>VZTJ01002480.1:329859-353514 GCA_013397795.1 Orthonyx spaldingii | reverse complement strand
CGGCGGGGCCGGCGCCGGGATGAGGCCGCTGCTGCTGCGGGCGGCGCGGGCGGCGGTTCCGCTGCTGCGGGGGGGTCCCGCTTCCACAGGCAAGTGCTTCCCTCCGCAGCCCCTGGCGCGTCCGGCAGCCCCTCACCCGGGGCCGTCCCTCACCCGGGCCAGCCCCTCACCCGGCCCGTCCCTCACCCGGCCCGTCCCTCACCCGCTGCTCCCCGCAGGCAGAGCCCGGCCGAGCCACAGCGAGCCGCGGGGCCGGGATGGACGCGGCGGGGGGGAGGAGGAGGAGGAGGAGGAAGGGTGGCACCGGCTGTACCCCGGGCACATCCCCACCAGCTCGCTGCAGAAGGCGCTGCTGGCCGCCGGCTCCGCGGCCATGGCGCTCTATGACCCCTACAGACACGGTAAGGCCGGCGAGGGGAGCGCCTGCCGTCCGCGTCCAGCAAATCCCGCTCCCAGCAAATCCCGCTCCCTGCCTCCTGGAAGCTTCATAGGAGAGCTTATTTCTCCCTTTGTTGTGTGACACCTTTAGTTATGGGGCAAGCACAGGGCTGACAACTGACCCGGGGCAGGAGGCTGCGAAAGAGGGAGTGAGGAAACCCAAACACACCCCAGTGTGACCCCTTGTGATGCCACCCAGACCGGTCTGTTTCTCCACAGTCCCGCAGGCCTCATGCCTGCTCCTCCATCCCGTTCCCAGGAAGAGTCATGTGGGTGACACCAGGGCAGAGTAGCCCTGAAGATGAAGATCTGTGGCTTGTGGGGTCTGCACTTTGCCATGGGTTTCCCGCCTGCTCCTGGTCAATGGGTTAATTGCCCTGTTTCCTCACCTGCCAACGAAGGATAGCTGGGTGTTGCAAAAACAGCTTTTGGGTCACTCTCTGGTCTCTCTTTCAGACATGGTGGCAGTCCTTGGGGAGACCACAGGCTGCCTGGCCCTGCCAAACCTGCGAGACAAGATGAAAAACCACCCTGAAGGTTACTGCATCCTCCAGTGCGTTCCTCCCCATCCCTTCCACCCTCACTGCATGGCTTGTGGTGGGGAGGGAGACAGAGGCCAAGCAGGTTCCTTGGACCCTGTGAAGGGAGAACTTGGAAGCAGCACAAGTGTTTTGTTAGCTCTAACCCTCCAGGCTGCTTATTTCACTTTATTTTTAAAGTTCACAGGAGCCCTGTGACACATCTAAGGGCAGGCACTGCTGCCTGTCTGTTCTGCTTCGCTGCTGGAACTGGCAGCTGCCAACACCATGAGATGCAGCAGCAGGCACAGGGGAGAAAGCCATGAATGTGGATGCTGAGCAGCAATGAGAACCCACTACATCAGTGGATTTCTTCCCTGTGCCTGCTGCTGCATTTTCTTGCATTGGAGACTTTCTCTCTGCTGGTCTGCCTCCTCCTTAGACACTTCCATATTTTCTTCCCTGGCTCATGCTGAAATGAGGCCACTTCTCTTGTTTTCCTTTTTAAGACTCCAGCACTTCTGCTTCCATGTCTGCAAGGACTTGTTGAGTGCAGCAAGGCTGAGGACCAGGAGGGATTTCTCTTATTTACCAAGCTCTCACTGTATATCTGCTTGCCTTCTCCTTGTTCCCTGTCATGTGTCACACTTGCTGCTTGTGTCACATAGGAGCTTTAGAAATGCTGCCTTTTGCCATATGTTTGTGCAGACCTGCCTCATCCTGGCTTGGGAAATTGACTTGGCAAAGCATCCAGAGCACTGGGATGGGGCTGAAACCCATCAGAACTGCCCAGGGAGAGGGCTAGGAGGGGACATACCCACCTGCTCCTTTCCCCATGGTATTGCAGGGCTTTGCAGGGGTCTGAACTGGGCACACAAGTCTTCTTGTTTTTATCCCCCAAGCTTCTGAGGTCCCTTTGACAACAAATATACAAGGAATTCTCCCTGGCACCTCCGCTCTAGGAGCTGAGCAGCTCCTGGATCCACTGCAGGGCTTTTACTATGGGAAGAGTTTACCTTATGAAAGGAAATAAAAGTGGTTTTGTTTCCTTCCAAGGCTCTGAGGAACCTGTTTGCCAACAACCTGTAGAGGAGACCTTTCCCTGTGTGGCTGTCACGTGGCTGTTGGTGAAAACCTGAGCAGGATTGAAAATACATCTGTGTTTAGAACAAATTACTTCTCTTTGGGGTTGTTCCTTTAAAGCTCTGGCTGCTTTGCAGGGGCACTAAAGATCTCTGCTCTGCAGGCTGGCTGTTGCTGGGGGCTGTGCCTGGCTGGCAGTCCACACAGCAGCAGCATTTCAGTGCAGAGGATACCAGTGTTTTTCCCACCAGTGTTGTTGCAAGGGCACAAGATAAAGGCACTTTTATTGCCAAGGCTTCAGGTAGATTCTTTAAGCAGTTTGTGTCCCAGCCTCAGCAACAGAGGTGCAGATGGTTCTGTCCCTGCAGTGAGCAGTCAGGATCTGCACAGGGAAAATGGCAAGGAAGGGCAGAGACAGGGGTGGGGGTTTCCAAGGGCTTCTTTTCTCCAGGACCTGCTACTGTGGGTTTCACTGGGAGTCTCACTGACCTGTGTTTGCTTCCAGGGAACGTCCTCACATCCGTCTCTCTACCCTGGACATGGCCAGGCTGCAGGGGCTGCCGGACGGCTCGCTGGGCCGGGAGTACGTCCGATTCTTGGAGGACAATGTGAGTGTGGGGTTTCATGGGGTGCAAATTTCTGTGGCTGATCCCTGTGCTGGCAGCACAGGTGAAACTGGAGCCACAGAGTTGAGTTGGATGGCTTCGGACTTGCAGAAGGTTTCTCCGGACACCCGGATGCTGCCCAAGTTTGTTGATGATGAAGAGCTGGCATACGTGATCCTGCGGTACCGGGAAGTCCATGACCTGATGCACACCCTCCTGGGCATGCCAACCAACATGCTGGGTGAGCAGCAGCGGGCTCAGGGGACTGCACTGCAAAACCCACCAATTGTGCTCAGCTGCCTCTCCCAGAAATGGAGCAGGCTGGACTCCTTGGTCCTCAGCCCGGGTCAGTGTGTGGGGATTTTGCATCATCACTGTCCTACATCACTGGCTCTGTGGTGACCGAGAGGCCATGAGATGTCACGTTTTCCCTGCTGGGGAATGCTCTGCCCAAGCCTTGGGCAAAGGCAGCCACTGGACGGGTGGTTTCTGCCTGGCAGAGGGGGTGGCGTGGAGGGAGGGATGTTTTGCAAGCTCTGTTTGAAGGCAGAAGGGAATTCCTGGTTGCTCCTTATCTGCACATCTCTTGTGTCCTTTGCCCTGGTTTTGTGTCTGACTCAATAGCAAGTCACAAGTGCAACCTTGCTGATACCTGTGTGAACCAGCATGACAGGTCTCCTATGCAGACTTTGCCTGAGCCCAGGCAGTTTTGTAAAAGGCCTGTCCTGTGCTGGAAGACCAGGAGAGTCACACGGAGCATCAGGCCTCAGCAGGGCATTGCCAAGGTCTGCAGCGAGTTGGCCTGCCTGGGACATATTCCCCAAGCTCCCAGGGTTTGTGGGGTGCCATCCCTATGGGGTGGGTGGTGTGTGACAAGGCCCATCCTGGCACAGGATGAGGCCACGGCCAGACTTAGGAAGCATTCCCAAATAGCCATCCTCGGGAAGGGCAGACATGCAGCTGTCTTGAGGAACCACACAGCCCTGTCTGGCCCTTGCTCCGGGTGCTCTGCCCACTCATGGCCTCCCTGCTCCCTCCCAGGTGAGGTCGTGGTGAAGTGGTTTGAAGCCATCCAGACGGGGCTGCCCATGTGTGTCCTGGGAGCAGCATTCGGCCCCATCCGGCTCAGCACACGGTAGGTGCCCGCTCTCTGCCCTGGGAACACCCAGCCTGTGTGGTGCTTTCCCAAGTCCACTGGGGAAGAGGGGACGCTGCTGGTTTGCAGGGGGGAGTCAGTCACAGATCCCTCTGTGAGCCTACTGCTGTCCCCACATCCCAAGGAAGCGGTGACAGCTTTGCCTGGTCACTGAAGCTTAATCTGCGTTCAACACCAGCTCCCCTGTGCCAGGCAGGAGCAATTTCCA
This sequence comes from Orthonyx spaldingii, assembly GCA_013397795.1. NCBI lineage: Eukaryota > Metazoa > Chordata > Aves > Passeriformes > Orthonychidae > Orthonyx > Orthonyx spaldingii. Next base: position 349,506 of record VZTJ01002480.1, on the reverse strand, counting down.
GACCTTGGATGGGCATGTGTTGAGGGCCAGCAGGACCCTCACCACACTGACAGCTGTTCCCTGCCCCAGCACATCTGTTTTGGTGGCCCAGCAGCTGCAGAACCTGAGTTCTGGCCTTGGGTTGGTGCTGACTGTAACCTTCCTGTCACACCATCCTCTTGTGTGCCTCAGTTTCCCCTGTGAGTTAAGCAGAGGGAATGCTAGGTTAGAGGGGTACATGGGACACATGGGCTTGGCATCAGCCTACAATGGGGACTTGGAGAAGGAAATTAACAAAATGTGGATATCAAAACTGCCACCACATGTATCGTTTGTTCCAGAAAGCTGCAGGTCCTGGCCACTGAGCTGGTTCCCTGGGCGATTCGGAGCGGGCTCAATGCCAGCTGTGTCCTGAACGTCTACTACGAGCAGCGCTGGGAGCAGCCAGTGGAGTCCCTGCGGGAGGAGCTGGGCATCTTCCCTCCCCCGGCCGTCCGAGTGTGAGATCTCACGTTGGGAAGGACCCGGGGGATCCCTGTTGGCAGCCAGCAGCCGGCCCCTGCCGCACCCCATATCCTCCTGCCCTGCCCGGGAGCCCAGTGTGGCTGCAGCTCTGCCACCACGGACCCGAGGGCTGTTTTCTCCTGCCAGGAGCTGGTACCAACCTGTTGGTAGAGGCCAACTGGCAGCTCCCTGTGCTGTGACAAAGCTCGACCTTTTTTGCTGTTTGTGACTTTGGTTGAGGGATGTCAAGGTCTGATGTGCCTTTGCCGGCTGGGTCTGGCTGCTCAGGTTTCCCAGCAGCAGCATTCCGGTACTGATGCTCCCAAATGCTGGGATGGGGAGGCAGCACACTGCAGCAAACTGATGCCTTGGCCTTCTGCAGTTCTGGGGCTGTGCAGGTAAATCCTTCCTCCCACCCTGCCTGGGAAGACCAAGGCTTCAGATCTTGGGGCTGCCCTGGACTGGAGCTAAACCAGTGATTTCCAGAGGAGTGCAGGGGCAGATTTGGTGTGTGCGATGGTGAAATCCCATTTTGTACTGGTGCCTAACTGGTCTCCTGTTGGGTCATATTGGATGTGCCTCACTTATGCCTCAGAGACCAGGCACTGTGTGATTATGTGCCCAGGGGACAGGCAGGGGAATGCCTTTGGATATTTTTCCCTCCTGGATCGGCTGTTTTGAGAGCCAATCCCAGTCTGCCATGTCTCCCTGTAGTCCCTCCCCATCAAAAATGACGAAATCCACATGATTGTGCTGGGTGTTTAGTAGTAATCATCCCTTCCTTGGGCAACAGAATAACACGGTTGGGATTATGGGGTTGAATCCAGTGAGTGCAGAAACAGCAGCTGCTGGTGCTGTGTCTGGGAGCTGATTGCTGTTTGGGTTAATTAAACTCTGCTCCAGACTGCCAGCAGCCAGGGAGCAGAGTTGCTGGATGTGATGGCAAAGAGCCACGAGGCCAGGGGCTCTTTGTTTATGTATTTGCTGTTGGAATTCCTTCTTGTTTAATAAAATCCACACTGGAACTTGTAGTTCATTACCCCTGTCCTTTAGCCCTCTCTTCCCTCCAGAGCTGTAGATCTGATGTGAAACCTCACCCCTTTATGGCTCCAGCAGGTTTCCTTTCTGCCCCCCAGACTCCTTTTTTCTAACTTCTCTCTGCATCAGCCACCCCACGAGCCAGACTTGGGGTTTTTCTCCAAATCCTCCCTTGTCTCCCAGAGTTATTTCAAACTGATACTAAAAGACAACATATAAATACATCCTTCAGCTGCCAGTAAAACACAGTGTAGGGGTTGTCCTAAGTGCAGTGGTCGAAATGAAAGAAACATTTGCCTTTAAAATGACCTAGAAACGTGCTTTTCTGTATCAGAAATGTGGAGCCTTGGGGTGGATAAACCAAAGGGCAGCAAAGATTTGCTTTGAGGAGCTCTGAGCAGCAGGCAAGGAAATGTGGGAAATGATGGTCATGAGAGAGCGTTTTGCTGCATTTTGGGTTTTTTAGTGAGGCCGTGACGTGCTCGGGCTGTCAGTGTTGGTGGTGCCACCTTCGTGCAGCCACGTGTGTCTCAGTGGGCTGGTGCCAGCGCTACAGAAATGGCACATCATTTAATTTTAAACGGCATCTGCTCAGCCGGATCAAGTAACAGTCTGTGGCTCCTGTCCCTGCAGCCATCGCTTGAGGAGCCTGCGGAAAGAAGGCGTCAGAGGGAGCAGAGGGTGATTTGGGGAGGGCAGACACCAGCCATGTGAAAATGCTTTTTTTGGAGAGGATATATTCGCTGTGGGCAAGTGGCAGCCCCGTGCTGCGGGGCCGTGCTGCGACGCGGTAACTCTTGAAACGCTGCGAGAGCTGCCTGCTTGCTGCTCCGCGCTAGGGCGGGGTTTTTCCCCGGTGCCAGGGCCGCCCCTGACCCCGCTCCCAAAACGCGTCTCCCCTCCGCGCTCTCCCGGAGACGGGCGGACCCTGCGCGGCGGCGGCCGCGGTGCCCCCGGCCCGACGCAGCCGCGGAGCCGCGGGAGCGATCGCCGCGCCCCGGCGGCAAAATGCGACTCTGGTGGGACTCGAACCCACAACCTTTGAATGACTCCCGTCACGCGCTAGAAGTCCAATGCGCTATCCATTGCGCCACAGAGCCCTCGCTCTGCCGCGCCGCCCTCACCGCCTCTTCCCCGCGCCCCGCCCGCCCTGCCCGCGCCTCCGTTCTCCGGCGCCGCGTCCGTCACCGCGGGGCCGGGCCGGGGCACCGGGCGGGACTACGGCTCCCGGCAGCCCGCGCTGCCCGCCCCTCCCCGTCCCTGCCGCAGAGTCGGGCGGGCCCCGCTCCCGGTGCAGGTGGCCGGGCCGCAGCGGACGCCCCGGAGTCCGGTAAGAGCGTGGCACCGTCCTCCCCACCCCGCTCCCTCAGCTCCCGGCGCCGCCGCGGCGGCCGCGCTCCCTCCCCGCGGGCGGCCCCGGGGGCTCCCCACCAGGCTCCGCGGCCCTGCGGCGGCACCAGCGTCCCTCGGCCCCGCCGGTCTCCTCATGAGGGACCGGGGCTCCCCGAGGGGCACCGCGGCAAGCGCCGGGATCCCGCAGCTCCCCGGGCTCCCCACGAGCGCGCCGCGAGCCCGGGCCCCGCCGAGAGCGGCTGCGCCCGGGCGGTTCCGGGGCCTGGCCGGAGCTGGGTGGCGGGGCCCGGCTGCGTCCCGGTGCGGGAGCCTCCCGGCCTTTCTGCATCGTGTGATGGGGCTGGGGTAGCGCTGCTCGACCTCCCTGCTGGGGACCCCAGGAGCGTGAGACGGGGATCCCTGCCCAGGGCAGGTGGGGGACAGGTGCCTCCCAGGTGCCATTAGCGCTTGGGGCTTCTCACAGCCCGGCCACCTGCCCGTTGTCACCCCTGTGTCCCGCTCCCCGGGCCCCCTCGGACTCGGGGCTCCCGGGGTGGATCCCCGCGCTTTGCCTCGGTGCCTGCTGGCTGTGAGCTACTGGCAGGGTTTCGTTTTCTCTGTGCTAATGCAGCTGGACAAGACCTGAATCTGTAACGCAGGGCTGGAGGTCTCTGGCAGCGACACACCGGGTAGCTCTCGGGAATCTCTCCCCGGTTATCTCCGCAGGAGGCACCGGGATGCCGGACTGAGGCGGAGATGTGAGCAGAGGATAACAGGGGCTTGCCCGAGCCTGCCTTGCCTTCCAGCGGAGGATTAAGCACTTTGCTGCCCACACAGAGTGGGGCTCCCCCGCTGTTGCCTCCCCACATCTGGCTGGTGTAAGCCTGTAAGGAAGGGCCCAGGTCCTGGTTGAGACACAGTAGTTTGATGGTGATCTGAAAGTTGCCCTGTTTAATTGCAGAGAGAGGCTCCCAGGCGAAAACACGGTGAGTCCTGCCCTGCTAAAAGGCAGAGGGACTGTGTTGTGGGATATCATGTCTGCGACATAGGTGTTTGCTGGAGAGTGTCAGAGGTCACTGGCACAAGGAGGGATCTCAGGCTAAGAGCTGTGGGTGGAAAAATGTCTCCAGGTGTCCACCTGGGATTGGTCTCTTGTGCTCTGATGTATCCCAGCCTGCTGCTGGTGGCACGGCTCAGAGGTGGGACAGCCAGCGAGACATGCCAGGGCACAGTGACCGTGTGGCACTGCCTTGGCTCCCACCCTGCCAGCATCTGGTATCAAATCCACAGAAGCTCCTTGGATCTGGGGGGACTGCACAGAGCAGAGAGAAAGCCACAAGTGTGGCTCCCATCCCCGTCAACTGTAGAAGAGCCCACACGGGGCTTCCAGCTTCAGAGCAGTGTATCAGTCTTCAAAAGGGAAATGATGCAAGTGTTTCCTTCCTCTTTGGCCTGTGTCCATACCAGGAAGGGTCAGTTTTATCTGAGACCTGTGAGAGTCACATTGCTGTCATTTACCTCCTCCCAATGCTGTCGCCTGAAAAGAGCTATTGCTCTTTCACTGTCTCTGAGTCTCAGGGCCACTTCTGGGGTGTGTCTGGGATGGGGACAGAGATGCTGTTTTGCAGGGACAAGTACCAGAGAATGAATCACTTTCCCCAGGGAGTGGGGCAGGGGTCTGGGCACTCCTGGCAGCAGCGACAGCCCTTGTTCTGCCCACTCCAACCTGGCCCTATCCCTGACCTGCTCTAGCAGTGTCTCCAGCCTAGCCAGGCCAGGAAACTGCTCACCAACACAAGGATTTGCAAACACAAGCTGAGCTCAAAGGACTGAGTTTTCCTGTCCCTGATGCTGTCAGATCTGTGTTGTGGAGCGCATGAAGCTGTGCTCTTCCAGCAGCTGTGCTGGCTGCCCTGGAGCCAGGCGTGCAGGAGAGCTTGTGCTTAGGGCCTGGGAGACTCTGGATTTTGAGGATGGAGTGATCTCTGGGGTAGAGTGGATGCTTCCAATCATCTGTACAAGGTCTCCTGCCATAACTCTGCTCAGAGTCCATGGAAGTGACTTTATCCTGCATCTCATGTTGCTGGGGTGTGGCCGGATCCCTGGCTGGTGTGCAAGATGTGTCCCCCCAGGTGGGAATGGCCGGGCTCTCAGTTTGCACCAAGCAATGCTGTGCTGATGGCTCAGTTGAAGGCCATCTCCAAGGTCAGATAAAGTTACATCTGTGGGAGCTCTGGGCTTCTGGGTTACATCCTCACTGCCAGGAGGACTGATGACTCAGGGACCTCATCCAGGAAATTGGGGGCTGCTCAGGCATCTCACGCCCATGGGATTGTTATCACCAGGTCCAGTGTGCGTGGGTTGATGGCCGTGGTTTCTCTCTCCCCGCAGGCCACGATGCTGCGTTTGGCTGCTTTTGCAGCCGTGCTGCTGTTCTTCAGGGTCACTCTGGAACTGTCCTGGGTCCAGACCATCCCTGCTCTCTTCATCTTCTACCTGGCATCCGGCGGATGGGACTTCTTCCTCATATTCCTCAAGACAATACAAAGGGATGTCACGTAGGTGTCCTGGCTGGGATGGCCCAACCATCCACCCCTGGCCCTCTGCTCTGCCCTGGTGCATGTGTATGTGTGAGCACAGCCCCCAACTCCTTGCACAGCCTGGGTTTCTGCTGGCACCTGGCCTGGCTGGAAGGAGATCTCCCTCTGCTGTGTCCGAGTGACTCCAAACTCTTGGGCAAAGTTTTCGCAAGGATAGATTTCAGCTGAGCTTAAAGTCTATTGACTGTCCTTGTACTTCACCCTGTCCTTAAAGCTGCTGGCGTGGCACCAGGCCCCTGTGCAGGGTTCATTCTGAGTTGGTATCAGGCTGTGCCAGCTCCTGGTGAGGATTTGTGGGGGAGGGAGTGGTGGTAGCTCTTGGAGAGCACCTGAGGCTCAAAAATGCCCCTTTGATCAGGAACATCCCTGTGTGCAGACTTCCAAAACACACCTCTCCCTGGCCTCCATCAGTCCCTGGCTATGAACATCTTTGCAGATGTGTTCTACCTATGTGCACCCTGCTCAGGGGAGCTCGCAGAGCTGCTACTGACCTAGAGTGGGGTCTGGTGTAAGTGCTGGGCTGTTGCAGCTCCTTGGAAGGTCCTTGTGCTATGCTGGCTTTGCTGGAAGAAGTGGTTTTGCAGGAGTCACTGAGCAGCATCCCTCTTTCTCCCCTTCCTTTGGCAGCACGGGGCTGGTCCTGTTGCGGGTGAAGTGGCAGGTATGGAGGCACGTGAGGGAGAAGAACACCATCGCCAAGATCTTCCAGAAGACCGCGAGGAAGTATCCAGAGAAGACAGCACTGATCTTCCAAGGCACAGGCGAGAGCTGGACCTTCCGTCAGCTGGACGAGTACTCCAACCAGGTGGCCAATTTCTTCTACGGCCAAGGCTTCCGCTCTGGTGACGTGGTGGCACTTTTCATGGAGTCCCGCAATCAGTACGTGGGGCTGTGGCTCGGCCTGGCCAAGATCGGGGTGGAGACGGCCCTGGTGAATTCCCACCTGCGCATGGAGGCCTTGCTGCACTGCATCACCATCTCCCACTCCAAAGCTGTGGTTTTTGGGGTGGAAATGATGGAAGGTGAGCAGCTGGCAGATGTTTTGGGAGTGCTCTGGACTGCAGGGAGGTGTGTGTAGTCAATGGGTTCAGTGTTCCTTTCCTGCCCACCACAGAACAGAGATCTGGAAGAGAGTGGACAGTTGAATCATCCAGGAATTAGATCTGGATTTGGGGCTTTTTTGTTGTTGGTTCCTTTGGACATTGGGCAGGATCTGGAGTGCAGTGCTGTCTGCCTCCCAAGCAGGTCAGCCTGGGTGTGAGGATCCTTCCTCGTACCTCTCGGGTCCGTTCCCAGCATGGAGCCATGAGTTGGGCTGGGCCTGCCCCACTGCACAGCAGGAGCCTCCCCTTGCTCTCCATGGCTATTGCCACATCGCTGCAGCACCTTGGCTCCAGTGCCTTGTGTGTTTGAGCCCACACCCCTGAGGTTGGTGGTGTCAACAGACCTCTTGGCACCAAAGAGGTTTTGGATGGGGAAAGATGGAAAACAGGATCTTCCAGTCCCTGAAGAGGGCTGGGCTGTGGCCCCAGCATCTGTTAATCATGGGAACAACATCTGCCCTTTGGGGACTCTGTCAAGCACCGTGGGGGGTACTGCTCCCTGGGCCAGTGTGTCCTTCAGACTGTCTGGGAGGGCAGGGGATCTCTGTGCTACAGCCACCCTGCCGCCTTTCTCCAGCTCCCCTCTTTACTTTCTCAGCAATGCAGGAAGTGCAGCCCTCCCTGGATAAATCCATCCATCTCTTCTGGTCTGGGGAAGGAAATCCTAAGTCTGTGCTTCCTGGTGTTAAACACCTGGACCCCCTCCTGCAGATGGCCCAGCGACACCAGCCAGCCCCCCCTGATAAGGGCTTTCTTGGTATGTGGTCAGTTCTTGGGGCCAGACATGTGGGGGTGATTTTGAGGATCAGCCGGTTACAACTCTGGCAAAACTGCTGGGGATGCCACTGGCAAGGGGTGCTTGGGATGGGTCTCACTCCGGTGTTGGAAGCCCAGCCCTGTGTGGAGCAGTATCCTGTTGTACCCTCCACGTGTCCAACAAACCTGATCTGCCCGGGGTGATCCCAGCATCTTCTTGGAGCTGTTACATAAGAGTTTTGACTCAGCTGGCACGAGTAGAGTGTTTAAATTTTGCTTGTCCCCCTCTCCTGGTTCGGCCAGCTCCTAGATTGGGAATGTGACCCTGTCTCCTTATTGCTCCCCAGATAAACTCTTCTACATCTACACCTCTGGCACGACGGGGCTGCCCAAGGCTGCCATTGTGGTGAACTGCAGGTAAGGCTGTGGGGGCAGGGACTCAAGGTCCTAGCACAGAACCCCTGACCCTGCTCCTGATGTGCCTCTTCACCCTCCCCTCAGGTACTTCCGCATGTCCAGCTTAGTTTTTTACGGTTTTCGGATGAGGTCTGATGATGTGATGTATGACTGCCTCCCGCTCTACCACGCTGCAGGTAACGTGTGCCATACAGAACCTGGCATCCTGGGACTGACCCTTCCCTCAGCCAAGCCCAGGGCTCAGGCTGGAGGCTGGTGTGGCTGTGATCTCCATGTCGAGGAGGATGTGACTGCTGCTTGCAGTGTGTGTCTGAGGCTTTTTCTGCTTTTTCCTTGGAGGCCAAGAATCGATCTGGCTGACCTTAGGAGTGGGGAGTGTGTGGGGAGGGTGTTATCCTACCCAGGTTTTGGAATACCTGTTCCTTATTGCTGCTTCCAGTGGAAAGTAAGGGGGGAAAGTCTAGGGGAAGGGGAAGCAGTGCCTGCCTGCCTGGCTGAGATATGCTGGGATGTTTAGGTGCAAAGTTTAGGTGCTGCCCTACATGTTACTGCTATGTGTCTCCTCCCTTGTGCCCATGGTCCTGGGAGCTTTGGCCAGTTGAACCCCACTGCTGTGAGCCAGCATGGTCTCTGCCTTGCCCTGCCAGTTCATTCCCCAGGTGGGCTGGGCTGGAGGTGTTCAGGGACTAAGGGCTTTCCTGGCTGCCTCTCTGCAGGGAACATTGTGGGGATTGGGCAGTGCCTGCTGCAGGGCATGACCATTGTCATCCGCAAGAAGTTCTCGGCCTCGCACTTTTGGGAGGACTGTGTGAAATACAACTGCACGGTGAGGCCATGGGGCAGGGGGCCAGCTGGGAGTGGGGAGTGAAGCCTGGGGCTCTGTGCTGTGCTGGGGAGAGCCCAGCTGCTGGACGTGGGGGAGGCCTGGACCAGTTCTGTCTGTCCAAACTGCCTTTCAAAGTGGTGGGACTGTGTCCTTCCCACCTGGGCTGCTAACTCCATGTGTGCACCTCGCGTTCCAGCATTAGCCAGGAGATAGTGGATGGGTTTCACAGCCTGGAGAGGTGGGTTAACCAGGGAAGGACAGGCTGGATGAGTTAGCAGACCTTCTGTTTTTTACTGCAGCCTCTTTAGCAAACTTTGGGTGCGTTGTGCCATTCCTTCCTGCCCTGAAGAAACCTCAGACAGCCCAGGGCCTGGCAGAGGGGTCCTAGTGAGTCTTTCCTCTCTGTTGCTTGCAGATCGTTCAGTACATTGGGGAGATCTGCCGCTACCTGCTGAACCAGCCGTACCAGGACGCGGAGCGGCAGCACCGGGTGCGCATGGCCGTGGGCAATGGGCTGCGGGCCTCCATCTGGAGGGAGTTCATGGCCCGCTTTGGCATCGCCCAGGTGGCCGAGTTCTACGGGGCCACCGAGTGCAACTGCAGCCTGGGAAACTTTGATGGCAACGTAAGGCCCCACAATCCTCCCTCGTGTCCCAAAGGTTGGCAGCTGGCCTGGGCAGGGTTGGAAGCCCAGATGGGCTGTTTGCTCCTTGGCGTGGGTTGCTATCCACCCACAGAGGTGGTGTCCTGGGAGTGTGCGAGCAGTGGGTTCAAGTGGGACAAATGTCCTTGCTACACACAGCTCTGAGCTCTTTCTGTTCTAGGTTGGGTCATGTGGCTTCAACAGCAGGATCCTACCAGGTGTGTACCCCATTGGTTTGGTGAAGGTGGATGAAGACACTATGGAGCTGATCCGGGGACCAGATGGTGTCTGTATCAGCTGCAAACCAGGTGAGGACAACCACAGGGATCAAATCTCCTCAGCCCTGTGTGAGTGTTTCATGATACCTCAGGATAATTTCCCTGGATTAGCCTCTGCTCAGTTAAACCACACCAACCCCATTAGATACTCTTTTTGCTTTGGGGAGGGGGGCAGGGTGGTGGTGGTGGTATTTCCCCCTTTCATTCCCTCTTCTCACTGCAGGGGAGCCAGGGCAGCTGGTGGGTCGCATTGTCAAGAGCAATCCCCTGCAGCACTTCGATGGCTACCTGAATCAGTCGGCCACCAACAAGAAAATTGCCAAGGATGTGTTTACAAAAGGGGATGCTGCCTATCTCACAGGTGAGGCCAGCAGGACCCCTCTGTCCGCTGGGAGTGGAGGAGAAAGGCACCTGTGTGGGAGTGGGGACTGTTCCAGGGCAGTGGCACTGCTCCAGAGTTGAGATGCTCCAGGGCTGCTCCTAGCCACTCTGACACTTCATTTTTTTTGCCTATTCCTTGCTTTCCTATAGGGGATGTCCTGATAATGGACAAATATGGCTACATGTACTTCCGAGACCGCACTGGGGACACATTCCGATGGAAAGGGGAGAACGTCTCCACCACGGAGGTGGAAGGAACGCTGAGCCGCATCCTCAACCTGACGGACGTGGTGGTTTATGGTGTGGAGGTCCCAGGTAGCTGAGAGGAATTGGACTCAGGGGAGGCAGGCAGGCCTCCAACACTTGAGTGTGAACATGTCCTGAATGTCCAGATTGATGGGTGGACTGAGGCTCCTTTGTGGGCAAGCTAGGAAGAGGCCACAAGGGATGTGGCTAGCAGGAATTGGAGGATTTCCTTGCTCTCTCAAGCATTGGTGTGATTCTGGCTGGTTTGTAGGTCCCTGTGTCCTCTCTGGCCATGGCTGTGACCACAGGGTGTCACTGGTAGCCCTTGCCACAGGGTGATGACACAGCGGTGACACAGGTGGACTTGCCAGTGCTTCAGTACAAAGCAGGGTCTTGCTGGTGCAGGGCAGAGGGGAGATGATGCTACAGGGACAGTGTGTCTGAGTGCTCTTCCTTCTCTGCCTCTTAGGGACTGAAGGGAGGGCAGGAATGGCAGCCATCGCTGACCCAGAGAATTCCTGTGACCTAGAAGACTTTTCCAGCAAGATGAAAAAGGCCTTGCCACTGTATGCACGTCCTGTCTTCCTGCGGTTCCTGCATGAAGTCTCCAAGACAAGTGAGCCCTGGCATGCACACTCACACTGGACATGGAGCTGGGGGAGCCTGGGAGGGGGAAACCTGGTTACAGAGATCGGTCTGTAGGGTGTGGATGGAGCCTCTCTGCCGCACAGAGGCTGTGGCCAGTTCCTCGGGTGGTTTTGAGGCGTGGGGATGCAAGGCTGGGTCTGGGGCAACACAGGTGTGATGGGTATGGAAGTGTCTGTGGCCAGTGAACCCTTACTTCTTTTCTCCCCATTCCAGGCACTTACAAGTTCCAGAAGATGGAGCTGCGGAAGGAGGGCTTTGACCCCACACTGGTGAAGGACAGGTTGTATTTTCTGGACTCCAGGCAAGGCTGTTACCTGCCACTGGACCAGGCAGCATTCAGCAGGATCCAGTCGGGAGACCAGAAGCTGTAACTGGTGGGGCTCAAGCAAGGCACTTCCCAAATCCTGCTGGGGAGAGGGGGCAAGGCAGGCACTGGGGAAGGAAAGGTTCATGAAGTAATATAAAAGGCACACTAGAGATTTTATTTGACAAGTTTTACAGATGAGGGTTTGGGGGGAACACAGAGGGGACCTAGGGAAGGGGGATGGTCATATACCAAAGCATTGACTCATTATGGCTTTATTTTCTACTTGGTACAGTGGTGGTGGTCCCATGCCATGGGAGGGGTAGGGCCCTGGCCAGTTGAGGAGGGGTTGGGTGCCTCTGCCATTCTACTTTGCTTTTCCTGTCTTTCCCTACCTTTTCCTGCCTGCAGCAACCCTTCCTTGTGAAGGCCATGAAAGGACCAGTGCTGGGCTCTTCCCCACTCCTCTACCAAGCAGCCAGCTCCTCCCTGGCACAGGGACTCCCCTGGCAGAGGGAAGCTGGGTGCGAAGCACAACCCTTTCCCTCTCTGCATGGCCCTTCTGGTGTTGTGTGTCTGCTGTGAATCAGGGGAGCAGGGTAGTGTTGGGCTCAGGAAGGAGACAGGGGTGTGTTTCTGCCATGCCTTTCTCTCTCCTGGGGATGACATTTCTATTTTTCACAATCACACGCACATTATATTATATTATATATATATATGTATATTATACACGCTGACTTTTTTTTTTTTTTTCAATCTTAATTTATTGTCTGTACTATTGAATGTGTCCTGGGTTTGTGCAGTAGGTGGAGGGATAGCCCAGACCTGTCCTCTCTTGGAGAATCCTTTTCTCTCGCAGGGAGGTGGGATGCTCATCTGGGACTGATTCTCCTCTTCCAGCGTGGGTGCAGCTGTATATGTCATTGTGGCCTTGCTCCATGATGGAGGACGTCAGCAAATCCCACTATCTTGTGGACACTTCTCTGGGTCTTTTAGTTCCATCTTTCGTGGATGCAGCATTATTTTGTGGACCTTCTTCCTTGCAGAAAGCAAGTGGGAGAGTGGGAAGAAAGGCCGAGTTTGCCTTTGCTTAGATGTACTCAGCACCATATCTAAGCTGTTGCTTAGATGTACCCAGGAGGCAGCTTGCCTGGGGAGAGAACGTCCTCTGGAGGGTGGCCTCTGTGAGAGCCTGACTTCATGTGCTCTGCATCCCTTCCCAAAAGAGCCCTCCCTGTCTCCAGCACCAGAGCAGGGCCCTGAACTGAAACGTCCGTGTGAAACACCTGATTTGTGCTGTGTGAATTCCCCGTGTTGCGTCTGATGTGAAACGGCCTCAGCAGCGATGTCTGATTCCAGTCCTTGGAAAACATGCAGAAATGTCTCTTCCAGAGAAAACTCTGGGTTGGGGTTTTTTTTGTTTGGTTGTTTTTTTTTTTTTTAATGATTTGGTTTTATGCTTTTAGCAGGATTACTCCTTAAAATGACATCTGTCTTTTGTGAGGGCAGGGTGTGTCTGCTCTTCTAGCTGTGCTTCCACACCAACGTACCTGCCTGCCCCAGTCTGACCTGGTCTCACAATTAAACACAAGTATGGGTCTATGCTGGAGTTTCCTACCTCTTCCTTGTACAGTCCTGCTCTGTGAGGGAAGGCAGGGGACTGTGCTGGTTTGGGAACTGCCACTCCAGAGCATCACCTCCCTGTGTGCATTTTGGCTCATCTTAGAGCAGGGGGAACAAGCCCCGTGCTGCTGGGTTTAATGACTATGTGAACACAACATGTTGATCAGTCCCTCCCCAATTCCCTCCACTAACTCCTCACACCCTGTTTTCCCTTGTCCTGTCCTCAGCATTGCCATCCCAATGTGTTCTGGCCCAGTTCTTCCTGTTTACCCTGGAACATGTGGCTCTTCCATTCCTCTCCTGTTCTCACTTTCTTCTTCCTGCTGCTCGTCTCTGTGTTTGTCCATACTGAACCTCCCAGCTCATTTCTGCCCTTGCAGACAAGTTTTTTGGTAGCCATTCCACTTGCCTTGCTGCCAGAACCATCTTTTAGACCTTCTGCATACAACCTTGGCGACAGGGGGACGTGGCTCCTTTTTGGTATGGGGGTGCCACGGACAAATGTCTTCCATGAGCCTGAATGAAATGTGTTGCCTGATGAAACACACTGTAAGAAAAGTGCTGGAAATCTGCACCCATTATATACCAACTTCACTTTTGGACATGTTCAAATGGGTTTCTTGTCCAGCATCTCTAAGCTAAAAGCTTTAGTTTTTGAGTCCCCTGGGCACTCACGAGCCTCTGTCCCAAAGCAGCCGGTGTAAAACAGACGTCACCCCCACAGCCCTGCAGTATTCGGGGGGCTCAGCCCTCAAACAGCGTGGCTTTGCTGGGGGGCAGGGGGTCATGTTTAGGGCCCGGGGAGCTGGTGCAGGGGGTGCAGCGGTGGTGCCTCTGCAGGTGCTCTGCTCCCTGGTACTTCTGGGCCCTGTTCCGCTCGCAGCCGCCAGAGGAGGGCAGGCTGGGCTCGGCAAACGCCTCCCCTCCTGGGGGACACGCTCTAGGGGCTCCCGGGGCTTGCACAGCCCTGCAAGTGTGGGATGTTTCAGCAGGGGGGTTACCCACGCAGGGAGCCGCTCAGACCCTGCCTGAGGTGGAGAGGAAGTTTCAGATACAGATAACGGTGCTGGGTGTGAGGCCAGCGGCAATCCCAGGCTCTGGTGTCCACTGTGCTCGTGCTCCTGGCTGGAGACTGTACCTGACGGAGACTTGGGCAGCAGCGAGGTCACCGAGCTGTGCCAGGCGGAGGGTGGGCAGCGACCTGAACCACCGGGGCTCATCCAGCCCTCTGCTAAAGGCAATGAGGAAAAGCTTGGCCTCCCTGAAGTCAGACCTGGGGGTGGTCATCTGGAGATGGGTGGTTTGGAGTAGTAGAGGAGGATACAGGAGAACTGTGCTCCCTCCCTGGAGGAGATGGCCGTGCTGAAGAAAGAGAGGTTGCAGGGTAAAGCTCAGCACTGTGTTTCTGTCTGTCTGAGAGCAGAGTAGGTTAAAAAGCCTACCAAGGAAATTATGCTTTCAGGGCACTGCCTGTTAAAGGCAGATGTGAATAGCTTTGGAAACTTACGAAGTATGGCTGCTGCTTGTTTGCAAGGGAGCCCGTACAAATGGAGACTAGCTTGTATTGTTGGGTTTTGGAGATGGATGGGAGTTATAGGCCTGTGAGAGGAGCAGGATGTAGCCCTTACTGGTGCCAACACCAGTCAGGAGCTGAGCCCTGGCTGGGGCAGAGCCAGGAGCTCACTCCAAACCCTGTATTCCTGGCTGGCTGTGAAGAGGGGGAGCTGCAGGGTGCAGGCAAGAGGAGCAGGATGAGGCCCCCCCGAGGTGACGGCTCCTGCTCTGCGGAGATGGGAGGTGCTGAGTCACTGCGAAAGAGCTCAGCAAACGCCATGGATGGCTCTGGTACACAGCCCATCAATAGCGGAGACCTGCAGAGCTGTGCCGGAGGGCTGGGGCGGGCACGTGCCACACACACCTCTGTGCCAGCGGATTTCTCAGGGAGAGGGGAGTCCCAGGGAGGTGTGTTCATAGTTATGCTCAAAGGACCCCCCCTGCCTGGCAGTGCTCGTGTTGGGAGGTTTGTCCCCGCTGGAGATCTGGTGCCCAGGGACAATTCACCATTTACGCTGTGTTTGTCCTGGCTGAGGAGGGTTGTGTCACACTTGGCAGTGCTTCAAGATTTCCTGAAACACCCAGCTCACCAATTAGAGGTTTTCCACTGGCTGTCAGCTTTGGGTTGAAATCCTGTCTAAAGTCCCAGCTCCTCTGGAAAAATGAAGTCTATGTGCAAGAGTCCCTGCAGCTCTTGACCCAGAAATACAAGTGCAGGTGTGGTGCTGAGCCTGGGATCGATGCTGAGACACAACACTTCCAGTAGAGAGGTGTTTGGAATGAAGAAACTAGTGTTTAATCATAGTCTGGTATTTTTAAATATCTTTTTATTTGTGCCATTTTAAGAGGCTAATTGAATCCTCTATGATTAGAGACACCTTGTGAGGCATCCCTTTGATCAATGCACTAGTCTGTCTCAACAGCTGCATGTAGATAGAAGTCCTATATATAAAGTACAAGGTATTATTCTGTTTTAATTAAAACACTTAAAATTCTGTTTGCATGAGGTTAAGAAAACATTGAAATCCTTTCCAGGGTTACTATCAAACTGCTAATTTAAGCAAAGCCAAAGAGCTTTACAAACCTCTTCCCCATGGAGATGACTGCTTCTCCCAGACCCTGTGTCCTGGACAGTGACAATATATCAGGACAAAAAATGTGGCAGCTTTCTTTCTGATCAGCTCTAAGTCCAGCCCAGCCAGGCCATGCTTGGTATACAAAACCGGAATGTATTTTAGCCTTCATGCAGGTGGGGGCTTTGCAAGCTGCTCAGGACCTTTCTGGGTGAAATTAATTTCTGCTGCTGAGAAAGTCTGTGACAATCTTTATCACTGCATCTCTCCAGCCTCCTCCTGCCGCTCTTGGTGTGCCGGAGTCTTCCCAAACAATGACAGCTGCCTGTTCCTTCACATGCTGGGGAGCTGATTTTGCCTTTAAGCAGTGACAGGGAAATATTCTGGACTAAAGAAGAGACTATCCTTTGGTGCACTCTTTAGAAATGGAAATACTTGATTCCCCTGAGTGGTTCCAGTGTAACCAGGAGCAGGGCCAGGAGTGGCTTGTCCCTGTCCAGTTTGAAGGGATTGTGTGGCCAGGGATTCCACCAAAATGGTGGTCTACGAAGATCTCACTATGCTGTGTGAGAGGGAAGGGACAGCAGCTTTCCTTCCCAAAGCAGAAAGGCTTCAGAAGGGAAGCAAATGTCCTTAGGGCTGTTTGCTGCTGAGCTCCTGGACAGCACGAGATGGCTGGACTGTACAGCTGACTGAGACTCAGGGAGCAGGGATGGATCCTGCTCTGCTTTCTTTGGGCCTGGCCCATTTCAGTGGCAAATCCCACCTTCCAAAATAACCTTGGGTTTGATCTGCTTTTCTCCCAGTTCATTAAAAATCCACCCATAGACACAAATGATGGCAGGCTAGGTTCTGGGAGAGCTTTGAGCAGTTTAGATCATGCAGTACAGGCTGGCAACCCCAGGAATTGCAGGAGATGGTGGTGCTGTCCAAGTCCAAGACATATTCCTGCTCAGGGTAGGGGTCATTGCCCAGATCTTCCCTGATCCCTTGACCAATGGTCCCAGGCTGGTGAAGTGGGATATGACCCCTCCTGTGCCGCAGCCCTGCCTTGCTCTAGTCCCGGCCTTGCAGGTGCGGAGCAGCCTTCCCCAAGCCCCCAGCACCCTGCCAGCCCAGGCGGGAGTTGTGGCCTGATCCTGCCCTGGGGGTGACACCTCCCACGACCTGCACGGGGCCCGGCACACCCGCAGCGCCGTGCCAAGGGGCCTGAGGAAGCGAGGGCAGCGAGAGCCTTCCTCCTGCCTCCGGCCATCCGAGTGGCCTCTGGCTCGGCCGCAGGAAGAGGCTAACAGCGGCGGGCGAGCCACCCCCTCAGCTTTGAGTATCACTTTCAGCTATTCTGAAGGTTAAACGCCTGTTTAGAGCTCCCTATTGAAGGCAGAGCCGGGGGTGCGGCATTGTTCGGACGCCCTCCCGCTTTGTCTGGCCGCTTTCAGGGATGCCCTGAATGGGAAGCGGCCCCCCCAGCCCAGCACCCCGGCAGAAGGGCTCCCGGGGGAGAGGCGCTTCCTCCCGCCCTAATGACATTCAGGCCTCCATCGGTTCAGCTCCCGCTTTCTTTCTGCTGCAGTTTAACCCGGGCACAGAGGCCGGGCTCCATCTTACTGATCTCTGCTTGACACCAAATTACCACATGAATGGGAGAGAAAGGCTGCAAAAGGCTTTAACTCCCACTGACCCTCCTTCCCCTCTGCCTGCTTCCCTCTCTCCCCGTCCTACCCCCTCGCCTTTCTCCGGCGGAGGGAGTTCAAAACTGAGACGGGGAAATCAAACAAAGCCCGAGTAAGGAAACCCATTGTCACCGCCTCCGCGATGGCTCCCCTTTCGCCAGCTATTGTTCCCCTTGAAGTTTGACTTGCTGTGTGGAAGGATGCGAGCAGCTGTTTGTGCATTCCCGTGATGTTTTATTGAAAAATAATTGAATCGTCAGTTCGGGGCTCTCTGATAAAATGCTTCCTCGTAGTGCTAGGCCCTGCTGTATTTATAAACTACGTTTCCCTGTAGGATGTGATGGCGACCTAAAATGTTTCCTCCAGAAAAAAACCATCAGTGAAGGGATGGAGGCATGTTCCTTCTGCACTCAAGGAGATGGAGAGAAAGCGTGCAAATGGCAGGGGAAAAGACAGAAGACAGGAGCGAGACAAAAGAAATTAACCTGTCTTCATTGCCAGGCTCAATTTCCAACCTGTTCCCTTTGTCTGGCGCAGTTGGCTTTGTGGGAGGGGAACGGAGGGAGAAGCCGGAGGCCCTGGTCAGCGGCCTCCTGCCCCAGTAACCCAAGTGGGCACCACAGCTACCTGGAGTTTATGTACCTGTTTATCAAACACCGTCTGTGTTTACAGCACTTTTAACAATGGCAGCGTTACATTTTCTCGAGGGAATTGTGTGCTTAGTTTCCCCATCCCAAACATATCCCAGAGAATTTGTGGTGCTCTGATTTCAGGACACAGCACGGACACAGGACTCACTTCTCTCCCAAGCACACAATATCCATAAAAACATCCCCTGTATCTCATGTGGTCACTGGTTGTCCAGGACAATTGTTAACAGTAACCAGCTTTGAATGCTTGAATGAGTTAAATTGATATTTACGATTACTGTTCCCTTTCTTGTAATTTATTTTTGCTTTTCCAGGGAGGTACTAACACTATATCTGTAACATTTTCTTGTGTAAGTCAGGAATCAAGATTCTTTTAGGAGCTAGTTCTGCTTTTATTTGGCCTCATAAATGATTTCTGGGAGCAAGGAGAATAGCTCATATAAAACCATAACTGCAAACACTGATCTGGAATCAAGATTACCAGATTCTCTGAACACAGAATGCTTCACTCATTTCTGAAGTAAAGATTTTTGTTGAAGGCTTCTTTCCTTAGCCGCTTTTCCATACAATTCCATCCTGGGCCATATCTCCGAGATACTCAAAAGCCTTGGGATTTAGAGATATTTAAAATCCAGCTGGAATTTTTGGATGAAGACCACGGTCAACAGCTCCACGGCTCTGCCATCACGTAACCCCGGCAGCGACGCCAGCATTCATCTGCCGGAGGGACCGGCCTTTCCTGGGGCCCAGCCCAGAGAATGATCTCGGAGAACAAAAGGCCATTACAAACACCACCACCTTCTGCTCCCGGGGTTAGGCATACTCTGACCCCCGTTAGCATAAACGAAGAGCAATCTGTCTGTGTAAATTTATGCCCCTTACACATAATGCATCATGTATATGCATAGCTATTACATTTCTGTGTGCATGTGTGCACGCGTACGTGTATTTTTTAAACCCAAACCCTCTGCTGAGTGGAGGGAGGGTTGAGGGGCTGCAGTTTTTCTACCAGTGCTGCCCCTGTGCAGCTCCATGCGGTGGGGGAGAAGCACAGCCCAGCTGTCACCGCCATGGCTGCATTCTGCCTGTGTACATGGGCTTTCTCTGGGGACGGGAGGGGAGAACAAACAGGCGACAGATGTGAGCCGCGTTGTTTAATGCTGTGCTGGGGGTGCCTGGCGCCGTGGGGATGTGCTGGCTGGCAGGGGCTGCTGAACAGCCACCCCTGATGCAGAATTGCATCTTCCCAGTGGTGACAGGAGCCGTCGTTAACATCACACGGCTGTTTCTGGTCCCCCACAAGCCCAACGAGCTGCGAGGCAGCAGGCTGGCATCACAGAATTGTAGGGTTGGGAGGGACGTCTGGAGATCACCCAGTCCGACCTCCCTGCCAAGGCAGGGTCACCTGGAGCAGGTGAAACAAGAACACATCCAAGTGGGTTTGGAATGTCTCCAGAGAAGGAGACTCCACACCCTCCTTGGACACCTGTTCCAGTGCTCTGCCACTCTCAATGTAAAGAAGTCCTTCCTCATGTTGAGGTGGAACTTTTTGTGTTGTAGCAGCTTTGCTGCTGGGAAACCCCCGCTGGGAAACCCGTCTGCAGCTCCTGCCTTTGCGCAGCCCAAATGCTCTGCGCGAACAGGGTCCTGTGTGTGGTTCTGAGCACGCGAAGGGGGTTCTGTGCGCGGCGAAGCCTGAACTTGGTGCAGAAATCAGTATTTTAAAACAACACCGCCGGGAGCGCGCGGCCGGAGGGACGGGAGCAGGTAGTGAGGGGCTGAAGGGGCAGGAGCGGGGAGCGCGGGGCCCGATGGATCCGCGCCGTGNGCGGCACTTCCGGCGCGGCCGCGCGCGCCGCCCCTCCCTCCCTCCCGCCCGCGGCCGCCAAGATGGCGGCGCCCGTGTCGCTGCAGGTGGAGTTCGGGTGAGCGCGGGCGGCGGGGCCGGGGCCGGGCGGAGGACAGGGCAGGGCCGCGATGGGCCGCGATGGGCCGGCCCCTCCGTGAGGCGGCCGCGGC
>VZTJ01002480.1:309409-329785 GCA_013397795.1 Orthonyx spaldingii | reverse complement strand
TGGGGAGCCGCTACGGGCGCGTCTGGGCCCGGGCGCCGCCGCTGTCACGGGACTGCGGGCCGGGGTAGCGGGAGCGGCCGCCCCCAGGGAACCGCGGAGCCGGGCATCAGCAGGAGGGGCCGGACACCGCCGGAGGGTGTCCGCAGCGTAGGGCCGGGCCGTCCTGCCCGTCTGTCCCGGGGCCTCGCTCCCGTCTCTCTGTGAACGTCCTGTGCCAGGCCTTTCTTTTCCTTTCACCTCTTTCAACCTTTTTGAGCTGTTTGAGTTTTTAAATTTTAATTATTAAAATTATTTACGAAAACCTGCCCCTCGTTTCTCGGCTTTTTTTTTTTTCTCAGCACTATGTGTGTGTCTGTGTGTGTGTTACACGTGCCTTCACTGTGCTTTGTGTTGGAGCCGTGTCAGGTCTGTAAAGCTGCCAGGTTCTCTCTGTAGCATTTCAGTTTCCAGGCCTTTGCTGCTGTAGTATCAGCATTGCTCATGCTCTGGCCCTGGGATCTTAAAGCATTTTCAGTGGAAGCTGTGCATATTTGTGGAAATACTTGTGTTATTTCGTTAAAGCCTCCTTTTAGCAGAAGCTAAAAGGCTGCTATTTATTCGCTTTTTCCCACCCTTTCACGAACACAGAAATGCCATAACCCTTTAAATACCCTTCCCCTTAAGAATCCTTTCCTCTATCTTTCCTGCTTCCAGCTGCAGCAACTCTCCTAATTTTCCCAGAAGAGTGAGATGCATTTTTGCTCCCCTTGGAAATGCATAAATGAGCTCTCTATGTAGGAACCACAGCTGAGTTCCCCACAGCTCGCGCCTTACAGAAGGACCTTATCTTACAATCTACATTTCCCGCTGTAACAAAGCGTGACCTTGTTTTCATTACATGAAAAAATGTTTTTCATATAATTGTTATGACTTGTTCCCTCACATGAATCTCGGCTCATGTTAGTAATCACTGCTTCAATTTTGAGATAACTATTTGTTGTGAGCTGGTGGAAGAACACCAACAGAGTGCTCTTTAGGAGAGTTGCTGCATATAAGTAATGCTGCTGAAGGCATAACAAGGGTTCTGTTGTGCTCTGCCATTGCAGAGCCAAGAAAACCTACTGTGGCATTTTTAGATATTGAATTTAAAGGAACTTAGTAATGTCTGGAAATATCTTTGTTGATATTTAGGTGGGGATTGTTTGTTTTAAATATTTCTCTTTATTATGTTGGTTTCCAAGGGAGGAGAGGCACCAGTAAGTTCCCAGAAAGTAACTTCATAGGAAAATTTTTCTAAAGTAATCTGCATTTAAGTTGGAAGAACATTTAGCCACAATTATATGCCCTTTAAAAATGGGTTGGTCATTTTTCTACCTCAGTTGAATATGAAGTGAATTGAGTTTTTTAGGAGTTCTCTATTTATTAAAATTTTGGCCAGTGTAGAGTTCAGTCTAGAGTCAAAAGCTCACACTCTCTGCTGCTGTGTCGTGTAACTTAGAATAGCTTTTGTGCTTATTATTCATGTCCCTACTCACATGGTAAGTTTTATAATCTAAGTTTGGCCTGTGGCCTCACAACATCATGAAAACTAATGGATATTGGTAAAGCTCAAGATTTTCACAATTGTGCTTTTTCCAGAACGGGAGTAGAGGTGAGGAGCTTGCTGAGGCTTCTAAGCTGCAGTTTAAAAAATTAGTTACTCTTTTGAAGAGCCTAAGATTAGGTGTCTGGACCCAATTCAAATCCCATTCTTTTCCAGTGTGAGGACCAGCTCCTTTACATCCTGCTCACACCTGATCTCCTGAGCTCATCAGTTGTTATCTGAGGGTGTTCTCTAATGTGTTCCAAGTGTCAGAAGAGGGATGAACATCAGGTTGTTCATTGGAGGAAGATTGTGTATTTATTTATTTACATTTTACCTTGTCACCCTCATCACTTGCTTCTCCCACTCAGTTCTCTCTCTGGGACACTTTGTGGGCAGTAGACCAAGAAGGAGTTGCCATCACTCTCCGCCTGCTCGCTCTGACTTGCTCTGTAACTTCGTGTGAGTCATTTCCCCTCTCTGTGAGTTCACACGTGGAAACTGGGGGAATATTTATTCCAGAAGGATGCTCAATTTTTGATACTTCTGGCCAGCAGGCGTTAGGGATGAGCGACGTTGGACATGGTGTGGTGGCTGTAGTGGTGTTTGGGTAGAAGCAGTGCTGATGGCTGGAGAGGGAAGGCAGCACTGCACAAAGGTTTTGGAGCACATGGAGATGGGAACCATCCTCCCATTCCCTTGGGATGATGCCTGGCACCGTGGGGTTCTGGCCCACAGCAGAGCCTCCTCTCTGTGCTGGCGACAGGAGCTGGCAGCTTCCCCTATGGACTTTTGGTTTGTGACAGGAAAAAAAAAAGACAAAGGGAATCCTGTGCTAAATATAGTCTGTGTCATTTGTTTTCTCTGTTGTGGCATCTATGTAAATTGCCTCTTTTGTACTGTCTTCTTTTGACAATAAAGCAAAATCTCAGTGGTTCATTGTTTTTATTTCAGAGGTGGTGCAGAACTCTTGTTCGATGGTGTCAAAAAGCATCAGGTGACTTTGCCCTGTCAACCAGAGCCTTGTGAGTATCAGAACCTGTTGGATAACTTGACAGAGTAACAACAAATGAGACAAAGCTGGTTTGTACAGCACTTACAGTTGGCAACAAAGATCAGAGTATTTTAAAAGCTCTTTCAGACGTGTCGTGGATCAGGCAGTTTGGCAAACAGGGGTTAGTTCTCAAAGTCCGAGCTCTTTCCTGTCCTCTGAGCACTTGTGAATCAAGTCCTTCCTTAAAACTTTTGCCTCCCTCCTGCTGGATAGACAACAGCCTCTGGATGTTTCTATCAAGTCTATGTTTGCCTTTCTTGGTACTTGAAACCACCAATAACCTCCTCTCTCCTTTGTTTTTTCCTGCCTATTCTGAGGTTTCCAAGAGGCACACATATATGTGTGTGTGTTTATGTGGTGTATAGATATGTGGGGGGACGTGTAGCCATGATAAACAACTTAAATGTTGTTTTTCTACTCATTTGACTTTTCAAGTAAATGTGATAATTTTAATATGAACTCGACAGTTGAAAACAGCAAACCTAATGCTCAAGTAGGATGCTGAACATCCTACCCATGGCCTTTCCTGCAACAAAAAACAGGATTTTAGTGTCCCAGGGATAAGCAGTCATAATTCCTGGTTGGCAATTTGGTATATCAATAACGAGCAGTGCTGCACTAACTCACTTGTGTGCATTCTTCAGTTGTAGTGTAATTTTGCCACAGGTACGTTCTGAATTTTTCCAGCTAGATAGCCACTGCTTTATGCTATTTGAGTGGGATTATAAACCAAAATAACACAAAGCAATCAGGGAACGTTAACAACCAATATCTCATGAATGGCTGGTATCATAATCTATGTGCTGGGAACCTCCAGGCCTGAGATCCTTTTGCTGTGCCTGGAAGTAATTAGAGATTGGTAGAAGGACTTTTGATGCTTGGACATAAGTATGTGTAATTCAAATATAATAGGAATACTGGGATATTGTGTTATCTTGTGGTTAAGGACAGGGACTAAGGCTCCAGAAACATGACCTGATGCTGATCTGCATTGTGAGTTTAGTCACGTTGCTTAACTTTCCTCTGTTGCTAGTGGTACTTTCATGTATCACAAGAGAATTCAGCATTAAATTTCAGCACTGTTAAAGCACTTAAGATCCTTAAATGAAAGGTAGTAAAAAAATGGTAAAACACTCATTTAGTTGGTTTATAAACTTGAGGGCTAGAGCATAATTTTCTTCAGTGCTCTGCAAATTTAAAATACCCAGTAGCACCCACTGTTTTGGTGGTGTTCAAACCATGATCAGATGTTCAAGAAAAAGGGGTTATTACAGGAGATGTTTATTTCTGCCACGGAAGTGGAGGGTATTAATACCAAAGAGGGATTCTTCCAGCCCGAGGGTTGTCAGCAGTGCAGTTGTGTGTGGCCTGATCCATTTCCACTTGAAGCTGCTGGGAAGATTTCTGCAGCCTTAGTAGGATCTGTGTTTATCCTAAGGGATAAATCTCTCCCTGAAGGTCTGTCTCAGCCTCAGGGTTCAAACGCATGTTCTCCAGTGATTCATTCCAGATTCAGCTAAGCATTATTGCTCCCAGCTTTTCCTGCTGCCTCATTTTCCAGACACTGGAATCCCTGTGACAGGAGTGGCAGAACTGACAGTGTACCCCCTTGTCAGCTCCCCTGGTTTGCTGCTGTCCTGTGCCTTGTCTGTCAGGGAGATTTCATTTTGGGGCTGGTTGTGGATTGCAGCATTTGAGGAGCATAAACTGAGCTGTGAGGCAGCTGCTGTAGTGACATTTACACCCAGCACAGGGACAGGGCAGGCAGAGGTGGCCTGAGTGTCTGACAGTAAGGGATTGCTGGAAACACCCCTCATGATCTTTCTAGAGGACAATTATGTTGTAGTGGTGAGGAATCAATTGAATCGTATCAGAAAATATGAATAATTTTCTTGCAATTTTATATTCCTAATGCCATGCATTTCCCTTGTTCACACTAAGAAATTTTAACTCTCCTATCTCTGGGTAAATAAAAATATATATAGCATGTTCTGTGCTGCCCTCGTGCAGCCAGAATTGCAATGATTGGTGAAATAAAACAGCTCAGTTCTACTCGGCACATCCTGTTGCTTACCTTACCCTGAATGTCCATCACTGAATTCTCCAGTGAAAGACCTGTAGTGTGAACAGTGCTTGAAGACCTGCACTTCTAACCCCATTTTAAGTGATTTCATTAGCTGCCAAGCTTATTTTTGGCCATTTTGGCCTCTCTTACCTACTCTTCCTTTCTTTCTAGGTTATTTTTGTCTTTGTCCTCCTTTTTGCCGAACAGTTGCTTCTCTCTGGGTTATTGGGCCCACTTATATTTTAATTTTAATTGTTTAGGCATTTTTTATATATCCCAGAAGTAAAGGGAGGTGAAAAATTATATGAAGAAATACCTACAGATATTTGCATGAATAAAACAAGTTGTGCTCCATGGTTGGCAGGGGCAGTCAATGTCCTCTAAATGATAATGTTGCTTGAGCAAACTATGTGGTCATTTCTTTTTTCCTGGTAACAGGCACTAGATGGAAAGTAGATGGGTTCCAGATCCAGTTAACTTGATTCTTGTCCATTTCTGATGCCTGGAGATGGACTCCTGGAGGGGTTGGGAAAGGCAGGAGGAAGGAAGCTGCAAATGGGACAAGAGCAAGCCACGAAGGGTACAGCTAGGTGACAGGACCCATTTTTATTATCCAAAGGGCATTTTGTATCCTGATGTCAATTAAATAGCAGTTCTTTAATTCCAAAGCAGAGCAGTCTCAGCTTGCATTTTGAAGTTGCTGCCAAAGTAGGAACTTAGAAAGGTGTGGTGTATGTGCACAGGCAGCAGATTTACCTAAGCCACACTTAGTGCAGGACTGTGTGATCTTGTAGAGCTGTTGCAGAAAGAATACCTCAAGTTAAACAAGAATCTTGTCCCAAGTTTCTGGCTATTGTGATTATCTCACTGATAATTCTGTTAGAGGATCTAAAGGCATTATGCCCTGTTGGCTTCTTCTGCATAAAAACTGTGTGTGTGGGAGAAAGCAGCTGGGGGAATAACGATATTTGTCACACAGAGAGAGGATTAAATTGGCAGGGAAATCAACTTTATTTTCAAGCATCTAAGAGGCTATTAGAGACAATGGAGCATAAAAGAGAGAAACCCTAGATTAAAAACTGAAAATGTATTTGGCAGCCTCCTCCTGAAACAAGCCACAGTAATTTAACCAAGTGCTTCAGTAATCAAATAGATCATTGTATGACTGCTCTGCAAGTGATGCCGGAGCTCCTTCCTCCATCTCGCTGGGACTCACAGTGGTGGATTTGTCTTGGCCATGTGAGTTGCATGGATGCTGTTGGAACGGTAGGAAGTCACTGGCATTGTTTAACCCTTGTAGTCGTTTTAGGTTTAGCTCAGCAACATCATCTGATGAAGAGTGTTTACAAAACCTCTCTGCTGTGCTGTCTTCTGGATACTGTACCCAGGGGCTGGGGCTGTGTGTAAAGTCTCTGGCACTTGTGCTGCAGGCTGCTCAGCTGCTGTCACAGACCTTTGAATTCC
Organism: Orthonyx spaldingii; assembly: GCA_013397795.1. NCBI lineage: Eukaryota > Metazoa > Chordata > Aves > Passeriformes > Orthonychidae > Orthonyx > Orthonyx spaldingii. The sequence goes on along the minus strand of VZTJ01002480.1, from coordinate 323,641 downwards.
AACTTCTCTTGTGGCTTCAGTGGTGGTGGTGCTCGCTGGGACCTTCTGGGCTAATCAAGAATTCACGCTGTTTTGGCACTTTACAAGTCTGAAAGGTTAAATTATTAATCAGTGTGTTTTGGTAATTAGTTGTGGTTTCCCTTTACCAAAACTCTAGGGGGAAAAAGCCCACTGCAAATCAGATTTTTTTTTAGAGGGAAAATTAAAATAATCTGCCAAGTGCTGCTTATGTTGAGTCCCTGTAGAGAAGAGCATGGTGTGCTCCTCAAGAGCTTTGCTTTCCAGGGGCCTTGTTCTGCACAGCATGGAGGACTGCTGGGGACTTGGGAGCATTCATCTTCTCGGAAAAGAGCCTGGGGATCTTGAGAGATCAGACCTGTGTTACTGGCAGGGTGGCTTACAAAATACAGCATGGCACATGTGCAGAGTTGACTGGGGTGCTGGGCCAAAACAACCTGTAAAATCCAGAGTAGCAGCTGGCATTGGTTGTTGGTAAGTGCCTACTGCTATTGCTGGGTAGGACATCGTAGTTGAGTCATTAATATTCTGGCATGCTTTTATTGCTCCGTTTATTATTCCTAACATTTTAAAACTTGCTCCAAAGAAAGAATAAAAATATATTTGCTAATGTAGAGGCTTATTAGAAGAATGGTGAAAAAAAACCCATAGATTTAGAACTTCATGCAGTCAAATCTTTTTAGCCTCAGTGTGTGGTACTTGCAGCTCTCAAAGGACTTGGGTTATTCCCCTCCTCGTGCATCCCACTCGTGCATCTCTTTTAGGCAGGAAATTACAGATTTGGTGCCAAGGGAAGGGGGCTCGGTGGGTTATGCAGGGTGGGAACTCAGGCTGGACCAGCTTAGCCCTGGACTCGCTGCCAGCAGTGAGGGCGAGCAGTGTTTGCAGCATCAGAGCTGTCGCGATGCCGCAGTGCTGCCGCGTCGCGATTGAGCGGTTCCTGGCTCGCGGCTCAGCTGCAGGTCCCTGTCCCAGCGAGGCCACGGCTGCCTTTAGAGGGAGCAGGGAAACAAACACTTGTCCTCACAGGAGCAGTCCCATCACCCTCCTGGGAGGCCGTGGAGCCGCGTTACCGGATCAGCTCATCCCAACTCATTGTGGAAGGAGCTTTCCAGGCACTGGGAAACCAGCTCTTGTGTGCGACCAAATCCCTGGGATAACAAAGCCTGGCTGTTACACCCTCCTTCCCAGCCGCTGTATTGCAGTGCGGACACCTAGCAGGATAACCCCTCTGTGCCACCCCCCTCCGCTCCCTCTTTTCTCTTGGTGGGATTTGCTGTGCTGACAGCGCTGTTCAGAGGGTGGCAGCGGAGCAGGGCTGGGGAGGAGGATCCGGGCCCTTTAAACCGCTTAGCATGCGGTTCACACGGCTCCGGGCCAGCTGTTCCTTTCTCCTCCTGCCCTCACTCGCAGGAGTTGTTTGCTGAGCTCAGAGCTCCTGTGCAAAATTGCTTTTCAAAAGAGCCACTTTCTGCTTAATTAAACAATGAGCCGCCGTCCCTCTGCACATCTGTAAAGCTCCCTCCGCAGCCCCTTTATCCCACAAACTGCTCCATTCTTACCTCCATTCACTTGTAAATCTTACCCCCCCTCTCCTCCACCCTGATCATCTCACTGGCCCTTTCTTTTTCCCTTTCAAGTAAGACTGAGGGGCTTGGGATATCTGTGGGGGTGGCTGGGTTGGGTGGACAGGAATCGGTTTAATGGTGCTTGGCCCTGTATGGAAGTCTAATAATAGCAAAGCAGATCTGAGCCCAAAAGTGAGAGACGATTTCTGTATTTAGAGGAATAAAATCATGGCAGTTTCCTGAGCCGAGCTGAGACACTGACTCATCCAGCAGCCAGAGGGGACACAGCCACCAGCCAGGCTAGGAGGGGGGCAAGGAGTTGACTTCAAGGGATTTTCTGATCCAGCTGGCAGTGCCAGGGTGAGCCCAGCCCAGGGAATTCCCTCGGCCAGGCTGGCTGCCTGCAGGGCAGGGCCAGGCTGCCAGGGAATCCCTCTCCACCATGGCAGGAGTAGCCACCTTCCTCTCTGCTCCAGGGTTGCACATCAGCTCTGTGTAGTCTCTTTAGTAGCAATAAGGTTTTCCTTTTTAGCCCTCAGTGCTTGTGCACACACCCAAAACTCAGAAACCAGGAAAAGAGGAGAGAGGGCAAATTTCAGTTTGCTGGATTTTGGCAAAGCTTTACACTGGTGGTTAGTAATGTGTTCTCTGAATTGTCTTGCTGAGAGCTTAAAAAAAAAAATTAACCAGTAACATTCAAGGTTAAACAGGATAAATGAATGGAAAAGTGATGAGGTGGGATATCTCCTTTATCATTGGGAAGGACAGATTATAGCCAGCGTGATGCAATATCATCTAGCGTAGATTGATAGGGAGGAATGAAGAAATGGGAGTTTAGTGCATTAGCAGAAGATTCCTGACTGCAAAAACTATTAGACCATGGCACAGTCTCCTTGGGGTTTGGTAGCAGGTCTACAGTGCTCACGCCTCTTAAAATCAGAGCAGACAAGGCTCAGGACGGTCCTTTGTTGAGAATAATTCAGCGCTGGCAGAGGGATAAAATCACAGGACCTGTTAAGGAGATGGTTTTTTTAATGTCTGCGATCCCCAGGCTGGTACTTCACTGCTGGGGCAATAGTCTTTGAGGCTCTCTCAGCTCCTTCCTTTGACAATTTTGAACGAGAGGCAAGACCCTGGGCCAGCACTAGTGGTCTGTGATCCTAATTAAAAGAGACAGTTTGGTGCACTGGCATTTATTGGGGAGCCTGAAGTGACAATAGCGTTGGGTGTTACGGGATTAGATGCTCTGACTTTGGAAATGAGTAGGGATTAGGTTTACCCTGAGAATCAGCTCGAAGCTGCTTTTTTTGTCACTAGAGGTGATGGATCTGGAGGCTTGCTGCTGGCTAGCAGTGGGATTGGATATCCCTTGAACTTGTATTCTCCTACCAGCAATCTGTGGGGAGTGGAAGATCCCAAGCAGTTCCTCTCCAGTTCATAAGTAATGTGAGTAAAACCTCAGGGCTGAGAATTACTGGGTGATATCTGGGATCTGAGTCTTCACTGCTAACAGGAAAGCTGTGAAAGACCTCTATGATCCTTTCTCATTTTGTGGACACAAGAAAATAAAGAAGAGCATTGCTCTTCTAGATGAGAAGCAAGAAAAAGATGTCTTAAAGCAATTAAAAATTACAGAAGCCAAGACCTTGGTGTTCGTTTGTAGCAGACAAGAACAGATGAGAGCAACAATTGCAATTCTCTTATGCCTGGCTGTAGTTACCCCCTGATTTCTTCCCTAGTACTTAAATAACCACCCATTCCGGTGTGTGGCAGGATTGGCTTGTGCATTTGTCAGAGAAGATGGATTTTGCTCTTGCTGCAAAATTTGCTTGGCTGCTCACTCTGCATAGTACCAAATCCATTTGCCTGTGACTCCATTTATATCAGCTATTCCAGGTCTTCTTCTGCAGTTTATGGCACACCATGGTCTGCTTCAGAGAGCGATTTGCATATCAGATGGGAGGCTGGAGGAGCTGGAAGGATCCCTTAGGTCAGGTTTTGAGCTCTTTTAGAGAACAGATTCCTGGAGGGTCCTCGGATCCAAAAGCAAAGAGCAGTCATTCACCTGGAAGGGCGGCAGGTATTGGGAGCTGGTTCGTCTCTTTTAAAAACAAGCTGCTTAAGCGGGGAGAGGGGCATACAAACTGTCTTCCCATGCATTTCCATGCAGGCAAGGGGAATAATGGCAGAGGAGCGGCAGGGAAGGGGCTTTGTCATGGTTACAGGCCGGTGGCTGAGAATGTGGGTGGAGCAGCACTCGTCCAGAGTTAGTGACCTCAGCAAATTGGAGCTCAGCCATGGTCAGTATGATAAATGATCTTATTCTGGGTCAAAGAAATGGTACCCCACAGGGAGGTGTCCGCAAGGCGGCCCGGGAAAGCGCCGTGCTCCAGCAGCACTGACCCCTTAGTGACCAGTGCTACATATATCTTATTTATTGCAGACCAGAAGGGAATTTTCCATGGTCCAGCCTTTGTAGGGTTCCCCTATTTCCCTGAAATAATCTTCCAGTTCTGCAACCAAGGCAAGAAAATGGGTGTAATTACACCTTCTGCGAGGCTTTGTGCAAGTTTGTACGTGGATTTTAAGTCAGGAGACACAGAGGTGTCTGGTCCTTGCATGTGTGTGTGAATCTATGAGCGACCTGTGCAGCTCCCTGGGAGCCAAGGTCTGTGTGTCCGTGTCAACTGGTATCAGGGTTGCACAAAATCCTTCCATATTTCTGCACCTCTATCAGTTCATTGTAAGATCCTTCTAGTGCGACACCCAGCTTGGTGTTTCTTATTCAAGGCACCTGGTTTCTCTCTGCACACAGCAAGTGCCCTCTTTTCTGAGTTATCACTGATGGATCTGTCAGGCCCAGGAGGTTTTATTGAGCTAGGAAAGATCTATGGATTTTAGCCCTGCTTTTGAGGGTGCAAGTGAACGCAGGCAATGCTAAAATGGAGTATTAGATGCATTCCTGTTCCTGAGGAAGCTCAGCAGATTCTTCATGACAGAACGGTTGGGGCAATGCAGAAGGTCAGGCCTTGGAGGATTCACAGAAGGACAGAGCAGACTGTGCAGTTCTCTCTGCCACAACCAGGAGTGTTTGTGGTGCAGCTGGGCTGAGCAGGAGCCGAGGCTGTTGGGTTTTGTGTGTGCTCACTGCAGTTCCTGCATCCCGTCCTCTTGCGTGACAAGGCAATGACTTTGTGTCACTGCAAGCACACACCTCGTTTTCCTGAGTGCTGTGTTTCGCTGGGTGGTCGGTTTTCTGGGCATATATTGTGGGCTTGTGTCCCATCTGTGCACTGGAACTGAGCAGTTTTCTCAAACGTCCGCCGGTTTTTCTTTTTTTTAAACAACTTTAGATTATTTTTTTCTGAGAATTTGGAGAGGGTTGGTGTACTGTTAGCACAGGCAGCAGAAGCTGTCTCGGTGTACGAATAAGACAGGGATTTCCTACCATGTGCTTCAGTCACTCCCTTGCAGTTTGAGAATATTTCCACTTCCTTGGCTGGTTCAGTCTTGCTTCTCCTCTGATGCTGCCAATGGTGAGGACAGTTAATGAGAATTAAGAGTGCATTTTTTATGCGATATTTGCTTGCTGTGAGTGAAACGGAGTAGGCTACCAAAAGGATTTCAGTAAGACCATGCAGCAGTGATAAAAATATATCGTTACTGGGATGAGCTGGGCTCGAGTTGGTGATGCTGGAGCAGAATGCTGGATTGTCTCAGCTCTCACCTGAACCTCCCTCCGGAGCCGAAATGCACGGCAGGTTTTGCAGCCACATGACAGCACCTATAGTACAACTGTGCTCCTGCCAAAGCAGATGCCTCCGTTCTGTGATGGGGGCCAGCTTCAGACCAACATGAGTGTGAAATCGCTGCATTGTAATGATGGTTTAACTTATCAGCAGATGTGGTGCCTGACCAGGCTGAGATTTTTTTCCTTCTCTATATATCATCTGTAGAGAACTTGGTGTTTGCATAGCAAATCCTTGGCCCAGGGAGCTGGAAACCTGTTAAACCCGTAGCATAGTATCAGAAGGAAAATGTCTTAGGAACACTACATATGTCAGCTGTAAGAGATAAGCAGTTGTGCTATATTTTACCTCTTATTATTTCCATCATGAGAACACAGAGTCCTGAGCTGTTGATCAAGACTGCTGTTTGAGGCGCTGAGCTGCAAGATGGCTTCTCCACAGACCACTTGCAATGGAAATAACCTTGTTCCTTTTCAATATCTTACTTGTGGGAGATAGTTTGGGTGTGGCTGTGGTCATTTGTCATCCTTTATAATTGATTTGTTCTAGTAATATTGGTGTACAGGACACAGAGAAATAAAGGTGGATGAAAAAATTCAGTGCTGATAAAGCAGATGAAAGTATTATGTCTTAGAGTTGGCTGTGGAGAAAGGGCCTTAATTTTTGTACCTTTTGGAGTGGGCAAGCTCCAGGCATGCACAGGGGTGTCTGTTTTTTTTTCTTGCTGTTTAGATTCCTCAGTATGTGTGTACGTGACTTCTGGGTAGGAGTAAATTAATGTAGGCTCAGGTGGGGCTGAAAATAACATTTATTATGGAAGGAGATGGGGCGAGGGAGTCTTCCAGCTCAGCCTCGAATAAATCAGTCCTCTTGCCCCTCCGTCCAGGCTGCTTCTAGGTGGCTGCCTTTTATCCAGCTGGTGCAGCGTGTTTCTGTTTAAATGATCTCTCCTGAAAGGTCCCAGAGGAAAGGGCTGGTTATTCTATGCAAGGAGAATGGTATATGGCACAGCTCATTGTTGTGTGCCCTGCTGCAAGTGCATAAATATGAAACAGCTCGCGGGCGATGCTGCGGTGGGGCTGGTGTCCCCTTCACACCCCCCTCCCTCTCCTGAAGGCTCCTCTCCATCGTCCTTCCTTTACAGCTTTCATTTCTTGGTGATGGAGAGCAGGAGCCATTTGGGTGTGAGATCCTTAGGGCTTGATGTTGCAGCAGCATTTTTCAGGGGAAGGTGAATGTAGTTAACTCTTGTTCTGATGGCTGATCAATCGCTATGGTGCATGTGTGCGTGTGGATATATACATATAGAGATATATAGATATATAGATATATGTATGTATGCGTGTGTAAATGCACACACCTTCTTAGTGGTGCTTCCTGTCCCCAGTGCGTGTTGCTAGGAAGGAAGCAGAAAATAGTCTGTTTTGTTCTTTTAACTACACGTCATTACAAGGGAGTCATGGGTTGACCCCAGGCAGGTGATCCAGCTCACCAGGCAGTTTTGAAGCACAAAGCAGCTCCTTTCGCCCGGATCAGAGTGATCCAGGGCTCAGAGGCAGCAATACCTGTTGTGCTCCAGGCAGCCCCGCGGTGGGATCGGGGCGTTGGGGTCAGAGTGCTGGTTTGGAAGCACCAATGCCCTGGGAAAGCAGGGGGAACAGAGGGAATCTCAGAGCACCCCCCTCCTCCCTTCCATGGGAGAAGAGGCCCCCATCTGCTGCAGACGGACATATCCCCTGGTTGATGTGCACCTGCCTACACCAGGGCTGTTCATCGTGAGTGTGACAGAAACAATGAGGGTGACGTTATTTGGAAGAACCCCACTATGGCTCTGGGTAACATCCATGATCCCATAAAATCCTGGGGTAAGGCCTGGGCTGAGTCGACACACTACAAATGCATTTATTATTGCTGGTCATGAAGCAAACACATGGGTAATGGTACACAGAGTGAATTTAGCTCAGAGAAGCACGTGTGGAAAGGTTCCTCATCACTACAGCGAGCTTACTTCACATAAGAAATCCATGCTGCCATCCCCGCTCCTCCTGGAGCGGGGCTCCAGCCCTCACTGGTGGATTTGTACTTTCAGAAAGCTTCCTCACTTCTTGAAAACAAACAAAACTCTTTTGGGGCTTTCAAAGGGCTGTTTAAAGGAGCACCGGGAGAATAACTGATTGTGGATTCGGAATGATGAAGTGGTTTGTGGAACAGTGAAATACAGAGGCAAATGCAGGAGAACTCCACTTTGCAATTTGTCAGCTTCTCTAAACCCTGTAACGGATTGTTGCCCCCCTCTGTCTCTTTTCACCTCTCCAATAGGAAATTAACTGATGCTATCACTAAAGAAATTGTTTTTGCCTCACAGAGTAAAATTGATACTATAAAAACCCACCAGCAGTGTCTCCTCCTCCTTTTACATGAAGACAAATCCTTCCTGTCACCTACTGAAATGGAAAGATAAAGGCTGTGCTTTAATAAAGAAGCTCTAAGCATAAAGTGTAGAAGGAGAGAGCAGGCACAGCATGGGGAACTCTCCACAGCAGCAGGTGTGATGCTGAGGGATGCTGTAAGTGTTCAAAATGCAACTACAGGCCAGGGCCCATCTGTCTGTTTAGTGCACAGCCATGGACAGGTTTGGGCCCCAGAGCTCCAAACGTCTCCAAGAGTTTGTGCTGGTTTTGGTGCAAAAGTGTCTGTCTTTGCTTGCTCCGTTCATGTTCTTAGGCTTGCTTGTTTGGACTTCTTAAATCTATTTAAACGCACAGAGAATTAGACATGATTTGTTGGGTGACAAGATAATGCACATGATATGGGACGTGTCAGAGAGATCTGAACATCAGAAATCTGCTGCCAGATTGGTGCTTCAGCAGGAGCTGCATTCATTCTTTGTGGGATGAGTTTTCTGAGGGAAGCCTCTTCTGCCAAATCATAGGGACAGGACTATGTCTGTGAGTTTCTTTGCAGCTATCCCCATCCATCCTGCATGTTCCTCATCTGCTTTTAAACAATCACTTTGCTCTGGTGTCACTGGGAGCCATCAGCTAGTTTGTAAACCCTGTCCTTCCTTCTTCCAGGGGATATCAGAAACCTGCTCAAGTGGATCAAACAGAATCTGTTGAAAGAGCGACCAGAATTATTTATGCAAGGAGAATCTGTGTAAGTACAACTGTTATGAATCCTCCTTGTGCTTGTCTGTTGATTCCCCACAGTTTGGGGGATTTTTCCGTGGTGAGGGGGGGGAGGGATTTCCTCTTGAGTAAGTCAATGACCATAAAAACACAGGATTTGCTGAAGTGATAATGGGAGATATCCCACCCACATCTTGCCCTGTCCACAGAGAGCATCTTCTGCAGCCCTCACCCCAAATCTTTAAACCTTAAACATGAAGCAGGGCCATTTGTACTTTATCTCCATTGTCACTTGGAACAGAGTAGCACCTGTATCCTCAATTCCAGGAGTCTTAGCAGGTCTCTCTGTTCCCTGCTGACATCACTGGGACTGAAGCAGTCATTCTGAGAAATGCCAACAAATACTTCTTCTGGGAAATGTATTTTTATTATCAAAATGGGGCCAGCCTTGTGGAGGGGGGGGTGGAAAAAAAAAGAAGGCAAGAGAAATGGAGCAGAGTGAGCTGTGCAAGCCATCCCTGACTGCAGGGTGGCGCTGGGGGTGTTTAACATTCGTCATGGATCTTTGTGAGCTGAAGCGTGTGCCAGGTCCCCTGGTAACAGGAGAGACAATTGCAGGACACTGAAGATCAAAGAGGGGGAATCCCTTTGCTCAGAATCAGGGGCTTGGAGTGGATCCCAGGTGTTTAGTGCCTCTGGAAGGGGCACCGGAATGGCTTTCCCTACCTTCACATCGAGCTCTCTGCACTCGACTGTCGTGCGTGGGTTTTAATTACCTGGCTTTTCTGCATCATACGGAAATGCAGTCATCCTGGAGCATCCTCAGGAATGGTGCCTTTTCATTCAAATGAGCTTTGGGATTGCTCCTGCGTCCCCTTTATTTGATCTAGAAAGGGCACAGACTGTACCTGTTTCCACCTCCATGCTAGAATCCCTTTTTTGGCTTTATAGGCAGTCAGCTTGTGATCTGTGCTGTGACATCTCTTGTTCTTAACTATTTGTGGAGCTTTTTAGCAGCCCTGTATCCTAATTATTTCTCTCTATTCTGCAGGAGGCCAGGAATTTTGGTGCTCATCAACGACGCAGACTGGGAACTAATGGTCTGTACTCCGTCTGTTTGACTTTCTGTGTTGAAAATATTGCTCTCTCTGTTCTGTGGTTGCTCTCACAGAAGCTATTTCTGATTCTTGCCCCAAGCGAAGCATCTCATTTTAAGGGGGAAGGGGCAGGCTGGAATCTCTCTCCTGTGCTGTGGCTGTTCAAAAGCCTGGAGCCTTTCTCTAACCTGCTGAGTCTCATCAGCCAGACAGCATCTGAAAAGAGATCACCCTTTTTCGCTGGTCTCTGGCACTGGGTTTTGCACCTCTGGCTGCTGGCAGGCCCCCCCACATGTGAGGTGACAGCGTGGGGGGCACCTGGAACCTTCGGGCCCCATGGAGTCAGGTGGTGCCTGGCAGGTGAAGGCTACAGAGAGATTTCAACTCAAACAGGCACCTGGTAAATGTCTTCCCTTCCCAGCCCACTGTTGTGCTCAGACAACAAACAGCCCCTCGCCATCTCCCTGCCTCAGGCAACCACCTGTTCTGTCAAAACCCTGGTCCAGAAAGCGCCGTGGGGTGATGAGCATCAGCACCATGGCTGATCTCTCACCTTTGCTTCTGTTATGATGAAAACATCAGTCTGTCCCCTTCTGCTCTCCGTAATACTCACCATCTTTTTATGAGCTGTTTTCTCTTTGCAGCTTGTATTTGGAAATGACATTTAAAGAATTTTTCTTTTCTTTTTCTTGGCCTGCAGGGTGAGCTGGATTATAAACTCCAGGACCAGGATAATGTGCTTTTCATCTCAACATTGCACGGCGGGTGAAGTCCTGAAAAAACAAGAAAAATCCAAATCTCTGGGAAAAAAAACCCTAACAAAAACCTTAACCCACCCAAACCTCTTGAACTGCCTGTGTCCAGTGTCTGCATCTTCCCACTGCGTTCACTTGTTCTAGACATCCAAATAAAGCCCTGCCAGCCTGCGGCCTTCTGTCCACCACAACAGCATCCATCTTTTGGTCCTCATTTCACCTCTCCTGACTGCACTTCCAGGTACCCCAACAAGCAGAGAGCACCTCAGCATGGGGGACTTTTTGTTTTTCTCTGGCAGGAGGAAGAGGGGTGCTGAACCCTGAGTAGGATTATGTGTCTTAACAAGCAGTGAGGTGTTCTGGAGGAGTTGTGCCTGTTTTGGGGGAAGGCTGGGGTGCCTCTTTCTTGGTGCTAGGAACCAGGATTCTTTTAACACAGTGCTTAATGCTGGTACAGTGTCTGCACCAGCCATGGGAAGGGTGAGAAAGTGCAAGGAAACAAAAGGTGGCTCGACTTGACTAGCTTTTCTATGGAGTAGCAAACATGACAGCTCCAGAGCCCTCTGAAGTGACTTTCCACTTGTCATAATATTTATTTATGGGAATCAGGAGAGAAATAGGCTTTTTTGGTTTTGCATTTCTGATCCCTCGTGCTGCTTTCATACCAGAACTGAGGCAGGGTGAAGTACTGGCCCGTGAATAACGTCAATTTATAACGATTTGGTTGGAGGGGAAACAAACCCTCACTCAACCTGAGACAGCACAGAGTGATCAGGGCAGCAAATGATCTTTCTGTCACCGTGATAGACAGAATTGATCGGGCTGCACTGCATCCTGTGCAGGTGGGAGCTGCAGCCTGGCTGGGGACGGGCTGGGGCTGGAGATGCACAGTTAAAGTGCCAAGACCTGAGAAAGTCAGTGGCTTTTACCCCTTTCCACCAATGGGAGAGAGAAGCTTCTTGGTGCGTGCCCTGAGGAAGTCCTGTGAGCACTGTGGAAGTGAGTGTGTGTGGCTCTGCAGGGCATGGGTGTTGTTGGCTTTCCAGAAGTTTCCTTGGGTAGACGGACTGGCCCCTGCCAGCCACGAGGCTACGGCGAGAGCAGAGGGACGGGGTCAGGGAGGATAGCATTGGCACCAACAGGTCTGAAACGTGCTGCACGAGCTTTCAGGAGTGCCTGACCAGGATTGTCCTCCTGCTCCCCCCTGCCCTGCTCACCTGTTCCAGCACGGCTCCAGCGGCACGCAGGGGATCCCGGCGGCAGCTCCTGCCCGAGCCGCGGCTGCTGTGGAGCAGAGGCCTCGCCGGTGCTCACTTCGTGCATCCCAGAGCTGATCCACACCACGTACTGCTCTGAGAGCCCTCGATCTTCAGGAGCTGCCGAGGAGGTGGGGAGCAGCCGGTGCACCAGCCCCTGCTCCGGCAGCCTGGCCCAACACCCCCAGTGCTGCGCACACGGAGCCTCTCCCACCCTGCGCCTGACGGAGGAATTCCTCTGTCTGATGCGGAGAGAGTGATTCCCTCAGCTGACTTCTCCACTGACTCTCACGTTTACCCCTCCACAGTTGGCATAACTAAAGGCACCCACGGCCTACAATGCTGCTGCATCTGAGGAGCCCCAGCTTCAGCCCACTGCAGGTGACAAACCAATATTCAGCCTTTTCCAAATCCAGCCACAGCGACTTCAGTCCAGCTCACGCCGTTTGTAAATGACACAGATGGGCCAAAGGCTCTTCTCTGTCCCAAGTTCCTGGCCCTTAGCTTAGCTGGGCCGGGGCAGTGCAAGGGGGTTCCAGGTGGTGGTAGGAGCTGGCTGAAAAACAAGGAACCTGTGTGGCACACAGCTTGAAACGGACTGAAACACAATGGGAAAAAGCAGATTCATCTTCAGCGCTGCTGCCTGCCCTTCCTCTACCCTGCCTCTGTGCCTTAGGCTGGGCTTGTCCTCATCCCCCCCAGCTGTTTGCTCAGATAGGATGGGTTCCTTCCCTGGCAGCTGTTATTCCCCTCAATTGTGCAGGTAGACCAAGGTGGCTTAGCTCCTGCTGTAGTAAAAGCTGCCAATCACTGCTAAAGAAAGCTAGAAATGGGAAGATGAGGGAAGCCAGGGGAGCGGAGAAGAGGGGTACAGCAAAATCCTGTAACAACAACAGCAACAAAAACTTTCTGAAATAAAAGCCTTTTAAAACATCCTCTGCCTCCAGCTTTGTCCTAGATAGGCTTCTTGGTGAAATTCTGCTCGGATCTTGTAATGCTTCCCTCCTCCTCGTGGGTTTCCTTGGCAGCCCCGGCCGAGCCGCTTGGCTGGTGGATTCATAAAGCCTCTCTGTTAGAACGAGCCTTCCTCCGGCCGCCGTTCCGCGGGGGCTGCTCCTCTCCGAGGGGCTCAGCGAGCCCCGCCGCGGCAGGGAGGGCCGTGCCCGCATCCCGGGGCCGCTCTCCGCCGAGCCCGCCCGGTGCCCGAGCGGCGGGGCCGATTCCCGGCCCGGCGGGGACCCGGCGCAGTCGGAGCGGCCTCGCTGTGCCCGGGGCCAGCCGGGGCTGCGGCAAGAGGACCAGAAGAGTGTCCCGGTGCAGGGGGCCGGGCGCACGCCGAAATACGTTAAATGAAATCAAGCCACAATGTTAAAAGAGATAAATAAATAAACATCAGAAGGACAAACCGGGATGGAGCCGCAGGGCCGAAGCGCCCGTTCGCCGCGCCCGGCTGCGGCCCCACCGTCCCCGGCAAAGCGCCGGTCCCCGAGACTCGGCCCTTCCGTCCCTGCCCGGGGCCTGCCCGGTCGGGGCTGGCCGTCCCAGTGATCACCCGGCTCAGTATTTGACGCATTAAGACCGAGCACACTCGGCGGCGCCGAGCCGAGCGGAGCCGCCGCCGGTGTTTCCTCAGTTCCCCTGCAATCCCGGCCCCGACCCCCGGGACGCAGCCGGGAGCGGTTACCTGCCGTGCCCCGGGCCCGGGGAAGCTCCGTCCTCTGTCTTGTGCCCCGAGAACCGTCCTGGAGCCCCGCCGGAGGAGGTGAAACCTCTGCTACAGATGTCCAGACACAATTCTTGGTTCGTACGGCTCCATCGCACAAGAATTGCGTTTGGACAATCAGGAGCGGAGATTCCCATCCCGGGCTCGCGGGATCTTCCAGGGGGAATCCGGCTGGAGCCTGGAAAAGAAGGACACACGGGCCCTGAGCCGGCTCCCGCCGCCCCCCGCTCCCGCTCCCCGGCCCCGCCGAGCCGCTGCTCCGGCCCCGGTAAGTTTCGAGCGCAGCCACGGCGTTTCGCACTCCGGGTTTCATTTAATGCCACCGCGAGGAGTTTAATTTTATCAACTCGTTTCTTCTCCTTCAAAAAAAAAAAAAAAAAAAAAAAAAAAAAAAAAAAAAAAAAAAAAAAAAAAAAGACCAATAAAAAAAAAAAAAAAAAAAAAAAAGAAGAATAAGAAAGAAAAAACCCCAAAAAGAAAAAAAAAAAAAAAAGAAAAGAAAAAGAAAGAAAGAAAAAAAGAAACAAAATAGAAAAAAGATAGAAAACGAAAACCGACGATCCATCCCTGCCGGAGTAGCCCCGGTGGAGCGGGGACCCGGTGCGCCGGGGCTGGCGGCCGCGGCGGGGCTCGGAGCCTCCGGCAGCCGCGGGGCTCGGCGGGGGTGATGCTGCGGGCACAGACCCCGGCCCCGCGCTGCAGCCGCGCCGCTCCTGCCTTGGGGAATCCACCAGTTCCAAGCGGATCGCCCTCAAAATTCGTGCACTTTGAAAAAATCTCCGAAATTTATAAATGCCCACTGGAGGAGAAATATTAGTAATAATAATAAAAATAAAGGAAAAAGATAAAGAATCCAGGCTTCTTCCCCAGCCCCTCCTCACCGAGCGGCGCCCACGAAGTTGGGAACAAATCCCCCCTCTCCAGCCAGGGAAAATCCC
>VZTJ01002480.1:290911-305048 GCA_013397795.1 Orthonyx spaldingii | reverse complement strand
GAGGAGCAGGGCTGGGTGGGGGGCTGCGGGGTCACGCCGGCTCGGCGGGTCAACCCGAAAACAAAACCTTTTGAAATACCTACTCTCCATCACTGCCAACATTGTCCCCTGCCAGCGGGGGCCTGGCACGGCCCCTCGACGCCTCCAGCCCGGCCGCTGCCCACCACAGCGGTCAGCAACTGGCGGGGGGGGACGACAGAAGGGTATTGTGCCGAAGGGGACAGCTTTGTTTTCGGTCACAGCTGCCCCGGGTTGGGACGGGACCGACCGTCAGCCCCACTGTGGGGAGAGGAGGGAGGGCACGGAGGGGACGGGAGTGCACGGGTCAGCGCATCGCAGGGGGGACCTGGTCCATCGGGTACCCCTCTGTCGCTGTCCCTCTGAGACGTGGCATTGAGGGGGACAGGCGGCAGCTCCCTGCTGTCCCTGGAGTGAAGGCTCAGAGTGTGCAGCCTCTCCCTGCCCACGGGGGCTGAGGCAGCCTCGCGTTGGTTTCCTGCCTTAGTTTCCCCATGCTGCAGGAGGTGTCCCTCTGCCCACTGACAGGTGCCTGGGGTCCCCTTTGACACTCAGAGCCAGGACACTGCTGGCCCTGATGCCAAAAGCTGTAGTCCAGACTGGGGAGAAAAGGGACCATTCTGAGGCTGAATCAGCTGTGCCACCCAGGAGGGTCAGGGTTTGGCTACTGCAGGGCTTGAATGTGGCTCCAAGGGCGGCAGTGCCTTGTAGGTGGAGCAGACAATGGCCCTGGCTTCCTGCTTCTAGCAGGACATGAAGAGGGACCTCCAGGAAGCCTTTGCACTCCCACAATTTCACAGCCCACCAGGAAGAGCCCAGGCTGTCTCCCAGCGGGTTCAGGTTTGGGGGACACTGGCAGTGTGTCACTGCCCCATTTTCAGTGGCGCAAATCTCCCTTTCCCCACAGCCAGGATGCTGCTCCCATCAGCCTCCAGCTCCTCTGGCACAACATCTCTTGGGTGGGCCAAAATCCCCCTGGGGGGCCGAAATCCCTCCTAGAACGGTGAAAATCCCTCCAAGATGGCGCAAATTCCCCTGTACTTTTCTGTGTGGGAAGATTTGTAGTTTTTGCTCGCTTCAGAAGCAGCCTGCAAGAAGGAAAGTGGAGCAGCCCCCATGGATGTGATGGGTTTAGCAGAGACCTGGAAGGAAAATCCAGCTGAGTGGGGAGCGCTGGCCTCCTGAGCTATGCAACAGCTGTGAGGAGGTGAAAACATCTGGAGCAGCTGGAATGGCTCAGGATGAGGGGCTTGCATAGCAGAGGGTATGGTGTATTCACAGGCACTCCCTTGGTTCTGGAGTTCCCCCAGGACAGGCACTTGCTGGGAGGCTGAGAAGCGGCGGGAGGGTTCTGTGCCTCAGTTTCCCCAACAGGAAACAGGGCTGATGTTTGGAGGCTGGATGCCTTGGAGAAGGAATGTCTGGAGGGGACAGCATCACTTGGGCAGTGTCACAGCGTGGGAATGGGGACCCTCAGGCTACCATAGACCTTGGGCAGCCAGTTGGTTCCCCAGGATGGTTTTTTCCTGTGAAATAAGATTAATAAAGATTTTTGTTGACCAAGGGATTTGTACCAGCCCTGGCCATGTACACACCCACAGAATCTCTGCATTTATAGATATATAGTTATATAGACATATATACACACACATCTTTATATACTTGCCTTTTGCAACCAAGGTTGAGGCTTTTAAAGCAGAAAAATATGACATTTGAGGAACCTGGGGCTTTTCAAAGGCTTTGCTGAAAATCCTAGAAAATTTCAAGGAAGGGGTGGAGAGAGGTGGGAGGTGACAAAAATCCTCATCCCTGGGTCCAAAAGCAACTTTTTCCTGTAAAGAAAAAAAAAAAAAAAAAAGAAAACATGCTCCTGTAAACGCTGTGCAGTGCTGCTCTGGCCTGGAGCCTTGGGGATGGGGAGGTGTTCCAGGCTTGCAGGCCTGATGCTGGCTCTGTGTTGCAGGTATCACCATGAGTGCATGGAGCCATGAAGATGTCCTGAGCTTCATGGGGACACCCTGGGCCCTGTGGGGACCTGCCACCTGCCTTCCAGTCCTGCTCCTGGGGCACAGGAGCTGTCACAGCCCTGCGTGAACAGTGTGGTGCAGATGGAGATGCTGAGCCACAGCACAGAGCCAGGTGGGTTGTCACCTGAGGACCACACAGCAAGTGCCCTGACAGGTGCCCCCCATGTCCCCCTTCTCCCCGAGCTGGTTGTCCAGCTTGGGAGGGTTGGTTTTCCATTACATTTTCATTCTGTTTCCGTTTCCCAGGGTTGGTTTTTCATTGCATGTCCAAAGCTGCTTGTAAAGTGCCACTTGGCTCTCAGTGGGCTCTGAGCGTCCATTGTGAGCCTGGCAGCAGCCAGGATGTGTGGGGAAGGCAGACTGCAAAGGCAGGGATAATTCTGACCCCAGCTGAGCACATGAGGACAGGCACAGGGTGCTCTGTGTGCAGCACATTCCACTGGCCTGTGCCTCAGTTTCCCTGTGTCACAGTGGCAGCTCCCCTTCCTCTGCCTGCTTTGGGGTGGTGGGGCTGTGGGAAGGGCAGTCTCTTCCTCTCTTCCTCTGCTCTGGAGCCATGGCCAGGGAGTGTTAGCAAGTGCTGTACCAGTGCAGTAGGCCATGGGTGTGCTTGGGTGGCTGAACCGTGTGGGGTGCTGGGGGAAGGACAGGTCCCTCTGTGACCCTGAGAGAAGATGCAGGGATTGAGGGATGTGGGGATATCAGGATGAAGAAGGGAAGGGGTGCAGGGATGAAGAGGAGAAGGGATGCAGGGATGAAGAGATGGAGAAGAAAAGGGATGCAGGCATGAAGAAGAGCAGGGAAGAAAGAATGGAGGGGTGAAGGGATGGAGGGATATGGGGATCAGGGATATAGGGATGATGGGATGCAGGCATGAAGAAAGGCAGGGAGGGAGGGTTGTGGGTCCGTGGGGATCAGATGCAATTCGGACAGACGCCGGGCTCCCCAGCGAGAGCCGGTACGGGCCGTGCGGCGGCGCCGGGAGGTGGCAGCAGCGGCCGAGCGCGGGGCCGCGCTGTGCGGGTGGTGCCGGCGGGGGTGTCCCCGCGGGCCGGGGGGGCCGTGGGCTCCGCAGGCATCCCCGCTAGTCTGCGGCCCTTGCTCCGCCCTCAACCCTCCCGGGCCGTGGGGATGTGCTCTGGGGCTCCGGCGGAGGGGAGAGGGGCTGCCCCTCGTTCAGCTTTCCCGGGGGAATGCGCATGGGTGGAGTCCGGACACGGACACGGGTGGGTCCGGCTGTGCTGGGCTCTTGGGCTTCTGCCCCTTCCCGCAGCTCCTCCATAGCTGGGAATTCCCGGCTGCGCTGGCGTCGAGCCCTTCCCCAAATACTTGTTCAAGCCGGGGGCTGTAAACAGGATTTTTCTTTCCCTGCAGCCACTGCCGGCTCCTGTGAGCCCCCCGCCCTCTCTGTTGCTTCTTTCAGGTATTCCTGGATTGTTCATTTCCCGACCCCTCTGCTGCACCCCGATGAAGGAGGGAGCCAGTGAGAGCAGCCGCCTTGGGCACCCCTCACCCTGATGCGGGTGGGCACAGTATGCGGCATCCACCCGTCCCTCGCCAGGGCTCTGGTGCCACCACAGCGAGAGGTGCCCGGCATTACTGGTGGGGAGCACGGAGTTACTGCTCCACAGGACGTGGCTACCTCCAGACCTGTGCTTGCTCTGGGAGCTGAGGGCTATTTTTATGGATTGGGTGGAAAACCAGAAGGCTTGGTCAAATGTCCCACAGGTCCCGGGCCTGCCCCTGCCCGCGGCTCGGACACGTCACAGACACGCCCGTGGGGCTGCAAATGGTCAGCCATGGAGGACAGCCCGTGTGGGACACGGCTCAGTGGGGTGGGCTGCCTTGCTGAGGACGACAGCCATGAGCGCACTCAGCCACCACTCTCCATACAAGCCCCCCTCAGCCACAAGCCTCTCTAGCCATGATCCCTTTGTCCATGATCCCCCATGATCCCCCCGTGGGGCCCAAGCGCTTGCTGGCCAGGGGCACATGGGGATGCCCAGGAGCATCCGCGGAGAGGGGGTACGGGGATGCCCCCGGGTCTCTCGCCCCCCAGCCGTGGGCTGTGCGGGGCTCTGCACCGATATCGACTCTATTTAAGGAAACCCGACCCAAACACGCCCCCGGGGCTTGCGGCGGCGGCGGGGCCGGGCCGGGGGCGGGGGGTGCGCTGAGCGCAGCGGGTCCCAGCCCGCCCCTTCCCCGCCCGCCTCCTCCGCCATGGGCGCCGTGGGGCTGCTCTGCGCCCTCCTCCTGCTGCTGGGCACCGGCACGGGCACGGGCACCGGCACCGGGCCAGCCCCACCGCGCCTGGTGCTCGCCCTCCTGGCCCGGAACGCACAGCACTCGTTGCCGCACTGCCTGGGAGCCCTGGAGCGCTTGGACTATCCCGCAGGCAGCATCGCCCTGTGGTGAGGGAGCGGGATCCCCGGGGGAAGCCGGGACCCCGCGGGGAGCGAGCACCCCGCGGTGCGGAGAGTAGCAAGGATCCTAGGGGAGGAGAGGGCTGTGGGGGAATGGGCAGCTCGGGGGGAGCCGGGATGCTGGAGTCACAGGGACCACGGGGATAACGAGGAGCGCCGGGGGAATGGGGATAGTGAGGGGGAAGGAAGGTCCTGGGGAATAAGGGAGACTATGGGGGGAATGGAGAGCCGAGGATAGCAGGGACCCAAAGGACAATGCGGGGGGGAACTAGGGAGAGTGTGGGAACTAGGGGCTCGGGGTGATCTTGGAGTAACAGGGACCTGAGTGGACAGAGTAGAGATTCGAAGGAAGGGGGACCTGCGGGGGAATGGGGACCCTTGCGTGACAGGGACCTTCGGGAGGAACAGGGACCCCGGTGGTAGCAGCGCCCCCAGCCCCAAAATGTTAGGGGTGGCTCTGCCCCGCGTGTGGGACCCAGCAGGGAACCGGGAGGGGCTCGGGCTGCCCCGCGGTGAAGGGGCAGGACTCCCACCTTTCCCCTGAGGAAGCCGTGGGGCTGATGAAGGAGGGGAGCCCTGGGCACAAGGGGATTCTGCATCATCAGGGACAGACGCTGCCTTCCGCCTCCCTGTAGGGCTCACCCCCAGTCCCCCTTTCCCAAAGGCACCCCCCAAACCCCCTTTACCGTGCTGGAGGTTGGCTGGAAGAGGAGTCTTCTGTCTCAGTCGCGCCACTGCTGTCTCGTGTCTGAGCTTGTCGGAAACTTTTCTGCAGATGCTTTTGCGGGGGAGCGGAGACGGGGGCTGGCGGGGGGATCCTGGCAGGGCTGGGGCGGGGGGCAACTGCCGGCAGGGGAAGAGTGGAGGGTCTTTGCCTTTACCCGCTGCACCCCCAGGAACCCCTGGCCACAGGACCCTGCGGGGTGTTTCAAGAGCAGCCAGTGTAGCTGGGGGACACAGATCCTGCCTTGTCCCCTGAATCCATCAGATCCCCAGGACACCAATGCCTGGGGAATGTCCCGGGGCTCTTTGACAGGTCGAGGGTGCCGAGGAGTGTGGGGACTTGGGGTTTGGCCCAGTGCAAGGTGGGCTCAGCCTCGTCTTTGCTGATTTCCCTGTGAACATTGTGAGGACGGGTGGGGGAGTTTGGAATGGTGATGGTGCCCGGCAAAGGGAATGTTCAGGAAGGGGGATTTTTTGCTGCCTGTTGAGTCCTTTCCTCTCACTGCTGGAACAGTGGGACGCACAGGGCTGCTGTGGGGTGGCAGGGACAAAGTGGCTGTGCTGCGATGCTCATGGTGGGCAGTCACAAGGCTGAGGTGGGGAGAACACGTCCAGGGCTGCCACAGGGCTGCAGGGATGAGGGGTGGGAGCCGTGGAACAGCCTGGCTGGCAGCGGCACCAGGAAACAAATTACCCGTTGGCGTTCCCCCTCCTGCCTGCACAGCCTTGGTTCCTTCAAATTACATGTTATGTTCTTAAGCAAGTCTGTCACTGGCTCAGTCTTTTGGCCCCATGAGCATTTCTAGTGCAGGGTGAGGTGCTGGTTGTCCCTTGAGGAGAACCCCCAGAGGCTGATGTCCCCTCACCCCAGGTGCGCAACAGACCACAACTCGGACAACACGACTGCAATGCTGCAGGAGTGGCTGGGGGCAGTGGGGAAGGACTATCACTCGGTGGCCTTGAAGGTGCAAGAGGAGCCCAGGTGAGGCTGGGTGAGTGCTTGGGGGGGAGGTGTGGGCTGTAAGGGGCTCCTGGAGCAGCATCAACTCTCCCTGGCGGGGGACCAGGAGGAGTGAAGCAGAGCGGGGCTGACTCAGCCTGGCAGCACGAACAGCCTGCACCGAGTTTGTGCATTCCCAGTGAGCGAGGTTAACCCCTGCCTCCCCCTTCCCAGCTCTTACCCTGACGAGCTTGGTCCCAAGCACTGGAGTGACAAACGCTATGAAAACTTGATGAAGTTAAAGCAGGAAGCTCTCACCTATGCACGGGAGCAGCAGGCAGACTACGTCCTGGTAAGGGACATGGGGCACGGGTCGGGTGGGGGCTGAGGTGGGCTTCTCCATGTCTCCAGAACCTGTGCCATCTCTGCAGTTTGTGGACACTGACAGCATCCTGACAAACAACCAGACCCTCAAGTTTCTCATGGCACAGAACAAGTCAGTGGTGGCCCCCATGCTGGACTCGCAGACCTTCTACTCCAACTTCTGGTGTGGCATCACACCCCAGGTACATTCCCAGCAAGCCCTGGAGAATGAGACACCCCCATGGTGGAGGAGCCCTTCGCCATGGAGGCGTTGTGCCGGTGTGCCGCAGGGATACTATCGCCGGACAGCTGACTACTTCCCCACCAAGAACCGGCAGCGGGTGGGCTGCTTCCATGTCCCCATGGTCTATGCCACCTTCCTGATCGACCTGCGGAAGGAAGAGACTTCACATTTGGCTTTCTACCCGCCCCATCCCAACTACACCTGGGCCTTCGATGACATCATTGTCTTTGCCTACTCCTGCCAGGAGGCTGGTGAGGGTGATGGGGGTCTTGGGGGGTGCAGGGCCTTGGGGGGGCTGTGCTGCTCACCAGTCCTACCCAGCAGGCACAGAGGTCCATGTGTGCAACCAGCACCACTTTGGTTACATCAATGTTCCTGTGAAAGCCCACCAGACGCTGGAGGATGATCGTGCCAACTTTGTGCATCTCATGCTGGAGGCCATGGGTGAGTGCCCACTGCTGGAGAGGTTCTGGAGGCCTCCAGGTCCTGACAGGGCTGTCAGCCCCAGCTCCAAGCCAGGGTTATCTGGCCTCCATTGAAGGGTGTCTCCTCTCTCCACAGTGGATGGGCCCCCCATGCAGCGCTCCAGGCACATTTCCCTCCTGCCCAGGCCACTCACAAAAATTGGCTTTGATGAAGTAAGTGCCCAATGGAGCTGCTCGTGTCCCCCTGTCCATCCTTCTGGTTGCATCCACCCATGACAAAACCCAAGCCCCTGCCCCATCCTGCAGTAGCCAGGCAGGCTGTGTGTCCCCCCCACGCCCCATTTTTGAGGCTCTCTCCTTCCTCCCCAGATCTTCCTGATCAACCTGGTGCGGAGGCCAGACCGGCGGCAGCGAATGCTGGCATCTCTGCAGGAGCTGGAGATCGTTCCACGGGTGGTGGATGCTGTGGATGGCAGGTCACCATGGGGGGACCACTAGCCAGTCCCCTGGTGTCACCCTGGGGAGGGGAAGGGGAGTGGCTGGGAGGACACCTCGCTGATGTAGCCCCTTGCCTTGCAGGAATCTCAACAGCAGTGACATCAAGGTGCTGGGTGTCGACCTGCTACCCGGGTACTACGATCCCTTCTCTGGCCGCACGCTCACCAAGGGCGAGGTTGGCTGCTTCCTCAGCCACTACAATATCTGGAAGGAGGTATGGGGCCACAGCAGCCATGGGGTCCCTAAGGGCCACCAGCAGTGGCAGGGACCCCATGAGCATCACAGATCTCTGGAGGACCGGGGAAGAGGGGTGTCCCTGCAGGGTGAGTGGCCCCAGTAGGGCTCAGTGTGGTGCTGGGATAGACTCGCACCTCTGTCCCCTCCCCAGATCGTGTCCCAGGGACTGGAGCAGTCAGTGGTCTTTGAGGATGACGTGCGCTTCGAGGCTGCCTTCCCAGCACGGCTGCAGCAGCTGATGGAGGAGCTGGAGCAGGCACAGCAGGACTGGGACCTCATGTAGGTGCTGGGGCCAGAGGGATGTGGGGTGGGGTTCCCAGAGCTGGCTCTCATGGCTCCCTGGCCACCCCACAGCTACCTGGGGAGGAAACAGGTGAATGACGAGGATGAGGCACCTGTGAAGGGCGTGCGGAACCTGGTGGTGGCCAGCTACTCGTACTGGACACTGGCCTACGCCATCTCCCACCGTGGGGCACAGAAGCTGCTGGCCACCAAACCCCTCTCCAAAATGCTGCCAGTGGACGAGTATCTGCCCATCATGTATGACAAGCACCCCAAGTAAGAAGCAGGGTGTGCAGGAGGGTGCTGGCCTGGCCATGCCAGTGTGGGACCATGTGTTTCTTCTCTGCCATCACCACCTCACCCAGTCCCCCCCTTGCCGGCGTTACTCATGCTGGAGGAAAACATCTGTAGCATGAGCTCATTCCCAGCCGGCCGCTGCCTGGCCACTGGCCACTGGAAAATGGCCCTCTGCCACTGTGGGGTGGGGGAATGGGAACGGAGCGGGGGCTTGATGTGGGCCCTGCACAGGGTCTCGGCCCTATGGCAAGGGGCAGGGAGCAGCCCCCTGTACCCTGGTGCTGGGGGGCTGTTTGGTCCCCTGCCCCTGGTTGGGGGGTCTCAGCCCCAACTTGGAGCACTTTCATGCCCCTCTCTGGGGTGGGGGTCAGTGATAAGGCTTTGCCTGAGGAGGGGGAGGCAATTTAAAGGGTGAGCGAGCACCGGTGGGCAGGTGTCCTGGGAGAGAAGGGACTGGGAAACCCAGTGAGTGGGATGGAGAAACAGGGACCAGGCATGTAAAAGGCAGGCTGGAGGTGGACGGAGGGTCAGATTAGTGCTCTGGATGTGCACCAGGAGCAGCTGGAAGCCCCATGCTTGCAGAGACAGCAGCACCAGACAGCCCTGGCTCAGGGCCAGCTGGATGCTGTGCCAGAGACCCACTCCGTGTCAGAGCTGGCCTCAGCTGGGGGGGGAGTAACAGGTCCTGTCCTCTCTGTAATCCCTCCACAGTGCCTCTCCAGCCTTCCCCAGCCCCATGCCTGGTACCCCACGTCCCTCCCTATCCCCTGCCCTGCATGGAGCCTTCCCCGGGGTGGTTAACATGTTTTTTCCAGTGCTTTTTCTCCTCTGTGCCATGCTCTGTAAGCCAGTTTCTCCTCTTGGGTCTGCTCCAGTGAGGATTACAAGCGGCACTTTGCCCCACGGGACTTGCTGGTGTTTTCGGCTCACCCCCTCCTGGTTTATCCCACTCACTATGCTGGGGACAGCAACTGGCTGAGTGACACCGAGACCTCCACCATCTGGGATGACGATTCCAAGAAGACTGACTGGGTTGGCTCACAGAAGACTCTGAGGGACTCATGGGGCAGTGCTGGCCACCTCCGCTCCACTACCCGCGATGAGCTCTGATGGTGAGCAAGGCTGTGAGACCCAAGCACAGGGGACAGAGGGGCTGGGGAGCGTCTCCCTGCAAGTTCTGTGTTCAGATGTGTCCCACATGCCTAATTTGTTTTTGTCATAGGGCAGCAACTCTCCCCGTCAGACTCAAAGCATTGGGAAACAGAGACCAGACTGTCTCTTCCAGGTGGGGGGAAAGGAGTGGGGACACAGATGTCCCGTGTGGGGCCGCACTGGGCTGGAGGGCACCAGGGGACAGGGCCCTCTATCTCCCTGAGTCCATGATGCTCCCCAGACCCTCAAGTGAGGAAAGGAGAATGCTCCTTTGCCTGCTGCAAAAGTCTCCTCAGTGTGGAAAGAGCTGAGGCATCTCCCAAGGGGACGTTTTACCCCAGCACTGCTTGCCCCCCTCAGAAGTGGGTCTCCTTGGGGCTGTGCATCTGTGGGGTGGCCGTGCAGGCAGGCAGGCAGGTGACCCACACTGGCTCAGCCCCAGGGCACCATGGCCAGAGTTAACACTGGGTCAGACTTTCCCTGCCTGAGGTTGCTTGTCCTGGCAGCAGAGCTGCCCTGAGAGCTGCCAGACTGGAGGACGCTGGAAAACAGCCCTCCCACTGCCTCGGCTGCAGGCGTGAACGTGTTGGGGCTGCTCCTGCCATGACCACTAATGTCTGTGTCCATGCCTCCTAGGGATGAGGGATCGTGATCCAGCTGGGAGCACCGTCGGTAAGGACCTGATACTGCCCACTCCCCCTCAAGAGATGCAGCTGCCCTGGACAGAGCCCCACAGGGTTCTTTGAATCTGCATGCGACAAATCCACCCAAGGCAGGATTTGTCCCAGGAAAGCCTTTCCCTGCCAAGTGGAGAGACCAGAGGAGTGCTGGGGACACATCTCCAGGACAGTTCCGAGCAATGCCAACTCTGCTGTCTCCCACCAGACTGAACTTTGGGGAGTGGACTTTGGGCTGGCACCCATGGTGGCCTCCTGCCACTGACTGGGCTTGTCCCTTATGCCATGCTTGGGTGGAACCCCAGAGAGGATTAAAGCAGACTGTTTGAGCTGATGTGCTGGGTGCTGCCATTGCCCCAAGTCCCCAGGGCATTACCCCACTGGGGTCACCTCGGTGCCGCAGAGGCAAGGGTCTGGCAGTTCCCCCAGCTGGGAACTTGGGGAATGAAATCTGTAAGGGGGAAAGAGAGGGAAGGAGAGAGGTGGGGTGGGGAGGAAGACTGAAGCTCGCACTTGGGGTCTAGGTGTGAAAGGTGGGTGGCATCTCCACGGAGTTCAGCTCTCCCCTGTGAATGGAGGTGATGGAGCAGCAGGTGGAGGCCTTGGTAGCAGCCACCCACAGTGAGATGTCTCAGACTACCAGCTGATTCAGGAAAGCATCATTTGGGGCAGGCTGAGCTACAGCAGGGACCTCCTGAAGGAAAACAACCAGCACCAGATCACATGGGACCTGAAGATCTGACTGGATCTATTGGAGAACAGGGAGGAGGAGATAGCCAAGTGCCTGTTCTGCAAGTGCAGGGTCCCAGCCAGTGTAGACAGGGGTGAGGAAAGGATGACAGGTTGGGGACAGTTTTGCTTCCCAGATTTTCCCCTGGTCCCAGGCAGCCTCAGTGCTTCAGGAGGAGCTCAGGAGCTGGGGATGGAGCAGAAGGTCTGGTGCCAGCTGGAACTGAGGATGGAAGCAGCAGTGACACCATGGTATACGTCACCCAGCAAGGGTCCCAGTGCTTGTTCCACCACCTGCTGGGATGCAGGAGAGGAGCTGCCCTTGCTGGGTGTCTCAGTGCTCATGGGATATGGAGCTGGGCAGGACATGCTGGCACAGCCCAGGACTCTGGGACACAGCAGTGGTGAGGACACACTGCCTCGGTCTGCCCTCTCCATCATGAGACCTGCAACGGGTCTTTGAGAAGCCAGAACTCCTGCAGCTGTTGGAAACTCCACGCTTTTGGCTAAAACCACTGAACTCAAAACCACTGTGAGGTCAGCCCTGAAACTTGCTGCAGCTCAGTGGGAGCAGCACGCTATGAGATTCCAGGCTCTTTGTGCTTGCCAGTTCCTCAACAAAGCTGAAGTGCCTTTGGACTGTACAGATGTAGCTCCTATTGCTCCCCATTTCTCACTAGAAGCCTCCCTCCAGACTGTGCTGATTGAACAGGGATGGGAACATGGATTTGAGCTGCAGTGCCAAGGACAACTCGAGCTCAGCAGACGGTTCATGGAAGAGAGGCAGGAGCAGGGCAGAGTCAGGGTGAGGGTTTATTTCATTTCTGTGCCAAACTGAGGTATGGAGCTTCTGCAGAGATCCAAGTGGGACACGAGCTGCCTGGATTGGTGTGGGGATGGAAGGAGGCTGCCCCAGCGCCCAGCCAGGCTGCCCGGCTGGCCCAGCTCTGCTCTGCACCACGGTCACTCCGGAGAGCCTGCAGCACCCTGTCCATCAGCCACACGGGTCCCCAGGGGTTTGTGTCAGCCCCTGTCCCCTGGCTCTGCAGGCACTTGGCTCTGGATGTGCTCCAGCAGGCAGGTCACTGCCTGGGCCAGGATCTGCTCCAGCTTCTCACACTCCCCAGCACTGAACGGAGACAGGACATAGCTGGGCACTGTCACATCACCCTCTGGCCGCCCGATACCAACCCTGAGCCGGGTCATCTCCTGGGGAGGAAGGAAGAGAGCTGGGGGAGCTTCCCCTAAGCACTCAGACAGAGCTACACAAGGTGACAGCGCTGAGAGCAGGGCTGGGCAGCAAGGGAGCAGCTCCTCATGTTTTCCAGGTGGTTTTTGAGTGCTTGCTCCAAGAAACATGATTTTGGAAGAGGCTTTTGTTGGGCTGTGCTGAGATCCCAGGCTCCTGCCAGGCCTGGCAGAGCCACTCAAGCTAATTGTTTCCATGTCCTCCATGGCAGCCAAACAGACAACAGACCTCTGAGAAGAAGGGGAAGGAGAAAAGGGGGGAAAGGGAGCAGGGGCTTGTCTGAGGGGAGTCAGAAAAATGGGAGTGGGGGGACAAGGCATGCATTGAGGGGGACACAGGACTGATCCCCTTCCACAGAGGGCCACTCACATTGGACTGCAAAGCACTGATGCAGGACTGGACCCCATTGTGTCCTCTTGGGAGAGAAAGAGAAATCCCATGGTTAGTCTGTAAGAGACACCCCTCCAGTAGAGCCCTGGGGTCCCCTGCTGCAGGAATGTGGGAATGCAGCCCCAGCCAGGGGCTACAGTCCCCATGTCCTGGTTCTGCAGGAACATCCAGCCCTGAGGGCTCAGAGCAGCTGGCTGGGGGTTTGAGGGAAGCAGGGCTGGGACAGCACACTCTGTGCTTGTCGGTTCTCGCTGCAGCTGGTGCATGTGTGACTGACTGCTGGGACCCAGCCCCTTACCTGCCCCAGCCCACAGTGGAAGCTTTCCCAGGTTAAATGTCTGCAGCCTGCCCCAGGAGCTGGTGCTGGGCAGGCACAGTGGAGGCAGAGTGCTATAAAAAGCCCATGTGGTCTGCATCCAGCCCACAGCCACTTCCAGGAGGCTCCCTGCCCCTTCTGCCAGGACAGGAACTGGGAGGCCGCCCAAACAGCCAGCTGTTGCCTCTGCAATGGATTGATACCAGGACAAGAGCTGAAAACATTGCAAGGCTGGTGGGATGGGGCCCAAGAACAGCCCACGAGCCTGTATGGGCATGTTAAAGCCTCAAACCAGCTCAGACAGAGAGCTGGGGTCACCCCATACCTTGCGCTGCCTCCCAGCTTGATTGCCACCTTGCCCAGGGCCTTGTCCAGGTCATCGTGAACCAGGTAAATGTCTTTTGGGGTAAGGTTGTAGATCTCAGCTTTGGAAACAGAAATACAACCCAAGAAATGAGGGGATACAGACTCACCAGGCCCTGACCCTGCAGAGCGGGGCTGTAGTAAGCCATGGAGGGCAGGGGGACAGCACGGCTGTCACAGGGGGCTGGTGGTGTTAGAGGCTTTGGGGGTGACCCAGCTACTCACCTGCACTGGCGACGCTGAGCCCATTGAGGTTCATGAACCTCCGTGGCTTGAGCAGCACCAGCTCCAGGCCGTGGGCCGTGGCCAGGGCCACGTCAGCGCAGCACTGCTTGTCCACTCGCCAGCCCTCAGCCACCGCCAGCTGCCGGGCCAGCCGGTCCAGCACCGCCATGCCCACACTGTGCCGTGTGCCCCTCAGCCCATAGTTGCCCAGGCCAGCCACCTGCATGACAGGTGTCAACAGGGCTCTGATGGGCCACCTTGAGGCCCCTGGCCCCTGCACGGGCCTGAACCCCCGCATGTCTCAGACCTGCTCCCTCCTTGCTCCCCACAGCTGGCTGGGTCCTCACAGCCTCAATCGCCACAGCACTCCCTTCAGTCCCTCCTCCTTCGGCGCCTCCCTCACAGCTCTGATCACCCCGGTGCTCGCCCCTGAACTGATCCCCCCCCAGCACTCCCCTCACAACTCTGCTCCCTCTGCTCGCCTTACAGCCCTGATCCACCCTGTTCTCCTCACAGCCCCGTTCCCCCGATTCCCCCGTTCCCCTCACAGTCCAGC
>VZTJ01002480.1:263051-290666 GCA_013397795.1 Orthonyx spaldingii | reverse complement strand
CCTCACCATGGCGCGCGGCCCCGCCCGCCCCACGAGCGCTCGCGCGCGCCCCGCCACCTCCGCCGCCAGCATCGCCCGCCTTGCCTGCGTGACGTCACGCCCGCGCGCCGCTCAACGCCCTGCCCACATCGCCTCGTCCCCCGCCGCCATCTTGGTTACGGGCACCGCCGCCATCTTTCTCGCGGGCAGCGGGGCGGTGTCGGGGGCGGTGTCGCCGCTGTGATAATATCCCGTGGGCCGGCTGGTCGTGGAGGTAGTCGTGGTGGAGGGGGTGAAGTGCAGCGCAGTGCGGGTGTTACCGGGGGCCGCGGCCTGGGAACCCACTCGAGCCGGGAGAAGCTCTGNGGTAGTCGTGGTGGGGAGGGTGAAGCGCAGCCTGGGTGTTACCGGGGGCCGGGGCCTGGGAACCCACTCGAGCCGGGAGAAGCTCTGTAGAGGGTCCCTGAGGGACTTGCAGGAGCAGCGAGTGCCCAGGACTGGGCCCCGTGTTCTGTGTGTTTGTGCCTGTTCTGTCTCCACTGACGTGCCGGCCCTTGGGATACGGCTGGATGGGGATACATCACTGCTCACCTTCCCCCGAGCCATTCTTCAGCCCTGAGTGGCTCCTGGCCCTGCCAGCGGGGCAGAGCTTTCTTCTGGGCGCTGTGACAGTTCACCAGTGCAACAGCACATCACTGATGAGCACATTGCTCATCTTCCAAGCTCTTCCACACCACCTGCAGTCAGGAATCCAAGTAAAGACCTCAACTGTTTATTCCTTAAAAGATTTATTTTAAAATTAGAAATGCATAATATTTTTGGAAGAGGCAAAATTTTTGCCTCTGTCTTTGGGCCAGCTCCTGGGCAGCCTTTGGGTGATGTCTAAAATCCCCAAAGCTTGGGGCCTGGAGCTGGAATGGTCCCAGGCACTGGCAGCTCATTTCTGTACCAGGCCCAAGCAGAGCACTGGAAAATTTGGGAAGTGTCCCTACACCCATCCCTTAGGCAGGTTGTTCCTAAAGAGTGAATTGCCCTGGTTCCTCTGACCTATTATTCCATAACAGCACAGAGGATATTAAAATCCAGGCAAAAGCCAGGCTGTGCATTCCATGTTTGGCAGTCTGGAGCACTAATCTTCTCCATCTTGTCCCCAGGTCACCCATTGTGACACTCCCCAGAAGCTGAACAGGTGTTGGCCCAGCCGAAGCCTGCAAGGTCTGACCAGCAGAAGGATGTACAAGAGGCTCCACAGCTCATAGCACCAACTCTGCTGTAGAAACCATCACTGAGTAAAAGGAATTTTGAAAACCGTTAGCAGCACTGTGGGCTCCCCTGGAGGTAGGATGAAATTCTTTCATGGCTGATAAAACAAGCAAGAAGTCTTTTGTTGTTGTTTTCCTGGTTTGCTGCAGGGAAATCCTTTGGCCCTTAGGGGAAAGATGGATGAAGGGGTGGTAGGGGTACCTGCCTCATGGCAGATCAGGTGTTGCCCTCTCCCACATTACCCCCTCAGTTGAAGCTGGTCTCTACCAGCATCTATTCACAGTGAAAGGAAACTGGAATGTGGGTGGCTCTAAAACATCCTTGAAAAGAAAACTTTGTTGCCATGTTGAGGTGTTCACAGGAGTCAGCACCAGCACTCACGTTGTACCAAGGAGCTGAGGCACACCTACACTTAAAAAGGTTCTAAAAAAACTGTTAAAATGCTGTAAGGAAGAAATATTCTTCTGTGGGCTCAGAATCTTAATGTACGGGGTATCAACAGCTGCCAGAAGTGGAGAGAGCTGTAGGTGGGTGCTGTTGACAGGGTGAGAACCTCCCTGACACTGCAGACCGTCTCAGCATCTTCCCCATGTAATCACAGATGTCTCAGGTGGTGCATCCACCCTCACTTGGCCAAGAGTGAATCAGTAAAGTGCTTTAAATCATTTGCATCATTTACACGTGGTCCCACAGCTGCATCCTGCAGTGGCCTCCTTGGGGCTGGAGAGAGTTCAGCAGGAGAGCACTTGTGCTGTGGAGAGCGACACACCATTCCCACTGCTCATCCCACCAGCCCTGGGTGCTTTGTAGCTCCATATGGATCTGAGAGAGGCCCTTGCCAGTGACTAGAAAAAAAAACTGATGCGAGAGGCCACTGTTTTGCAGCCTGTTGATGAGAATAATTTCTCTTCTTCTGGGAAGTAGGGGATGCTGTCAGCCACTTCCTGGACGACACCGGGGCGTACTTCGAGGCCTTGCTGGACAAGCTCGCTGATGACACACTGCTTTACGTGGTGGTGCTTCAGTGGGAGGAAAGGCACAACAAAATCAATAAGATTTTCATTAATGATCCCAGATTTCCAGAAGCCACCTGTACAAGGAAAGGACAAGAAGGTTTTACCTTCAAGAGAGTCTCTGCAGTCCCTGCAATTCAAAGAGGTGTTTTGTGTGAAGCCAAAACACTCTGCTGAAGAGAGATCTGGTGGTTTTGTACAAGGAGAGGGTTGAACCCATCAGTTGTCACCTCTCCCACAAACAGACTTGTTCTCCAGGAATGGGGGGATTTAGCTAGTCTAGTCAGAATTTAAGCTCTGCTCCCTGTGCTAAGGGCAAAGCAAAGAGATCCAGACAGGCATCCCCAGGTGGGGATCAATACAGTTCGGTTCTGTTCTGGCAAGTGTGCTGTGCTGTCTGCCAGCCCCCACCTGCAAATGCACCTTGTCTCCAAAGAACTTTGCTAAGTATGGCAACAGGTCTGCTGGCTCAGAAGCTGGTTCCCTTTGCCAGGAAACCTCAAGTGGATTGCAGTTCCCATCCCTCAAAACCCCCTTGTCCCTTTCTGGCTGCCTGGGAGGTGTCAGGTGGTGTGGGTGGCTTCCTAGAACAGGCCTGGCTGCCTGTGCTGGGCTGTGGGGCTACAGGAAGAGCTTAGCTCCAGGGACTCACTCTGAGGGTTTTCAAACACGGCCTTGGAGATGGCTGGCTCCAGGTCCTGCAGGCTGATCTCCTCTCGGTCCTTGCGGGCACGCCACAGAGCCAATGTCACGTTGTTGATCTGCTCCCCTCCTGCATTGCTGCGCAAGAATGAGAAGCTTATCCAGTGTGTACCCAGGCAAATGGTGTCTCAGGTGGCACCTGACACCCACCAGCCTGCAGAGTGCAAGCCAGCAGCTCCCAGCTGCCTGGCCCAAAATAACTCCTGTAGAGGCAGCCAAATAACATGCAGAGGAGGCTTTTTTACACTCTCCAGATCTATCTGTTCACAGTGAGATAGCATCTCTTGGCATTTGCAGAGACTCAAGGCTTGGAGGAAAGGCAAAACAAATGAGTGCACTGAAGCAGGAGCAACCTCTGCCCAAACGAGCAGCAGTGAGCTGGAAGGCCCCATGGAGAGGCCTCTCTCACCTGATGAAGATGAAGATGGCTTTGCGGTAGTTGGTCCCGTACACAACCCATGAGGGTCCCAGGAACGGGATGATCACATCAATCAGGCCTGGGTGCATCTTGTCCATCTCATCAAAGAGAAAGGCTGACCGTCCACAGTTTGTCAAGTTCCCTTGGATCCAGCGCTTCAAACTTTCCTAGGAAAAACACCCACCAAGCTGTAAGGCAGCAAGATGGCGAGGGAGGCTCAAGCACCCCAGAGTAAAGGCTGAGGCAGGAGCTCAAGCAGAGCCAAAGGTAATGAGAGGAGAGTGTCCCTTAACAGCACCACCCACTTGGAGCTCAAACAGCCAGTGCTGGGGAGGCCCCTTTATTCTGGGTTTCACACAGTGGCTGTTTACCAGCTTTGTTAGCCCACTGCAGGTCTTTTATTACAGATTTAAAGAAGGAGGCAGCACACTAAAGCTGGAGATTCAGACCCCTACAGCTCCCCATGTTCTTCTCGTTCCCTGTTGTACCTACGCAGTTCCTCGCTTCTTGCCAGCTCCTGTTTCTGATGCAGAAACATGTGCCTGCACTGACCCAAAGCAGCTCTGGCTCTTTATCATGGCTGAAAGTACTTCCTAAACCATACAAAACCATTCACATTGCCTGGGGGCATGTGTAACTCCTAACTTAAGCACTTCAGCCAGGAAGAGATTTACTTTCCCAAAAGCATTTCCTCTAAGGACACAATACAACAAATAACTTCTCCAAACACCCAGAAACTAAAGGTCCAGGTGTGCTGAATCCCCACTCTGCTAAGAATCTGGCATTTTGATTTCTTTCCTTTCTCAGCTTTAAGAGACAGAATGGCACCATGGAGAGTCTGGAGCTGCTGTGTGGGAACTGTGTGCTCTGTGAGAAGGGGATTACAAGTCTAGTGATATGCAGGTTTTTACAGCCATCAGGCTATTTGGAAAGCAATATGAAAATTTTAGTGCCTTTCATCTAAGCCAAGCACTTTTGTTTGTGCGTTCAAAGAGCTGTATAAATATTTAAGAATGAGAACATGCTCAGGGAAAGGACTGCTGTGGAGAGGACGAAAATGATAACTGAGTATATCCCAGTTACTAGTGGATCCTTCAGCCAGTAGATCCTTCAGTCAGTGAGTGGAGCCACTCACTCAGCTGTGTTTGTCTGAGAGGGTAAAACAAAGAGCTTTTATTCCTACTGCACTTCGGGAAACAGCTTGAATGCATATGTAACTGAGGATCAAGATAGACATAGCCAAAACACCCCAGTCAAGTGGCACTGCTGAGCCGTGTCCCTTACCTTGTACTGCTCTATGTGCTCGGTGTGGGGGAAATGCACTATGGGGGAGAAGTGGTGAACATAGGGACTCTGGAGCCCATGCTGGAAGAGGTAGCGGATGAGCATGGAGCTCACGTAGGTTTTGCCTGTTCCCGTCGAGCCATGGAAGGACATCACGAGGGGTTTCACTGGATTCGGGTTCTCCAGGAACTCCCTTACCCCCTTCATCACCTGCAGTCTCACCAGGGGCTGCCCCACCAGATTGATGGCCAAATCAAACTCCAGACCTGCAACGAAGCGAAACCAGGACTTGGAGAAAGCGGGTTGTCATCACTCGTCCCGTCCCCGGAGGCCGCTACCCTGCGCCCTGTCAGTCCCGGGCGCCGCACGGCCGAGAGACCCCGCTCCAGGGACGTCCCCGGGAAGGCTCTCCTGGGGACTCGCTGGCTCCCGGGATCCCCTCGCCCGCTGCCTCCCGGCCTCGGCGGCTGCGCGCCCCCCGCCCGCGGGGGTCCCCCTGTCCCCAGACCCCCTTCCCGGCCGGCCGCTCCCGCTGACCGCGCAGGTCGGGCCCGAAGCCGCACTCGCAGTCTGCCGAGAAGCCGCAGCGCAGCGCCCACAGGTCCCAGGCGGCGGTGGGGCGGGCGGCGGCCGCCAACAGCACCAGCAGGATCCGGAGTGGGGCCGCTCCGGGGGCCATGGCGGCCGCGCCTCCGGCACCGCCGGCACTACAGCTCCCAGCGTGCCCCGCGCGGAGGCGGGGCCAGAATGGGCGGGGCCAGAGTGGCGGGCTTACGGCAGGGGCGGGGCCTAGTCCGTATCGCCCCGCCTCCCACCGGGGCGTGGTCTCTGTGCCCCGCCCCCGTCCCCTCGTGCCCTGGGGACCCGCGACCCCCTCGCAGAGGAGAACCTTCTGAAATTCAGCAAGGGCCAGTGCAGGGTCTCGCACCTGGGAAGGAACAACCCCGAACACTGGTACTTATTGGGGGCTGACACGGAAAGCAGCTCTGCAGAGAAGGACTGGGGGTCCTGGTGGACAACAAGCTGTCTGTGAAACAGCAGTGTGCCCTGAGAGCCAGCAAGGCCAGAGGGATCCTGGGGTGGATTAGGATTGCCAGCCGATCAGGGAGGTGATCCTGCATCTGCTCAGCCATATATATACATATATATATATAGGTAAATATGTACCTAATGGGGGTGCCAAGAATAGGGACCAGGCTTTGCTCAGTGGTGCTGTGAACAAGAGGCAATGGGTAGAAACTGATGCCCAGGAAGTTCCACTTGAACACAAGGAAAAACTTCTTTACTGTGCAGTGACCATGCACTGGAACAGATTGTCCAGAGAGGGTGTGGAGTCCCCAGGGAGGTGGGACCACTGTGATCCCTTCCAACATGAACTGTTCTGTGATTCTGTGACACCACACACCCCTCCTCAGAAGGGCTGTCACTGGGCCACTGTGGGGTCTGAGGCCAGGTGGGGCTGGGTTCAGCATAGTGGTTCCCCCCATCAGCCCTTCCCATGGGGGCTCCTTCAAAGGACACCCACAGGACAGGGGCTCCCCTTGAGGAACGGGATAAAAGTTTATTGTATGTAAGAACCAAACCCATGAGATATGTACATGTATTTACATGACAACATGAATAAACCTAATTATTTACAAGGACTGTCCTTCACAAGTCTGTACATCAAGAAGTATTCGTGAAAATATATCTACACACGGGATCCAGCAGCTGTGGGCAAGACAGAGATGGAAAAAAACAAAACCAAAGGGTGAGGTGGCACCATGTAGCCATGGACCTTGGCAGGACTGGGTGGTGGAGGCCAGTGCTGGCCTGCCCAGACACTGTCCCCACTCTTCAGGGTAGCAGTGTGGACCCCTGGCTTGTCGTGTCCTGAAGAGGTGGATGGTAGATTTGAGGTGGCTGCTTTTCCTCCTCTTTGTCTCAAAATTGCTGATCTGTGCCTCAGCACCTTTCAGGGCCATCTCTCCTCCTCCTGATGCCGGGTGCCTGGTCCCTTCCCTGGCCCCACAGCCACTGGTGGGACGCAGGCTGGGAACTGGGGGTCTCCATGGGCCCAGGGGGGTTACAGCTCGCTGAAGCGCACCGCTGGCTCCAGCTTGTGGGACAGGGCAGTGAGGACCTTGTCAAACTTCTCGTAGCGCTCAGCCTGGCTGCTCTCAGCCCCACGGCTTCCCCACAGCAGTCGCATCTGGAACTCGGTGCTGAAGACTTCCAGCAGCTCTGCTCTTCCCTGGAAACCTGCAAGAAGGAGAGTCAGTTCCCTGGGATGGGATCCCCTGCACCCGTGGGATGCTCCCTCCAGGTGCTGGAGCTGCACACTGGGAATGCGGCAGAAGGAAAGGGGCTCTGCTGTCCCCACTGCTTACCCTGCAGTTTCACCTCAGCATTGGTGTGGTAGAGCCCACCGTGGTGTGCCACCATCCGTGCTGCCTCCAGGTGGGCCATGACCACCTCCACACCACTGTCGGTGGCCTCCCAGGGCTCAGGGCTTTCTGTGAGAGCCTCATCCCGCTCCAGGAGAGTCACAAGGGGTATGATGTGGGGAAAGGTGGTGTTGGTCAGCGGTGGCCCTTCTGGGGAGAGAGGCACTCTTAGGACCACACATGACCCCATGACCCTGCATCCCCCTCCCCATCTCCCTGTGGAGTGCTCATGTGGCCAAACACTGCCATAAAGCCAGGCTGCCACCATGCTCCCAGGAGAGGCTTTAAGCTCAGCTGGACACAGCGACTGCTGTGTCTATTCAGTTGCTGTGCCTGGGGCCATTGCCTTGTCCAACACCAGCTCCCCCCAGCCAGGGTTTCTGGCTATGCTGTGAAAGGAAAGCTGATGGCCCTGCCCAGGCTGCATTTCCTGGGGCTGCAATGAGGAGCAGGGTTGCAGACCACAGGACACTGGGCATTAGAGACGCATGGCTTTTCATCTTTCCAGCTGGCTTGCCCTGTTCCTTGGTTTGGCACTCACCGCCACGCTAGCGCAAGGGTTTGGCTCAGCTGCTGGTTTTATTTAGTTATGAAATGCTTCTTTGGGAAGGAAGGGGCAAACGAGGCCAGACGGGCTTTGCCGAGTGCTGGGGCGGTTCAGCAGCCAGAGGGGAAGTGTCTGGCACCAGCTGGGAGAGGGTCAGAGCTCTCAAACAGTGACGCTGTGCCCAGACAAAAGTGGGAAGGAGAAAACAAATGAGACAGAGGGAGTTGCTCCTGTTACCTTTCCCTTCATTCAGGCTCTTCAGGAATGGCTTAAGCTTCTTCTCATAAAGGATTGCACCCTCTGTGTGCCGCTGCCGCAGCACTATCCAGGTCTGCTCCAGACGGGCAATCTGAAAGGAGAAGGGGCAGGTGGAAGGTGCTGGGGGCAGCACAGCTTCCAGGCTCCAGGGAGAACAGCCTGACCCTGGAGCCACAGTCCCCAGCCTCACACACAACAGTGGCTCCTGCTCCCGAAAACAGCCTCCTCCATCAGTGCTCATGGCCAGAGACTGCACATCCCTGGCACTGAGGCTGGGCTTAGGATTTCTCCCCCTGCCCGTGCCCCAGGACAGCAACTTCCCTGCGTTGCAGCGGCCTTGAAGATGAGATGCAGGGAGGGGGCAGCCGTTCCACCTCTTTTGTGCAGGCAGGAAGCAAGACTTCCCAGCTGGGCTTGATTTAAAATTGAATTTTAATCTCCTTTCATCTTCCAAAGGGAGCAGTGTGGCCCGGAGACGCTGCTGCCACAGCCTTGAGACTGATTTGTATTGTACCGGAGGGCAGATTCATTTCCTCTCAGGAACACAGCCCAGCACAAAACAAAAAGCCCAACCACCGAAAAACAATCGGATCCTGGTGGGACTAGGCTGTCTGCTCTGTGGAGGGGACGGCTCTTTCCCTTCCCTGCTTGCATCCAAGCGGATGTGGCCCCATGCCTCCTACCCTGGGCATTTTCCCCTTTCACCCATCCTAATGGCTCTTGGAGCCTGCAGGACACAGGGAGAGGGATGCATTTTGAGCAAGGGGCTGAGCCCAGGCCGTGAGGACTAAAGGAGTGTCCCCGTACCTGTGTCATCTCCAGGGCGCTCATCACAGCTGCAAAACTGAACATGTTCCCCATGGTGCTCTTCAGCTCAGCAGCCAGCTGGATGGTTTTGTGGAGTAGGGCTGCACGTTCCTCCGTGCTGCCTGTGCAGCCCAGGATGTCCACGGCGATCATGATGGACATGGTGTGAAACCTGCCAAGGGGTGAGACAGAGCGGGGTCAGCACGGGGAGGGGGGATGCTCTGGGGGCTTAGACAGGGCTCCTCCTCTCCCCTCCCCCATGCCAGGCTGGGAGCACCCAGGGGAGCTGGACCAGGCCGTGCAGGGCAGCCCGGTGGGCTCATTTCAGCCGTGCTGTGCCATACCTTTCCAGCAGGTCCAGGCGGAGCTGATGGCCATGGGGAAGGGTGAGCAGCTCCATGCCAGAGCTCACCCCCATGAGCCGCTGCATCTCCACTGTCACACCCAATATCCGGGCGACCTGGCAAGGAAGGTGAAAGCTGATTAGACCCTTGTTAATTGCGGAGAGGCTGAAGTGTCCTTGGGCAGCCTCTTACCCCAGCCCAGCCTCTGCCTGCCCTGGCTAATACAGCATGGCAGAGCCCAGAAGGGATGCTCCAGTGCTCAGGGGTTGCCTGATGTTCAGGGATGCATTGACCCCTGCCAACCCAGATCGATCGGAGGGCAGCAGTGCCCATCCCTTCCCTCCTGGCCCTGGCCATACCAGGCAGTCCACTTTGGTGATGTGTTTGGCCAGTGTCTTCACGTCCACCTCTGCCAGCAGCTCTTTGACCTTCTTTAGCACAGTCATCTCCAGAGGTTTGTTATCCAGGGGGATGAGCAGGGACTGGAAGGCAGCGGGGTTGAAGGAGGAGGTTGTTTCCATGGTGGGGGGTACAAAGCCCATGAAGTCCGACTCTGCTTTCAGCCTCTGCCCTGCCTCTGCTTCCCCAGAGCTGTTCTCCACAGTCCCTTTCTGTCCTTCCTCCACCTTTAGCCTCTCCACGTAGCTCTTTGTTGGCAGCTGCTTGGTATCGTGGGCTGGCCGGTCCCTGCTGATGGGCGAGGTGGGGTGCAGCTGGCAGTAGTGCCCCGTGTCCGGGTCGCTGTAGCTGTTCACGGAGGGAGAGGGGGAGGCGCGGGCGTACCCATGGCAGGGAGTCGAATGGGAGCTGTGGGCAGGGTCTGGCAGAGGTTTGCTGTTGTTCCCGTGGCACAGCTGGGGTTCGCTGGACCTTCTTATGACCGGAGAGGCTGGGGTGATTCCAGATGCTTGGCAGGCATGTGGCTTTAGCCGTGTGACTGTAGGGAGCAGAGGAGACACTTATCAGAGCCTGGAGATACACACACGCACAAGGACCGCGGATGCAGCAGCCCGGGGACATGGGGATCAGGGAAAACCTCACTGCCAAAACAGAATAACCTGGTCCCCGGACAGCTGCACAATGATGCAGCTGAGGACTGGCTGAGGTGCTGTCTGTAGGTCCCCCTCCTCAGGTCCCTGCATCACAATCGTACCAAGTCCAGGCTGATCCACAGCCCCACTCTCCCCAGAGGGATGGAGGTGCGATGCCTACCTGTGCTGTAGGCAGGTGACGCTGGGTTCTCAGAGATGGGGGACATCGGGGAGTGCAGGTCTTGAATCTGGTCCACGCTGACAGCACAGTTGCGAATTATGTCTCTGTGGTGGGGCAGGGACACACTGGGGAGAGGGCAGAGGGACCAGGTTAGTCCCTTAAAGCAGGGCCCGGGCAAGCACAGAGGGGCTGGGATGAGGGTTTGCTGCCCCAACACCTCCCTTGGATCATCACCTCCTTCCACAATTACACATAACAAGCTCAGCTGGAGCAGTGAGCGGGCAGTCCTGCAGCAGGTGGGAGCAGAAGGGGTCACTACCCACTGACCCTCATAAATCACAGACGGACCTGGGGGACCTTGGTCCTACAGAGGAGAGCAGAACAATGCAGCAGTATGCCATGCCAAGCCAAGGTACTTGGGATGGAATTAGTTTGGTCCACTGCAAGGTGCTGTGGGTAAGCAGATCTAGCAAAGAAGTCATGCACAGTGGTTTTCTAGGGTTGTGCTGCAAAGTGGTATCTAACACTCTGTGTGTTACTCTGTTTCTACCTGGGAGCCCTGTTGGGCTGGTTAAGTGAGCTGTTGCTCTTGACTTAAGGCTTAGAAGAGCTGGAAAGAGCATGGAAACAGGACTTGGGAAGTTGCATAACACGCAAGGAGGTCTTGGGCTGGTGGGGCAGCAGTGGCGGCGTGACGCAAACAGGTGTGCCAATGGTGCTGCAAAAGATGCTGAGTGCAGGGAGGGTTGCAAGAAGTTATGGCAGGTAATTCACTGCCCTCCCTGCCGTGGGTGAGGGCTGGGCTGCTGTCATCCATCTGTGCCTCAGCAGTGGGAGGAGGATGGGACAGCAGTGGCGGTGATAAGGGATTTGGGGAAAATGTGAGTAATGAGGAAAGACTGATGGATCTGGGCTCTTCTTCTAGAAACACACAGACTCTTCTGGAAGTCTGAGTGTTCCTTTTCCCAGCCGTAACAGTTGGTTGCCTGTTTTCTCCTGGTGCAGTCTCACCCTGCCCTTGGCCTCAGAAGGTCAGGGTGGTGAGAAAGCAGCTTGGCTTAACAACAGGCTGTGTCCTGCTGGAGGCAGTAGATTAGTCTGCCCTTGGCTGCTGCATGTGAGGATATGTGTGTGGCCCTGCCTTCCCTGCAGGGCTCTGGGCAGCCTGGGACTGCCAAAAGTGAGCCATACAAAGGATGTCTCCTCCTCCACCTCTGGAGAAGCCCAGCTGGCCAAGGTTAACGTGAACAACTCAGCTTTGTCAAGGCTGTGATCCAGGGTCTGTGGAGACTCCATCAGCACAGCCCCATCAGTCTCTTCCTGCCCATCAGGCTTTCAGCTCTGCTTGGTAACTCCTTGCAAATACTGAATGGAAAGGGCTCTGAAACTAAAAGGGCCATTCAAAACCAAACAACAAATGCTGTCTTGGTGTCTGGGAGTGACTCTCCTCTCATGTTTGCCTGGGAAAGCTCAGCTCCTTGGCTCTAACAAGCCCTGACATGCTGGTAATCCTGGACTGGGTGATTGTAAAACACTTTCTGGCTTCTGGCCTGCAATGCTAAAGTCATGTCTGCTTGCTGGGTGTCTGCTGTGGTAGCTCAGCATGGTTGGCAGTCAGCCTGGGAGAAAACCCCAGTTCCAGCTGAGTACTGGTTCTGCCCTCCATGCCTCTGCTGGAATCTCTCTTCCATCCCTGATCCCAAACCTCTGCCCTGCACCCAGAGAGCAGTGACTGAGCATGCCCTGCCTCATTCCTGAGGCTGATCCTCTGCTCAGCTGAGCTGGGATGAGACTGCATGCTCACCTGGTTGGGCACCCCTCAGCCCTGGTGATCTTGTCTGCAGTCAGACCATCTGTCATGGTGATGCTCCTCCTCTTGATGTGCCCCCCTTTCTGGGAGGAGGAGCTGTGGGGTCCCCCATGCTTCCCGTTGGCCAGCCCGTAGCTGGCTTCCAGGTAACGCAGGGGGAAAGTGCGGTTGATGGGGCAGTAGATGATGGTCCCGCTCTGCTCCGAGATGGCCTTGCGGTTGCCCACGTAGAAGCGGACAAGGGCAGGCACGTTGTCAAAGCTCTCTTGCTCAAAGAGGTACTGGACATGGGTATGGCCATCACTGGACTTGACTGTGACCTTGTTGATCTTGAAGTGCAGTGGCTCGTTGTGCCAGCGGCACGTCAGCACGTAGTCACCCAGGCTGGTGAGCGAGTCACGGATGAGGAAGTCGCCATTCCTCTGTACAAGGCTCTCGGACACCTGTCAGGGGGACAGGGCACAGCTTAGCCACAGCCACGCTGGATGGACCACAGGGCATGGGGGCGTGCTCTGCTGAGGTGTTATTTGGGGCACTGATGTTCCCCTTGCCCCTGGCTCTGAGCCACAGGAGGGCATTTCCTGTGGCAAAATCAGGCAGCTCAGAGCTAATGAAGCCTTTGACCAGAGGTTTCCCAGGAAGACAGGCAAGTGGTTTTGTGGGGCCTCAGAGTGCTCTCCCTGCAGCCAGAACTTACATTCCAAGTAAAGGGTGCCCAGAGCCACCCATTTTCCCCTCCTCACCTCCCGGGGGATGCGACCGTGGTACCAAGCGTGGCTGCGCAGGTCGGTGCTGCTCAGCTTCAGCTCCTCTTCCAGCTCCTTGTGAAGCTTTTCTGGTGATGAGTCGAGGATATATTTCTCCTTGGAGAACTGTACAGGAGAAGAGAATGTCAGGCAGTGCAGGGACTGAGGAGGGAAAGGCTGGCAGGATCCCCACATGGGGACTGTGGCACCTGCCAGGAGTACAACTGTCCCCAAAAGCCAGGTAACTCAGCTGTGTGTGAGGATTGCTGCTTGTGGCAAAGGATGTGGTAATGTGCCTGTTGATGGCCAGGTCCTGTCACGAGGAGCACTTGGAGGGTCTCCTGGTGGCATGTCCCTATTGTGGCTGGCCACCCTGTGCCTGGTGTGCTGCCCGTCTGCCCCAGCTAAGAGCTGAGTGTGGTTGGGCAGGAGAAAACCTGCCCCAGCTCCCCCTTAAACATCTCTGGGGCCGAACTGCCATGGGAAGCACCCTTTCAGGAGGGAACCTGAATTATTCTTTCTCCTTCAAACATCTACCACAGCTCCCCTTTCAAAGGGTTAACTCACTGTGTTGAGCCTGATGGCTGCATAAATAGTAATGACAAATGGAAAGGGAACCTTCTGCACTGAAATTAGCTTTTAGGAATTAGCTTTTACCAGCACTGGTGCACCTGAGCCTGGAGGATGCAATTTGCCCCCCTCCCTTCCCCTGGAGAGATAAGGGATGATGGCATCATGTCTCTGTTGGCTGGAGCCTGCCTGCCTCCCTCCCTGCCTGCCATTGGGCCAATATTCCCAGAGGGCAGCTGCTGGCATGGTGGAGTCAGTGGATGCTTGGGGAGGTGAGCACAGGTTTGGGGTTCCTGTGTGCTTCACATGAGGCCGGTTCTCCTAGTGGACACAGTGGCTTTGAGATGATCCTGCTGTGGTACCGACACAGCTGCGTGGTGGAGCAGGGCCTGGGAGCCAACACTCCTGGGTTCCCTCCATATTCCAGAAGTGTGCTGTCCTGAGAGAGGGATATGGGTGCCACTGCCATGGACTAAGAAGCTTGGATGGGGCTACTGGGGTGTCCTGTTCCTCTGCTCCCAGGAGCAAGGGCGGCTGGGTGGCCTGGCTCGCCTCTGGTGGCAGTGCCAGCATGAGGAGGCTGCAAGGGCTGGCCCAGCTCCTTGCTGCCCGTTGGGGCAGAATTCTGGTGGTGTCTTGCAGGACAGGCATGGGCTTGAAGCCCTGCTGATGCTGCTCTGACACTGCCAGAGGAGCAGGCTGGCACTCATGGCTGGCCTTGTGTGGCAACTGGTTCCCCAGAGACAGGGGGCTGCAGCCCCATGCCAAAACATCAGGGACCTGCTTTGGAGATGACCCCTTTCCTGATGCCTCATCCTCTGTGTCTCGTATCAATTCCCTCTGCTCCTCTACTGGTTCTGAGCAAGGGAAAGTTTAGAGTATAGAGCACTGTGCTGCTCTCCTGCCTTGTACCCACTGCTCTTGCGGTGTTCCTGGGACCCCATGGAGTCCCTCAGCAGGACCCCAACCCCAGGTCTCTCCTTCCCCAAAGGAGGTGTTCCATCCCTCTTGGTAGCTGCATTCATCTGCCAAATCAGGCAAAGATCCTGTCCTGGGGACCCTGCTCCAGCCTGGGGAGATGGAAGGAGGCAGTGGCAAAGGGTCTGTGCACTGGACTGTGCTCTCCAGGGCTTGCCCTCACCAGCCCGGACCTGCCCTTATTTCTCCCTTTCCAACTCCTGTCAAGGCAAAGGTGCTGGGAGAGGGGAAGCAGCCTATGAAAACAGTGTGGATTGAGCTCTGATTTGCTCATCCAATCATGTTTACTCATGAGAGGGTCCCGTTGACTGGAGTTGCAGGGATGTGTGGATTGTCCCCCCTGACCACGGGATGCAGGGAGCTGAGCACTTGCTGCTGCTCTGGGCCCTACTGGAGACAAAACCACCTGGTACTGCTGAGCCCGATTAAAAATAAATGGTCGCTGGCAGATGCTGCAGGGGTCCAGCTGCCTCCTGGGGGGCCCAGGCCAAGCAGATGCCGTTTCCATGGTGACAAATCCATTGCCAAGGAGCAGACCTGGATTGGCCGAGAGGTGGTGGGGGACCCTTGGCCACAGCACCCTCTCTGTGACGTGGTTCCCCCCAAATTCTCGGGCATCAAGGGACCCCCCCAGGAACCTCTGCTGTCTGTGCAGGTAAAAGCCATCAGAGCTGAGCTGGGAGCAGTTTGGACGACAGCTCTCCCCCCACCTCCCCTGGAGCAGGGATTAATGCCTGTTCTGCTCAGCATTGTACATCTGGGTTTCCCCCAAATCCTCCCCCATGCAAATGGGCAGGATAACAAAAACACAAGCCCAGCTGAGCGGGGCTGGTGTCTCCAAGACCAGATTTGGGCAGCAACCAGCTGGCATGCATGCCAGGAGCCATGAGCTAAGCTAGCAGGAGAGAACAGGAGGTCTGGG
The DNA here is from genome assembly GCA_013397795.1 of Orthonyx spaldingii. NCBI lineage: Eukaryota > Metazoa > Chordata > Aves > Passeriformes > Orthonychidae > Orthonyx > Orthonyx spaldingii. The sequence continues at coordinate 275,387 of VZTJ01002480.1, read as the reverse complement.
AGAGGGAAGGAAGGTTTTCCATCTTGCTGATGATGGAGGATGAGCAGATGTGAGCAGAGGGTGTCAGGAGCCACCTTCTCCAGCTATGTGGAGGGCACTGTCCCTTCAGCTCCTCAGCTGGGCAGTGAGATCCCATCTGATTTGCATGGCCACCAAGAAGCCATTGGAGTGATTGTGAGGCTATAATGGCTGGGGAGACAGCATGAGACTGATAATGAGGAGCCCTTTTCCTCGGTGTGATGTGACTGGGACTGGTCCTTGTTGCAAGTCTCTCACGCTATTCCAACACGCTGCCGAAATCATCTGTCTGCTCCCCCTTCTGTGTGGGAACTTGGCTCCCCACAAGCCCTTGGTGCAAAAGACCCCTGTGCTGTGAAGGGACGTGTTTCCTCCTGAGCCCTTCAGCAGCGCTCGAGTTTCCTCTGCTCTGTCAGGGCTCGGAGGAGCCCGGCTCGCAGGCTGCCAGCTGGCTGGGAGCCGAGGCGCTGGCAAGGCCTGGCATGGCACGGCGAGGCGGCGCGGGCCAGCCGGGCGCTGTCAGGAGCGTGTAAGCGGATGTCTGAGCACCATGCTGAAAAGGCACCGCTTGGCACTCTCGGCCGTGCCAAGGGAACGTCTAAAGATGCACAGGCCCATGTGAGGTCTTGCATACTAGTGGGCTGGGTATGGGGAAAAACCTGGACCTCCATTAGCAGTTGTCTGGAGTGGATGGTGCTGGGCTCCTGCATGAAGAACCCCAAGGCATCTGTCTTCCAGCTGAGCAGCAAGAAATGGGGATTAGAGCGGTTCTCCAAACCAGCCGCACCAGACAAACCAGCTCACAAGCTGCCAGAGATGATGCCAAGCTCTGCTTGAGGAATCTCAACCAGCAGCCAAGCTGGCTTGGCTGGAAAAAGGAGAGTGCCCTGATGGGCTGTTTCACAGTCCTGGGGCTGGGGAATCCTCTGGAGCAGACATGCAATGGGGCAGCTGCCATGAGAAGGCAATTCCTGAGGTTCTCCATCCGTGCCTGCTTCCCTGACTCTGTACTGCATTTTTGATGCAGGAAACACTTCCCAGCTGAGTGGAAAGGACTGGAACTGGTGGTGGAAGGGCAAGAGCTGCAATGATGGAGGGTGCTGATGCCTGTGGTATGTGTAAAACAGTGGCTGTTGCTCTGCCTTCTCTAAGGAGAGCTTCAAAGGCTGGCGTTTGGCTTCCTCTCCTTGCAGAGGTAATCTTATGAAACCGGAGTGATTTCCATTCTGCTTTCTGGCTCTCCCCTCCCAGCCTGGAGGAGTTGCAGATGAGGATGAAGTCAGCTTGGAGAGCAAGGTGTGCTCACACCCCACCCTGCTGATAACATCTGACTAACCCCAAGGCACCAAGCACATCTGTTCTCCCTCCTGCTCATGCTGCCTACCCTGTGCTGGGACCCTTGCTACAGAAATCCCAACCCCTTCTGGAGTTCTCCACCCCTGCTCTGAGTGCTGGAGCAGCTCTGGGGCCTGTGAAACAGAACAGTGAGGAAATGGAGTAACAAGCTAGTGGGAACAGGTGTCTGGCGAAAGCCACAGACTTGCATGAGAAGTCTTCTCTGCTTCCTCCACACCTGGCAATGGGCTACTTCAGTGATGTATTTTGGAGCAAACATCCTTGCTGAGCATCACAGCAAATCCAAGAATCTTTCTTCCTGCCTGATGGAGGACTGCTGCTCTCACCAGTGCAGGTACCACCCGAAAATGGTTACTCCACCCTGCACGACCACGAGGAAATCCCACCACAAACAACCCCCAGGTTGTTATGGGCTTGCTCTCAGTCTGCGTGTCCTGCTGTGAGCCAGTCTGTCCTGCTGATCTTGATATCCACATGGAAAAGAAATCACTTGTTCCTCTGTCCTCTCTTGCAGTGTCTCTAGGAACCTAAATGGCCTCTGAGAAGGCATCAGCCTATCTGCCCACCCCATCGGTGACTGGAGGCATCTCTTGGGTATGTCACATCTTCATTAGTCCCTACTGAAGGCAGATCTTGGCTCAGGATCTTTGTTCTGGAGTTCAAAGCCCTTCCTAGGACTAGTCCTGGCTACCCTCGAGGTCTCCTCTCCCCTTGCCTGTGCTCCTTTGTGGCAGCTCTGGAGCAATTCTATCTTGCTGGCAGGGGTGGGGTACAGCTGGCGTTGATGGCCAGGAACATCTGGGTGCTCTAAGGTGGGACAAGCACCCCAGGTTGTGTGGTGGCATGGCAGAGTATGCTGCTACTGCTGCCCCAGGGGAGCACAACTCCAATGCAGTGTGTGTGTGTGTATACACACATTTCCATCCATCTATATATTACTTATCTCACTCCAAGACGGCGGCAGCGGCTGCTGCTGCATCCCTTTTCGGAGCTGCTATTGGCCAGAAATGATGTCAGTGCTTCCCAGGCTGGGTGCACCGCCATTGGCGGTGAGCAGGGATGCGGCTGTCAGCTGGAAGCGCTCCAGTCATTCATGGGGACTTCAGTGTGTGTTTGCTGGGCACGCTTGGACACAAATAGATGGTGAAAGATCTGGCAGAGCCAGGTGAGCACTTAGGGCTTCACTTTTAACTCTTTCTGGGGTTGGGATGGAGCGACCTTCATCCCCTCTCACATCCCTGCATGAGAGCCAGATGTTCACTTGTCTCTCCCTTGTTCTGGCAGCAGCTGAAAAGCTGAAAGCACCCGCTCACCTCCTGCAATGTGCAGCCCAAGGGCATGTCCCTGTGTTGCTCAGTGGCCTTTGGACAACTGGGAAAAGCTCTGCTGCTTTTCCCTCTTCACCCCCACTAGCAATCAAAATCCCTGTCTTTGCGCTGAGATCAGCCACAATCATGACAAGACTTGAAATGCTGCTTCTGGGCTCCGTCTTACCCAGAATAATCCCTAAAGCTCAGCACCTACCTCGCTCAGCAGGAGTCCTGAATAAGACTCTCTTGGCTGCCGGCTCCCTTCTAACTTTCAGTATACTACAGCTCGTGCTTCAGACCAAAGCCTACTTGCCTCCTGCAGTCCTAAACACCTTTGCTCTTGAACTCAGTAAATGAGGGAACCAATTCCCAGCACTGTGCACCCCTTGTGCAAATGCCAGAGTCCAAAAATAGGACACCTAGACTCATGCCTAGACAGTGGCAGTGCTGGAAACACCACAGGACAGGTGACAGATGGATCCCAGCTTTCTCCCACCAGTCAGATCTGTGCAGTGCAGCACAGACATGGAGACCTGGGCCAAGAAACTGCGTGTTCATCTGGGCTCGATCTCCCTCCTGTGCTCAGTGATGCTCCGGGCACATGCGACCTTTTGGGGGATGCTAAATGCTCCCCTTCACGAGGTCTGCTGCAGGTGAGGGCTCCCTGCAGAGACTTTTCTGCCTGTCAAAGCGCTGCTCCGGGGCGATGTGGTGGCTTTGGCTACAGAGGGGCCAAGCTCTGTCCCCCGACCCGGGGCTCGGCTCACCCCGCGCTCGCTGCCGCCTCGTCGAGCGCGGCCGGCACCAGCTCCATGTGAGCGGGGGCACCGCAGGGCTCCCCGGGGAGGCTCCCCCGCTCTCCAGCGCTGCACCCGGGGGTCGGAGCAGCCCCAGGCAGGTGCGTGGCCAGGGGTCCCCCGTACGCTTCCCCTCCCACTGCCCCCTTCCCCACGCGTGCGGCTGCCCGGCGGCACCACGGGGGCTCCGCGCCGAGCGCGGGGCAGCCGGTGCGGTCCCGCCGCCGCCCCCGCTCACCTGCACCTGCATGAAGGAGCCGCGGTAGAAGCAGCAGGCGGCCGCGGACAGGGCGCTCCACAGGCTGCACCGCTCCGTCATGGCGCGGCGTGCCCGGCGGGGGCTGCCCCGGCCCCGGCTGCACCGCCGCTGCCTCCGCCGCCGCCGCCGGGCTTCAATTTCAGCCGCTTCCCCGATTACCTCATCCCTTGTCGGCGGCGCGGGGCGGGCACGCTGCGGCGGCTCCGCCCCGGCCCGCCCCGAGGGGCCGCCCCGGCTCCGGGGATCCGAGCGAGCGGCACCTCGGGGGGAAGCGGTACCGCGGCTGTCTGCGCACTGGGGGAAACTGGGAACCGGCTCCTCCGAGGAGAACCTGCACTCCCATGCCACAAAAGGAACCAGCATCCCTGAGGGGTTCGGGCACCCTGGCTGCCTGTGCTCCGAGGGGAACAGGGAACCAGCTCCTCCGAGAGGAACCGGCACTCCCATGTCGCAGTGGGAACAGGCATCCCTGAGGAGATCAGGCACCCCTGAAGGGAACCGGCAATCCTATGTTGCAAAGGGAAGCAGCATCCCTCAGGGAATCAGGCACCCCGGCCACCCGTGCCTTGAAGGGAACCAGCACCTCTGAGGGCATCGGGCATCCCTGAAAGGAACCGGCACCCCGGCTGCCCATGCCCTGAGTGGGACTGGTTCCTCTGAGGTGACTCAGCTCCTCAGAGAAGAACTGACACCCCTGAGGGGAACCAGCACCCCTAGCTGATGGTGCTCTGATAGAAACTGGCTCCTCTGAGAGGATCAGACACCCTGAGGGGACCCAGCACTCCTTTTCTCCCCATCCCAAATCTGCCTGCTCTCCCAAGTGATGCCCATGGGTCAGGGGCAGCCTTCTCCCCTCTTGCCCATCCTGTCTTCCTTCACCTCCACAGGGTGATACCTTTCTGGGGAAGACACTAGTGCCGCCCTCACACGGTGGGGAGCTGGCTGCCTCTTTCCTTCATAGGCTGACTTGTGTTTAATTAAGGCTCTGCTTCAGTTTAATTAAAGCCACAATATCACGTATGGGATGTGCAAGGCAGCACTGATGACTCAAAGCATTGCTCCAGCCTTGACTCTTGAATAAATCCCCCAAAGCCCTGCCTGAACCCACTGCCGGCAGCTGCTCTGTGCTGGGGACAGGCAGGGAGTCCCCCAGCCCCAGCAGTGACAGGGACCGACACCTCCACATACGTCCTGCACTCCACAGCCTGGATTTGGCTGTGCTTTGGTAACTGGGGGCTTCACCCTCCCATCTGCAAGCGTGTCCTGGCCCAACAACCCCCAAGCCTCCCAGGTGATGCTGTGACCTCAGAGAGGTATTCCTGCTGCCACCAATCAACCCTGCAGCCTTCCTGCTAATTAATTCAAACGAGCCCCTCACATCCCCAGGCAAGGAGACAGCATCCGAGGCTGATGAGATTCAGGTCCCTGCTTGAGCAAGCAGCTCTTCGCGCAGAACAAAGAGCTCGGAGGCGCTGGCCGGGCTCTCACTCTACCCCTGGTTTTGCAGGGGAGAGAGGAGACAGGAGAGCAGCATGGCTGAGCAGCAGGACAGGGCTGAGGCATGGGAGAAGTAGTGGCAGCACGCAGCCTGCGGGCAGGGAACATGGAGCAGCAGGTGCTCACAGGTCCCATGGGTGCCTGCAGCCCCAGCAGCATGGGCAGGGAGCATGGGCTCTCCTCCTCACCTCCTGCCTGGGGCTGAGGGACAGAGCAGATGGCACTGTACAGGGACATGCCGCTCTAAAAAGATGCGATGGTGAATCATCCTCCTGCCAAGGCTTCTCCCCTGTGATGGGCTCCATGGTTTCCTACCTGGGCTTTCACCGATGAGTGAGTGAGAGCCTCATGGGGTGCTGCAGGGTGAAGTTCTCCAGCTGTGCCTGTGCTGCCCCTCCTCACAGGGAAGCTGAAAACCCCTGACTGAGCTCTCATGAGGACATGTGACAGCTTTACTGGTTTCTGCTCTCCCAAAGGTAACGTCTTTCTGCAGCTCCTTCACCTGCACAAAGGTCAAAGCTAGGCTGGCTGGGATGTTGAAATAGAGAGCTGGGCATGCAGATCCCCAGGCAGCTTGGAAACACCAACCCATAGGCTATTATTAAAGCACATTAATTACCAAGTGCTTATCGATCCTGGCTTTCCAACCCTCTCTAGCTCCCAGTTGCACCTCTAATCAGGCCAGGCTTGGTGACAGGAGCACCAGCCCCAGCCGTTTTGCAGCTGAAGCTCAAACATCTGCTGATGTTTGGCAGATCCTTGGTGCACGCCTGGACACAGACCTGATTGTCAGCCTTTGCTCATGAGGGTTTTGCAACACATCCTCTCCCTCTTCCTGACTCTCTCCTTCACCGGCTCTTTTCTTCCTGTCTTTCCTTTGCTCACCCCTCACCAGTGTTTCCCCTCTGCTTGTTTCCCTCCCAGATACATGGACCAGTGGCAGATCCCAGCCGCATCCTCCCTTGCTCCAAAGGCAGGCACAGCAGCCTCTTTCCCACCCTGAATCCCGCAGGACCTGGGGCTGAACACTGCTGGGTGCTGAGCACCCTGCAGCTGCACGGGCTGCCAGCCAGGCCCAAGGGCTGCAATCAGTTGGAGTGTCCCTGTCATCCCGGTCATTCACACTCCAAATAATTACTTATTTGACTAAAATAGCTGCTGTTACTGCAGCCATCAGTTGCTTCTCTGACCAAAGGGAGGTGGTGTATAAATCACAGCCCACAGGCTGTTTCTGGACACCACAGGGATGGATGAGAAATAAATGAGCCAGATATCTCAGGTCTGGGATCTGAGTGGATGGTAGAGAATTCTCCTGGCTCACCAAAAGGTACTTGATCCCAAAGGCAGAGCCATACCCATTGCTCCCCACCTGTATTGTTTCAGTCTATTAAATCATGAGCCATAAAATGTGCCCATCTCTGGGTGCACACACTGACAGTGCCAGGCAAAACACTCCAAACCATTCTGTTCCTCCCCTCACCCCTCCTTGCCCTCACAGGACTTGCCTGTGTGAGCAGGAGTTTTTCTGCACATCTCGAGTTCCCTATACCAGGGCCTTCCCTGCAGGGTCTGGTGTATTGGCTTTGCAGGGGAAAATGAACTACATCACAGCCAGACCCAATACACCCAGTCAGAGCTTTGTTGTCCTGGCATATGTCCCACTTCCAGCCCTGTGAGCTTCCATTCTGCCAGTCCCACATGGCTTAAGGGCACAGAGAGGAGAACATCCCACCCGGGGGATCATTCTGCCACATGTCAAAAACCTCATCTGACCCCAGTGCCCAGAGGCTGCCAGTTGCCAGACTTGGCATGTGGGGTCCTCATTAGCCCCAGGGATGAACATGCAGGGAAGTGACCCCTGGTAGAAGCAGTAGATGAGCTCAGGGTCCAGCCAGCTCTCTTCCAAGCTTGCCAGTTGGTGCTGCCACAAGGGGCTCCCACATTTCCATGTCTGGCTACAGCCACCACCAGGAGACCCAAGTCCAAAAGATGAAGGCGCAGAGCTCAGTGCTAATTAGACCACCCAAGCTGGGCACCTCAAGTCACTTCTCAACAACCACCTCTACCCAGTGGCAGACTACATTAGATCCCCACTGAGCAACTGGACTCAGGAAGCTCCAACCCTCCTTAAACAAACACCCCAAAAGCCATGGCATGGCAGTGACCACCCTGTCACTTCAGTGGATTTCAGTGCTCCGTACCCAAACCTCACAGCATCCCTTCCACCACTCCTCTGTGCCTGCTCGGCGCCCATCGTGCCAGCAGCCTCCTGCAAGAGGGCCACTCTCCTCCTGAGCCAGGCGCCTCACTAATGAATTTCTGGCCAGACATGAAGAGTCCTCAGGAATGTTAATAGTTTGCTGGAGGATAAGCAAGAGATTTGGAGAGATTTACACCAACTTTCATGTGACAGCCACGAAAGTGGCTCAAACCCTTCTGTTTCTTTACGTGGGGGTGGAGGGAGGAGGCTGCGTCTGTGGGTGTTCGCAAGTAACTGGGAACATGAAATGCAAGCAGCTCCTGTGGGAACAGCACTGGGGGGACCATGTAGGGTTTGTGTCTCCTCTGTCTTCCCTGGCCTTGCCAGAAACAGCTTCCAGGGCCAAAGAGAGAGCCCAAAGGAGAGGAGGGGTGCAGAACTGAGCACCCTGCTGGTGTAAGACCTGGACAGTCTGAGGGCCACCATCCCCTCTCCACCCCTGGCACCCAGCTGAGACAGGCTGTGATCACCGTCCGTGTCTTACCTTCACGTATTCACTGCCAGACTCCAGGCCATCGTGGTGGCTAAAAGGAAGAGGAACAATAAAAATACATAAGTAAAGGGCAGTAAGTCGTGATATTCAGGTCAAAGGCAGTGGTGGCACAGCTAGGGGAGCTGGAGTCTGTGGCCCTTGTCTTGCCATGGTGCCGAGAGCATGGCCATGGTTTGGGAACCCAGGGCCCCAGCACTGTTCCTGCCTGCTCTGTGCCCACTCTCAGCACAGGGCTTATCCTCCCTAATGCGATCCGGGGAGAATGAAGCCTTTTTAGAGGATCTCTCCCCAAATCGGCTTGGGACTGTGTGAGCTGAACCAGGGAGACCCAGCAGCCAGGCTGGGGTCCCCGCAGGTCACAGTGCTGGGGGATACATGCCAAGGTGGGGGGCCCTGTGTCCTGTTTCCTGGCAGAGCTGCATTCCCAGTAGGCAGCTGTTGGGACACGCCACCCAGACAAGCATTTCTGACTTTATCTATGGCTTTGTGCAACCCTACAGAATTCAAACTCCCACCAAACCCAGGCCTGAACTGTAATGTCCTGACTGGGACTGTTCTTCATGCTCTTTTAGGTCCAGGTATGTGTTTGTATGGAGGCGTCCCAGGGGAACAACAAAGAGTTCAAAAGGAGAGAGGCCATAACAGCCTGAGCTGGGATGTGCTACCTTGAGGTCTCATCTTTCCAAATAAAACACAAAAATCCAGATGTCTTTAACCAAAATCCAGAACCCACTGCCTCCCCAGTGCCAAGCTTCAGTATGGACATCCCGCTGTTTGCCAAGGTTGCTTGCCCAAGCACAAGGCAGCAGCAGAGGCCTGGGGATGGCAGGCTGCCACACCAGGACAGGCAGCTGCAACTAAGCAATAACCAAATCCAAGGGCGTCGTAGACCTGGGATGTCCCTTCCCTGCCAGGAGCCACCTCCTCAGAGACATACTGGGAACTGCTGAGGGTCCTGCACACAACTTCCCCCTGGGACCCGCACTGGTAGCAACCCTGGGGAGCCAAATTCCTCCTCTGTGGGCTTCCTCCAGGTTGAGGGTGGTGCCTGGTGGCCTCCCCAAAGGGAAGCAGGGATAGCAAAGGCAACCACTGCCAGACATTTTCCCACTGGACTTCCCCCATGGTGTTACAGTGGGTTGTGACAGGGTCAACATGAATCCCTTGTAGTGTCCAGCCCTCCAGAAGACAATTCCCACTTCTGGAACCCTTGGAAGTCTTTAAAAAATGTGTGGATGTGGCATTTAAGGACACAGTCTAGTGGTGAACATAGCAGGGCCAAGCTGACGTTTGGACTCAATCTTAATGGTATTTTCCAACCTTAGCGATTCTGTGATTCTCCAAGCCCACGCTGCAGAAACCGCATCCCCTGCTGTCTAGCTTGGGAGAGCAAAAAGAGGCTGGAAATCAAGCCCATGCTTTTTTGAAGGTGAAGAAAACAGCGGAGCATTTGGGAGCGGGGATGGATGCAGACTCCCCTGGGCAGCTGTGGGCTGCCTGCCCGCCCCGGCGCTGCCTCTCCAGCCTGTTTGCCCTTCACACGCTGCAGAGCTGCCTGGTGCTGCGAGAGAGAGCCGTGAGAAAAACCGGCAGGAGGACGGGGGGCCTCTGGGCAGGAAGTCGGGAGCATGGGAGCAGCTGGGAGACGCTGCGAGGGCCCGGGTAGGAGAGGCCCCTGTGCCGGGGAAGGGCAGCAGCTGGGGCCGCAGCCCCCCTGGTTCTGCACATTCCTGGAGGAAACGGCATTTTTGGGGGCAGACGAGCGCCTGGGAGAAATTCCAGGGCTGCCTTTGGAGCGCGGCCGTGGCTGAGCTGCTGGGACCCGGAGCTACGGCAATGGTATTGGGGAGTGGGGATTTGGTGCAGTGGCTGTTCCCTTTGGGCTCAGGAAGGCATCACCATGACTTGCAAATGTGCCAAGCTCCAGGCTGGCTGTTGGGAACAGTCCAGGAGGATCCTGTGGGTCCAGTCCTGGTTTGAAGCCCAGGTTCTGCTTGTCTTGGGACACTGGTGCAGGCTGTACCCCAGGGGAACCAAATTTGGGCACCTCGTGCCTCAGTTTCCCGCTCTGTAGAGCTGCCTCCAGGGAGGTTTTGGCTGGCAATGCTGCCAGAGGGGTCTGCAGGGAGTGTCAGGCATTTCCCGTGCCTCACGCACAGCCGAGCGCACAGGGAAACCGAGTCATGTCCGCCCTGTGACCTGCCAGTGGCCATCTCCTGTTAGTCAGCTTGTCTCTGCTGGAGTCACAGCCACCGCCTTGCTCTGAGCAGCTCCACAGGCTGGGTGCCACTCCCTGTCCCACAGCAGCACAACTTCCCCCCTCACAGGCCTAATTCTGGGAAAGCCCTCCCGTGTATAAGCATCCTCAGCCCATCCTGTCCTGTGGACTGCCCTTACCAGAGATACTCCAGGGGGACCAGGTGACAATGTGCCCCAGGGCCATGTTTGTTCCCCTGCAGAGAACATGCTGCTGCCGTGGCCTGGCAGGAACAGACTGTCCCCATCCCCAGGGATGTGCCTGCGCAGGAGGAAGGGCTGGAGTGCAGCATTATCCCGGTCCCGCTTCCGCCCACCCGCCCCAGAGCAGGGCCTGGCCTAGGGATGGCTCTGGCAGATGGCTGCTCCCTGAGCCAGGGGCTACGGCAGGGGCTCCGGGTTAGAGTGTGGAGGAGCAGAAATAACCCTGATGCCAAGAGCTGCTCTGGTCGCTCTCGTGCCTCAGTTTCCCTGGCAAGCAGCAGGACTACACCCATCATCAGGAAAACCCCATAGGATGCAAAAGAACATTTGGCCCCAAATTTTTGGGAACCCAAGTCCCTATTCCCCAGATTCAAGACACCCAGGCAGACCCACCCACGTCCCACTGCTGCTTGGCTCCCAGCCACGCTGTCTTGGGATCTAAGTAATTTCTGGGAGACAGAGGGTCTGGGTTAGCCCTCTGCACCCTCCTCAGGAACTCACTGCCACTGCTGGGGTCTGTGCTCACCAAAGGATGTGGCAGGGTCACCAGGCCCCCAAACCTCTGAGCCCCTGGCCCCTCGAGCTGGCCACAGCCCCTGGCGTCGGGTCTGCTACTGTTTCAGCAGCTCCTTCCTTGAGCAAACACCACCGCGGGCTGGGGGCCTCGGCACCCGAGCAGCGGCTCCAGCATCTGCGTCGAAGTTTTGTGCCCACCCCAAGCAAAGTCCCTTCCCATCCTCTCTCTCCCCATCCCCTCCGTTGTGCCGGGGTGCGACGGGTGGCCAGGGGGGCCGGGACCGCTTACCTGCCCTGCCCCAGGGTGGGAAACCTCCTGCCCAGCGCTGTCATCGGCCCTGCGGGATCCAGCGAGCACCTCTGGTCCGGGATGGGCACACGCTGTCCCGCGCTCTCCCGCCTTGCACTGAGCGCCGGGACTTCGGGGCGCGCAAGGCGGTGGCGGACCCTCCTCCTTCCCGTCCCAGCCCTCCTCCGGCCCTCCCTTCGCGGCCGGCAGGAATGTGTAGCCGGCACAGCCCGGCTCCCACCGCCGGCACGAATTTCTCCTCCTCACCCCGCTCCCAGGGTAACCCGGACGTCCCGAACGCTTAACGTCAGGAAAAGGAGCCCCCGGCCCCAGGGCAGCGCGGGGGGAACGGGAACATCAGAGGCCACTTGAGTGCAGAGAGAGGAGAGACAGGACAGGGAAAGGGGGAGAAATGTTTTTGGGAGAAATTTGGAGTCGCCTTAGCCTGTGTCCCCAGTCTCACACACCCTGCTGGGCTGGAGTCGCATTTGGCCCCTTATGCCCAGATGCCCAAGGGCAGGGGGATAAAAATCCCTCAGGTTGATTCTGCAGACAAAACACTCAAAAAAATCTACCCGTCATCTCAGAGGGCTGAACCTCCAAATTCCCCCGGTGGGGGAGATTGTGCCTGGAGTTGGGGGTTTGTGCCCAGAGTGGGGGTTTACTGGCAGGTGATGAAATGGAGACAGAGTGTCTGATTGCTGGATTTGCCCCTGTGCCTTCGGAGAGGCAGTGCTGCTCGGGAGAGGGGAAAAGGATAGAACGGGTGAAAAAGAGGAGAGTGAGAGACGGAGGAGGCTGTAACAGTGCTGGTGTGAGCTCTCCGCAGTAGCACATCCTGGTGCTGGAACGCAGCCGCCGCGGGACAAAGAGATGCCGGGGCAGAGCGGGGCTTCGAGATGTTTCCACCCCGTCCGGAAACGGGAGGGAGCAGAAATCCCACAGGAAGCCTCGTTCCCATGGAGCCGCTGACCTGACCATGCTCCAGCTGTGCTGTCCCACCGGCCAGGTGCATCCCGCTGGCACTGTGGGCACGGGGGGACATCGCAGTGACCCTGTTGTGTCCCAGCCCCCTCCTCTT
>VZTJ01002480.1:252290-262942 GCA_013397795.1 Orthonyx spaldingii | reverse complement strand
ACCTCACAGGGCTATACCTGTCTGGCGAAATCTTATCAGGATGCTCTTGTCCCTTTTCCAGCAGATCCCCGTCAGTGGTCTCTGCTCCAGCTGCTGCATCAGGGCTTGTGGTTTGGCTGGGGTTTGGAGCCAGGCTGCAGCTCGGTACCTCTGTCCTAGGGCAGGAGACATTCCCCACAGGTTCCTGGTCTGTCCTGGCCATTGCTGCCTCCAGGGTGTCCCCAGGCTCAGCCTCTTCCTCCTCCTGCTCTGCTTGTCCAGCAGCCGAGGGTGGGTCTGTGGCTGGACTAGAGGTGCTGGACATCTCAGGGCACTGGAGGCTGGGGAGGGGGGCTGTCTGGGGGGTTTTGTTGTTGGGAGTCCCTTTCTCCCGGCAGTTCTGGCTTCTCTTGTCTTTGCCCAGGTTCATCCCTGCCTTGCCCAGGTTCAGCCTGGGCATGGTGCCCATGTGGCTGTACATATCTGATGACCGGGCGTAGGGGCCAGGGCTCTTGGGCATGGTGTTGAGATCATCCTGGATGCTGTCAAAGGGCTCCTCCACGAAGCCATGGGGAGGTGGGAGATGTGGCCTGAGACTTTCGGGAGAGCTGGGGACCACAGACGTGCGCCGGAAGGTGAAGGAGCGGGGGATGCTGCTCAGGCTCCCAAAGCCTTTGAACTTGAAAAACTCTGGCAAGGAGAAAGGATTGATGAGTGTGGGGTTACTCCTGGCACAGTGTGATGATGGGGGGTCCCAGAGCCCCTGGTCCTGGGTTATGGTGGGCATGGGGCATTGTGCTGCCTGGTGTCACCCTGTTACACCCACATCTGCGGTCCCAGCTTGGCATGACATCCCTACCGTCTGGAATGTATGTGATGCTGCTTGGGAACCCTGGAATTCTGTCCTGGTCCCTCAGGGAGCAGAAGTCTCCTGTGCCCTGGCAAATCTAGCAGCTGCATCTTCTCACCACAGCTGAGGGGTGCAGGAAACACCCAGCCCTGTCGAGCAGGCAATTCTAGAAATTATTTCAAATCTTTTCCTCTCGCCCTCCACCTCCCTGCTTCCCCCAGGGGACTCTGGGCAGGGCTGTGCCCATCCCCACAGGCTCAGGGCAGGCCTGCAGGATGCAAGAATGTGACACACAGCATCTCCCCAGAGAATGGGGGTCCTGGACACACGGGACCTGCCCACATGTGCACGTCTCACCAACACGGTGGAGCAGGAACCAGCCACGGGCGCTGCTGCGAGCGGGAGATAACCTCCCCACTTCCTCGCCCGGCCCCTCGCCACCTCCAGCTGCCACCTGCAAGTGCTGAGCACGAACATATTCGCCTGAGAAATATTTATAACTCCAGCGTGCGGCTTTGCATTTCACACCTCAGCCCAACCTCGGCCCCCTCTGAGTGCTGCTGCAGCACAGCCTTGGATGGTGCTGGTGCCGGTGCCGGTGCCGGTACGCAGGGTGAGCCAGCCTGTGGCTGCAGTGCTGGTGAGCAGTGTTTCCCTGCCGGCCCCAAGTGCTGTGGGTACCACCGGAGGTTTTGCAATGTTGTTGCTGCCCTGGGGCTCTGCAAAGCACAGCAGATTTGCTGGGGCAGGAAACGACACGTTGCAGAGGTGCTGAGCGAGGATCCGGGTGTCCGGGGTTGCTCGGCCCTCAGATTCCCACCTCCAGCCACCATCCATGGGCTCTGTGGGGCATCCCTGTGGATGGACAGGGCAAAGGGGCTGCAGGAGCCCAAAAGCCTTTCTGCAATGCAGAAACCTTGTGGCCTGAGTGCAATTAGAGGCAAAACTACTTTGCGTTAAACATCCCCTTGGAGTCCAAGCATCTGCTGCAATCTGCTGCTCCTGGGGCTGCTGCGAGGTGGGAAAGGCAGTAGTGGGAACTTTCCCCATCTCCCCACCACTCTACCACAAAGGAAAATCCCAACTGGGATGGGGCCGCAGGTTTGGCAAGTGGAGGGGTCCCGGGGGAGCGGAGGGCTGGCTCCCCCTCTGGCGCCGGCCCCGTGGCAGGAATGCAGAGAGCACAACCCAGTGCTGGGAATGGGGTGAAGGCCACTGCAGCCTCCCCCCGGGGCTCCGGGGGAAAGCCGAGGTCTGTGAGAAAGTGCAGAGCTTGCTCCCGGTGGGTATCGAGCACTTCCTCCCAGAAGAGCCAGTGCTTCCCAGCTTCCCCAGCCAGCCATTCCCAGGCTTCCACCCCCGCTCCTCTGTGTCAGCCCCGTCCCTGTGCTGCAGAAGCACTGGGGTGAGGGTCCTAGGCACCCCCAGCCCCCAGCACCAGCTGGACCCCAGCCGTGCATCCTGAAGGGTGTGATTTAAGAAGTGAAGACCCCCATACCCTGCTGTGCATCCCTCTGGTCACATCCCAGCATCCAGCAGAGGGCTGGGCTGCAGCAGACTGGTCCCAGTCCCAGCAACCAGCTCCCAAGCCAGCATCCAGCCCTGTGGATGGAAACCCCCAAAGCCCCTCACCCCAATGAGTTTCCTAACAAGAACAGTGCCTGTCACAGCTCCAAACATCATCTCTGGATGGGATGACCCAGGGAGCGTGTGAGCACACACTCACACTAACTCTCACACATCCTGCTACCCACCGGGATGTCCAGGTGAGAACCCCATTGCCCACCCACCCTGTGCCGTGGCCACTTACTGAATTTCTTGAAGTTCCCTCGTTTCTGGCCCTCGGCCATGGCTGTGCTGGTCGGAGGCCGCAGGGAATGAGACGGACAAGTTTATAACTGTGAAACCCTTCCCTGTCCGCTCCTCCCTTCCTGCCCACCCCCCAGTCACTCGTTGCTCACTCAGCGTTTCCTCCCAGAGCTGTCATCTGCTCCCAGCCCTGCTGCTGTCCCTGCCCGCTCTCACGCTGTCCCCACCGTTCCTGCAGTCCCCATGGCTGCTTGCACCTACCTGGCTGCTCGAGGGCCACCTCTGCACCCCGGTTTAGGGACGTCTGTCAGATGTGGACACCCAAAAACCTCTGGGTGCCAGCCCTAAGGGAAGGTGCCAGCCCTAGAAGAGTGTGACAGCTCTACGGATGAGGTTGCCAGCGCTGTGGATGAGGCTCCAGCCCTATGGATGAGGTTCCAGCCCTGCAGACCGGACTCTGCCATGCACATCCGGTGCTCAGCCCCTGTGGGGTGAGCTGGATAGCATCACTGCCAGCGGGAGCACTTCCCCCCAGATGCTTTCTCGTGCTGGGGACATTAACGTGCTCCATAGGAGTGTGTCCATGCAGGACAAGGTGGCCTGGACCCAGCAGGGATCCAGTGTCTTGAGTCTCCCATGCCCAGGGACCTGGTGGTTCCCATGACCGGGATGCTGGTAGCCACCTCCGCCACAGCTCTGTCCTTGGCTCCCTGCGCTTTCCACTTTGGGGACGAGTTTTGAGCAGCCCCAGATCGAGCTCTTCGTTCTGCACCTGAACACAGCCATGGCCGGGGGAGGAACCCGGGTCCCCTGAACCAGACCCCGGAGTCCTCCTACGGGGCCATGGCATTCCTACGTCACAGCCGCGGCTGCAGGAGCAGCAATGCTGTTTAACTCCTGACAGGTTTAAGCACACACAGGGCACACGGCAACGCACTTTAGGGCCACCAGCACCGGGGACCGCTCGGTGCTACCGGGCCACGAGGAGGGACGGGCGGGGACAACATGGCGGCGGCCCCGCGGACTGCAACGCCCACAAGGCTCTGCGCGGATCACGTAACGGCGCCGCCAGGTCACGTGGCGGAACGGGCGGGACGCGGTGCTGTGGCAACGGCGCGGCCGCCATGGCCAAGCAGTACGACATGGTCGAGTGCCCCTTCTGCGACGAGGTCTCCAAGTACGAGAAGCTCGCCAAGATCGGGCAGGGCACTTTCGGGTGAGTGCCACGCCGGCCCCGGCCCTCCCCTGCCCGGCCCCGGTCTTCCCCGGCCTCAGGCTTGCAGCCGGGGCCCAGCCCCGCGGCCCATCCGCGCCAGCCCCGGGTGCTCCTTGTTCGTGTGTGCTTTCCCCGGTCACCCCTCTGGCTTCAGGGAACCAGCCTGGCTCCTGGGCCCTCTTTTCCGCAACCTGGGACCCTGCACTGTCCCAGCTTTGGCAGAGCAGAGTTAACCTTGAAAACAGTTAGGGTGGGGACCTGTAACTTGGCTTCAAATGTGCAACTTGGTTTCCAATGTGCAAGTTTTTGCTCAAAATGTGCTACATGACTGAAAATCCTTGTAAGGCTGCAGGAGCTCTGGGCTTCTGTTGGTTCAGTGAGTCCTGAGGGCCTTTGGCCCAGGGGGAATGTGGCTGTATTGGCTCGGCACAGAGTTCTCTCTGCGGTGCTTTAGTGTGTCTTGTTTGAGCTTGTTCCTTGTCAGGAGCACCTGGTTCCTTTCTCCTTGTGCTGCTCACAGATTCTTTTCTGGTTTTTTTTTACAGCGAAGTTTTCAAAGCCAAACATCGCCAGACAGGCAAGAAAGTAGCACTGAAGAAGGTGTTGATGGAAAATGAGAAGGAAGGGGTAAGTGCGGGGCATGGCTGCATTGGGCCTGTTGTCACCTGTTGTCATCTGGGCTACAAAGGCACATGACAGCAGTGAGGGGACTGGGCTGCACAGGATGGATGCTGGGAGGTGACATTTCCCACGTGTTTCTTCTCGTCTGGGAAACCCCAGCACCCCCAGCACAGGACTCCACACTGGCTGTGTTTGTGGAAGCACTGGGTGATGTGTGAAGCACATGCTCAGGAGCTGGGGAGAGAGTTAACAGCTTAAGCAGCAAGGGCAGCAGCCAGAGAGGCTGTTGTGCAGCTCAGGCTGGGCTGTACCATGTCCTGGTGTGAATGTGGAAGGTGAGGAGAGGAGGGCACGACCTGCTAAGCTGCATGGTCACACCTCTCCTGTTCTCTAGGCAGAGATGGCCTGGGCTCCTGCACCTCCAATCCCCATCCTCTCTTTCTCTTTTCCAGTTTCCCATCACAGCCTTGCGAGAGATTAAAATCCTCCAGCTGCTCAAACATGAGAACGTGGTGAACCTCATTGAAATCTGCAGGACCAAAGGTACTTTGCACGTTGTCCCTTGTGTTAATGACGACTTTTTTGAGTCCTGCTGAGCAGGCTGGTGTCTGGTGTTGGGAGTGGGGTGGTCTAGCTGAGCACAGGCTGCCTGTGCCTGAGCACAGTTCCTGCCTGTGACATGGGGTGACAGGTCACTTATCTTGGAAGAGAGTTTCTAAATGAGTCAGGATGTTGCTGAAGCTCGGCTGGGAAAAGCTGTTGTAGTCCTGCCAGGATATGCCTGTGCCATAGCAGTGAATGCTGCCTGTGCTGGGAAACTCCCTTCTGAGAGGCTTTAAATGAGCCAGCACTGGACAGACTTCGGAGCAGAGCCTCCTCAGCCTGGAGCTGGAGCTGCCCCTCTCGTTGGCTTGTGATGGTTTGTGTCAGCTCTGAACTGATGACACAGCTCCAGCTGAGGCGCTCTCAGCATCTCTTTCTGTGGGTGAGGTAACTGCTTGTGCTGGGAGGGCTGGTACTCCACAGGGGCAGTTCTGATCTGCTCTTCCACCTCCTCACTCCCACCTGATGCCGTGTGCCCCCCACTGGTTCGCAGGCTCAGCACATCTGGCCTGGCTCTGTTTCCAGTGACATTGCTGTACAAGGTTTGCTAGAGTTTATATATCATTCTCTTATGTGGATTTGTACTGGAAAAATACTTTGGAAAGTGACAGTTGATGTTACAGCCTGCCCTTCCCTAGCCAGTAATGTCAGTGAAATAAAAACAAAACTGACCAGTATCTAGTGTTTTTAAAAAAGTCCAGTTACTGAACGGGCAGAAATCTCTGGCCTAGGATTGGGAAATGCAAGTTACTCCAGTGCTCAGTTGTGTGTAGATTATTGTCTGAGTAGGTATGAGTAAAAACATCAATGACAAGTTAATTTTTAATTCACTGTGTGATTAAAAGAACAGTGATGATTGGGTGTCTGGCATACCAAAAGTAAATATTTTTGTAGACATGTCATTTGTTCCCTTTTTGGTTATGTTTTGTTTGTATTCCAGTTTTCTTCCAAATCTACTTTGACCTCAATTTACAGTAAAGTAGAAATGTTTCATTTACTGTTCTCAAACATGAGGCTTTTCTGGTTTTATGTTGGAAAGGTGTCTTTGGGGCTATGCCCATGTGAGGAACTGCAAACCCAGTGCAGCAGGCACCCTTCTGGTTGGAGAGGAGAGCAGTGTGCTTCTGTGGGGGCTGAGCTTTTCCAGTTGGAGATGCTGATCAGCAGGTTTTGCTGATTACAGCTGATGAAAATCAGTCTTTCAAAACATTTTGCATGTGAGCTCTAGGAACAAGATTGAAATCGATTGCTTCACTTGAGGGCTGCTGTCATTGACTTCAAATTGGAGTTGGAGTTTTATATCAGTTTGATCGAGACCAGTCCATTTTTGCAGATGCTGTTTGAGGTTGCAGGAAATCTCACTTTTTAATGTGAGATTAGACAGATTTTTCTGTGTTTCTGCATTCTTCCCAGGGCTGTCTGTGGGTGCCTCCTCTATCGCTGGTATTTGGCTGACGGCCACAGCTTGCAGGGAGGAAATCTCACTGCTGTTATGTGCCCAGAGCAGCAAGAAGTGAAGCTTTCAAAGGTTGCCATGCCTTTTCCTTGCCTGTCTAATGACATTCACTGCACAGATCCTCATCTCCTGTTCTTGTGTTGCTAGTTTTGCTCAGTGCTTCTTTAGAAAGGACCTTGAGGCATGCAGGCTGTCTGGTTCTGTGTTCCAGTGCCCTGAGATTCTGTGTAGGGGGTGTTGTACGAGCAGCAGGGTGGTGGGAAGTCAGAGGAGCTGTGACCCAGTGAAGGGTCCCTCACTGAGAGCCCCCTCTGTGCCTCTCCTGCAGCCTCTCCGTACAACCGATGCAAGGGCAGCATCTACCTTGTGTTTGACTTCTGTGAGCACGACCTGGCTGGCCTTCTCAGCAATGCCCACGTCAAGTTCACCCTGTCAGAGATCAAGAAAGTTATGCAAATGCTCCTGAATGGACTTTACTACATCCACAGGAACAAGGTAATGGGACAGACTCCTGCTGTGCTCAGAGGGTGGCTTTCCAAGGAGCAGGTGTCTTAGCACAGGCTGGAGGGAAATCCTTGTTTTCCACCTCTGCAGCCTGAGCATCGTGCTGGCCCGAAGGAGGGCACTTTAATCACTTAACTCTTCAATGTCTGTCCTTGTACAGATCTTGCACCGAGACATGAAAGCAGCGAATGTCCTGATCACGCGGGATGGAGTCCTGAAGCTGGCGGACTTTGGGCTGGCTCGAGCTTTCAGCCTGGCTAAGAACAGCCAGCCAAACCGCTACACCAACCGCGTGGTGACGCTGTGGTACCGGCCCCCAGAGCTGCTCCTAGGTAGGAGGAGGCCTAGGTGGGCTCTGCTGGCCTCTTGGCCCTTCTTGGCCCTCTGGGCGACTAACTCGGCATCTCCGTTTAGGGGAGCGGGACTATGGCCCCCCCATTGACCTCTGGGGCGCAGGCTGCATCATGGCAGAGATGTGGACCCGCAGCCCCATCATGCAGGGGAACACGGAGCAGCACCAGCTCACCCTCATCAGCCAGCTCTGCGGATCCATCACGCCAGAGGTGAGGGTGAGAGCAGGGATGAGCTGTGGAGAGCAGGAGTGTGGGCAGAGTCTGGGACCAGGCACTTGGGCCTCTTCCCTGCCCTGTGTGCTGGCTGCTGTATGCTCCCAGCAGTGGAGTGTGCCTGCTGCTGGCAGGGAGGCTGGAGAATCTTCTAGCCTGTGTTTTGGGCTTGTCTCTCAGACAAACACCCTCAATTTCTGCTTAAAGAAGGCTGGGGGTTTTTGTTCTCAGGTGGTTTGCACTGATCACCTTGAGAAGCCTCTTGAATTCTGTCTTGTGATTTGTGGCATCAGCTCAGCTCTGGTGTGAGCACCCGGCCCCTCCTCAGCTCCTCCTTTATCAGCAGCTCGTCCTGCCCTCTTGTGGGGAGCAGGCTGAGGGATCTCAGCCCGGACTGGGATCTGTGGGATGTTACTGGCAGCTGCAGAGTCCTCATCCTGCTGTCACATTCATTATGTAAATACACTGGAGGCGCTTTCTTTGGCATGTAGATACCTGCTGTGGTTTCTCCCAGATTGAGATAAGTGCTGGTGATTGCAGCAGGCTTTGCTTTCTAAGGATAAAATGTGCCACATCCGGGTGATTATTTAGCAATCAGTTTTGTCACTTTGTCTTTCTGGATGTGGTAGCTGCCCTGAACTGTGCTCTCTAGTAGTTCTTTTGTGGGGGAAACAGAAATCCTGAAGCATTGTGTCCACACCAGGAACACTGTCCTGACTTGTCCACGTCTCCAGGCATTAGTGCAGCCTTTAGTGCCTCTTCACTGCTGTGAGAACGTCTGCCAGCTTGGAGGTTATAAAATAGAATTGTTATTTCGGCAGACCTCACCCTGGCTTGCCTGAGGGTGTTTGAATCAAAAAATGGCTTGTCCTTTCCATAACTTTTTCTTACCAACTCCTTTCCCTGCCCCTTCCCAGGTTTGGCCGAACGTGGATAAATACGAGCTGTACGAGAAGCTGGATCTCCCCAAGGGGCAGAAGCGGAAGGTGAAGGATCGCCTGAAGGCCTACGTCAAAGACCCCTACGCGCTCGACCTCATCGACAAGCTGCTGGTGCTGGATCCCGCCCAGCGCATCGACAGCGATGACGCCCTGAACCACGACTTCTTCTGGTCCGACCCCATGCCCTCAGACCTCAAAAACATGCTGTCCACCCACAACCAGTCCATGTTCGAGTACCTGGCCCCACCACGCAGGAGGGGTGGGCACATGCCCCAGCAGCCGGCGAACCAAGGCAGGAACCCGGCTGCCACCAACCAGACTGAGTTTGACAGAGTGTTTTGACATCCGCTGGCGTCCTGGCTGGGCTTGCCCGCATTTAGCGGAGATGTCCTAGCGAGGTCTTTTTGTCTAGGAAAGGACTTTTTTCAAGGTAAAGTGACTGATGGCGTTAACAGAGCTTGGCCCTCTCCTCTTGGCCGCCGCAGAGCTGCGTGTCTTGGAGAGGTGACACCTCTGAGCTCGACATTGTTTCCCTGCAGTGTTGTTTCAGAACCTGTTTTTGTCCCCCAAAAGTCTGTACTGATTACATTAAACATGCAGATGAATTGTTATGGATCTGGTGATGGAAGAAGTGTCTCTGTCCCTGCTGGGGCTCTTGGTGAATGGTGTGGGGACTGGCAGGACTGCCATGGACCAAACTGGGCTCTGCTTGAAGATGTCTCAGTTCTCTTGGTCAGTTGTAGCCCCTTCATGGAGCTACTGAAGCGTTGATGTAGGATGAGGCAGGTGCTTCTGAGTTATCAGATGTGTCTTGGGGAAGGCAGAGTCACTGTAGACAGCATGACTAGCTCTCCCTGGAGACTGGGATCTAGTCTAAAAAGAGGGTTTATTGGGCAGACCAGAGGGGTGGCTGGCAGAGCTGGATGCTCCATGTAGCCAGGATTTACAGTGGGAATAGCTGGTCTCTGTGACAGCACATGGCATCCATGCTTTCTTCATTGCAAACCACGACTGGGAGTCATGTTGGATACACCCAACCTGCTGTGGGCAAGCATTGGCCTGTGCCTGAGGTGAGACCCACCCTCCTGCTGTCTGCAGGGATTTCAAGATAGCGTGACAGGGCTGGGCACACTGTGCTGGGAGCTGGGGGACATTCATGTGTCCCCTGCTCTCTCCTGGAGCTCTTTGCATGAGAGACTAGAGCAAGACCACCGCCTTCTTTGGGTGTAGTGACTAGCCTGACACACTGGGATCACCTGTGCACAACTTATGCCAGAACTTGTCAGGAAAATTCACAGAGAGCAAGTGGTCCTCCACAGCTGTTGTCTGCACAGTTTCCCGTGGCTATCAGCTGTAGCCAGCCATCTTCTCCCTGAGCTGCATGGATGCAAGGATCCCAAGGTTCAACATGTGCAGCTGGTGGTAGCATTTGGCACTTGGTACCTTGTCTGTTAACGATTACTGACAAAAGCCATGTCGTTGGTAGTGTAAGGTCTTGTGAGCAAGTGGTGAGCGGGGCCATTCTCAGGATGAAAAATGGGCATGATAAAAGACATGTACCAGGTAACTCTGTCTTGGTTTGGGGCTCTGAAACGGTGTCTGTTTGGGGGGTGGGGAACTTTGTTTCTTTGGAAAAGTAGTGGGTTATGAGCAATAAGCCAGTTGACTTGTGCCATTGTGGATAAACGTGGTCCTGTCCCAAACAGCTGGTGTGACCCTCGTGTCGCTGTGCTGCCTACATGGAGACAGCAGCGGGAGCCTGCACGACAGCACCTGGCTGTCCCGAGGGCAGTTCGGGCGCCCTGAGACCCCTGCCCTGTTCGGGGGAGGGGAGGGGGAGGGAGGAAGTCAGAGCAGTCAGAGCTGCCGTGAATGAACAAATCAGTACCGCTGCCACGAGCAGAGGAGGCTGCTGCGGGCAGCCCGGGGGTTCTGCTGGCACCGGGTGGGGGCGATGCCGCCGGGCGGGGGCTGCGGAGGTCCGGCGGTCCCTGTGCCCCGGCTTGGGCGGTGGGGGCTGTAGGACCATGTCCCTGCGCTGACGGGCTGAGCGACCTCGGCACGGGTTGTGCCTGACGGTAGCTCCCCTCCCAGTCCCGAGCCCCGG
>VZTJ01002480.1:228666-252019 GCA_013397795.1 Orthonyx spaldingii | reverse complement strand
GGCACCGGCACCTCCCCTCCCGCAGCCCCGCGCCGTGCCGGCTGCCGCGGGTCCCCGCTTCCTGCTCGGGTCACCCCGCAAAAAAGCCGCGCGCCGTGGCAGCAGCGGGTGAGCCCGGCCTCCAGCGGCAGCCGCTCCGCTAGCCGCGGCGTGTCCCAGCCGCACGCGGCCGCGCCGGGTGTCGCGGGGGTGATGGCGGTGCCCGGCGTGAAGCCCCCCCCGAGCACGCAGGAGGGGTTCTGCTCCGCAGAGCTGGAAGCGCCGTCGGTGCCGGTGCCGCTGTCTGGTGGGCCAGGGTCCGGCTGCCTGGGTGGAGTGTCCCCGCACTGGGGATGTGGGTTGGTGCCGTGCCAGGTCCCCCTGCAGCACGCGGCGGTGCAGCGCCAGGCCCGCATCCCCCTGGCGTGGGTTTGGGGGGCTTGGCGTCAACCAGTCTTGTCCCACGTGCGCCGTGCACGGCAGCGTTGCTGCTTCATTAGCGCCGCTCATTAAACACTGGCAGGACGGGTGGGCGCTGGAGCGCTGCCCGCTCCCGCCGGCGGCGACCTTGTCCCACTGGGCAGCGGCGGGTGCCGGCGCTGGGCTGTCCCGTGCCCCACCGCGGGGCCAAGGGGCACCTGGGGCGGGGCGGGTAACACCTGCCCATAAGTAGCCTGTCCCCGTGACAGGATCTGGCACTGCCGGCACGTCCCCGCGGCACCATGGCGGAGATGCTGCCGGCGTGGGTGACCAATGCCACCGCCGAGGGGACTGAGCCCGAAGGGGTGGGTCAGGGTGCAGTGGGCTCTGGGCAGGCTGGCCCTTGGGCTTGGCACAGCCCCAAGGCTGCAGTGATGGGTACCATCCCCACTACCCTGGGGGTCTTTGCAGGATGCGATTCGGATGCTCAACACCCTGCAGACCAATGCCAGCTACCTGGAGCAGGTGAAGCGGGACCGCGGTGACCCCCAGGCCCAGTTGGAAGCCATGCAGGGCTTTTTGGAGAGGAGTGGACTGAAGGTGAAGGCGGGATCCCCGTCCCTGTTCCCCCTGTCCTGTCAGCAGTGCCGCCATGCTCAGCCGTGGCTGCCGTGGGGGTCTCACAGGGTGGTTGAACTCTTACAGGTCGAGGACCTGGATCGACTGAACATCATCCACGTCACAGGGACGAAGGGCAAGGTGAGGCAGGGGGGCGGTGCTGTGAGGGACTGGGGGGCTGAGGGAGGCTGCTGGTGTCCATGGCTCCGTTTGCCCCTTCTCTGGAACAGGGGATTTGACACTGCTGTCTCCTCAGGGCTCAGCATGCGCCTTCACTGAATGCATTCTCCGCAGCTACGGGCTGAAGACAGGCTTTTACAGGTGGGCAGGGGTGTCAGGAGGGTCTTGAGGGGCCAGTGGAGCCGTGCCTAACTCTTCCCCCTCGTCTGTACCCCCAGCTCCCCTCACCTCGTGCAGGTGCGTGAGCGGATCCGCATCAATGGGCAGCCCATCAGCAAGGACCTCTTCAACAAGTACTTCTGGCTGGTCTACAACCGCCTGGAGGGGACCAAGGTGGGGGCAGCAGGGTTTTTATTCCCTCCCTTGGGTCCCCCCTCCTAGGGTCATGTGCTCACCCTCACCCTGCTCTGCCTGGCAGGACCCAGTGCACGCCAGCATGCCGGCGTATTTCCGCTTCCTCACCATCATGGCCTTCCATGTCTTCCTGCAGGAGAAGGTCAGTGGTGGTGGCCTCCAGCTTGTGATGGAGATGTCAGGTTTGTGGGGACCTCAGGGAGTGGGGGGACTTGGGATCCAGCCTCCACTTGGGGCAGAATTTGTGTGGGTCAGGCTGTCGTGGCTGTAAACATGTGCTGTGCCAGGTGGATGATGCCCCCACAGATAGGGGGTGTGCTCAGGTGTGGGTTTGGAAGGGGTGCTGGCAGGGACCCATCTCCACCCACATCCCTGAATCCATGGGGACACATGCTGCTGGTGGCTGTGATGGCTCCAGTGTCCCTGTGTCCCCAGGTGGACTTGGCAGTGGTGGAAGTTGGCATTGGCGGCACCTATGACTGTACTAACATCATCAGGTAGGAGCTGGCAGGGCTAAGCCTGTCCCCAGGGCTGCCAGGGCCTGATGTCCCCACAGTGAAGGGGGGAACAGCAGGGACACTGCCATGCTACATCCCCAGGGCACCAGTGGTGTGTGGGGTCTCCTCCCTGGGCATTGACCACACCAGCATCCTGGGGGACACCATGGAGAAGATCGCCTGGCAGAAGGGGGGCATTTTTAAGGTAGGGAGAGCTGGTCTTCTCTCTCCTCATGTGTTTTTGGGGTGTGCTCCCCTATGTCCCTGAGCACCCCCATGTCCCTGAGCACCCCGACCTTTCCCAGCCCGGTGTGCCGGCGTTCACTGTAGCACAGCCGGAGCGGCCGCTGGAGGTGCTGAGGGAGCGAGCTGAGGAGCGGAAGGTGAGCTGGTGGCAGGGGCGTGGATGGGGGTTACCCCATGGCGGGGGGCTCAGCCTCCTCTCCCCGCAGTGTCCCCTCTACCTCTGCCCGGAGCTGGATGACTTCGAGAAGGGCTGCTGGGCACTGAAGCTGGGGCTGGCAGGTGCCCACCAGCGCTCCAACGCCGCCCTGGCCTTGCAGCTGGCGCGGACGTGGCTGCAGCGCCGCGGCTGCGAGGGTAAGGCGGGGGGACAGGGACAGGGGGCCGGACCCCACCGCGGCCCCTGAGGTCTCAGTGGGATGCCTGTCCTGCCCAGGGGAGCTGAAGGAGGTGCCGCCAAGCACCGAGCTGGTGGGGAGGCCAGTGCCACTGGCGCCTGTCTTCCGACTGACCAATGCCATGATCCAAGGTGCAGTATGGCCGTGCCGGGACCCCCCCTTGCCATGTCACAGGGCTTAGGGGGGCCATGCTGGACCCCAGCCAGTGCCACGTGTGCTGGAGGGCACAATCTGCCCCACACTGGATCCCCGTGGGGGTACCGGTGTCGAGGAGGGTATGGGGGTCCCAGCCATACCCTGTGTTGCCCCCAGGCCTGCGGGACACAGAGTGGCTGGGCCGGACTCAGGTGCTCTCCCACGGCCCTGTGACGTGGTACCTGGATGGAGCTCACACCACCAGCAGCATCCAGGCCTGTGTCCGCTGGTTCTGCCAGGCTGCCCTCAACCAGGACAAGCCTCACGAGTAAGGAGAGGACACAAGGGGGGGACACACATTGCAGGGGTGTGGTGATGGTGCTGGAGGTCCCCTTGAGGGCATGGGCCACCTGCCCTTTCTCCCTGCAGTGGTTCTGAGGTGCGTGTGCTACTCTTCAATGCCACAGGCGACCGGGACACGGCGGCGCTGCTCAAGTTGCTGGTGGTGAGGTTTGGGGGGCACGGGGGAGGTCACTGTGCCTGGATGCCTGGGTTCTTTGCCTGTCCTGGGACCTGCTTCGCTGTGGGTACAGGGAGCCACGAGGTGGAGCCTGAACTCTGTCTGTCTGCCCACCCTGCTGTCCCAGGGTGTATCCCACCTCAGCTCCCCCCTGCAGGGGTCTCACAGTCCTCGGGGTGAGGAAGGGACTTGGATCACCCCCCTGCCCCATCCCTTGTAACCCCGCTGGTGTGGGACTGGTTCCAGTGGAAATCCCATGGGTGGGTCCTGAGGGTTCCCACAGTGCTGATTCCTCCTGTCTCCACAGCCCTGTCACTTTGACTACGCTGTCTTCTGCCCCAACTTCATGCAGGTGTCAGCCAACAATGCAGGTGAGTGCTGGGCAGACAGGGTCTCCCCCAGCCCCCCATCCTGATCCCTCCCCAGCTCCCCCTGCAATCCCTGACTGCTGTCCCCATCCCTCCCAGACCAGCAAAACTTCAACGTGACGCTGGAGAATGCCCTGACCCGCTGCTTGGAGAACCAGCGGACATGGACACGGCTCCTTGAGGAGAAACTGGGGCAGGACCCCTGGCTCCCATCTCCCCTGCGGGTTGGGGGGCTGCTGCAGCCGGCCCCCACGCGAGGCTCCCTGCTCCTGGTGCCCCCAGCCCCACGACCCCTCAATTCCCCAGCCCTCGTATTCCCGTGCCTGGCCCAGGCGCTGCGGTGGGTGGCACAGGGCCGGGACCCCCACCTGGCAGCCCCTGTGGCCTCGGGGGCTCACCCCCACCCCGCAGCCAGCAGTGGGGCCGTGCTGCTGCAGGAGGCGGCCGCTGTCCGTGTCCTGGTCACCGGCAGCCTGCACCTGGTGGGGGGGGCCCTCCGGCTGCTCGACCCTGCACTGTCCCAGTAACAGCGGGACAGTGCTTTGCACCTCTCTTTCTTTACTTGAAGCAACGGTTTTGTCCCCAGTGATGCTCAGAGGCATCCAGAGGGGGACGTGGGACCCCCTCACCCCATCTTGGCTTGGCTGTTTTCACCCCAGTGCCTTTTGCCTGTGCCCTTCCTGGGACACTGTCCATGGGGGGATGCTCCTGGCCTACATCCCCTCCCTAGTGAGACTGACTGGGGGGACCCCCAGGCTTTGGGGAGCTGCTCCAGGCTGTGATGAGGTCCCAGTGCCCGAGGGGCTGGTAGGTGGGAGCCTCAAGCTGTGGCAAGGCTTGGAATCAGGGCGCAATTAATTTAACATAGGGAAGATTTTTATTATTGTTGATAAGAGTTTGTAACTTGGATGGGGAGCTGCAGGGGGTGGTGGGTTCTGCCCATCATCCTGTGGGAGGGCAGCAGCCTCGCACCACCCCCCACAAATAAACCTCTTGCTGCTCCCACTCGTGCCTGCTGCCTTCTTGGGGGGATGCAGGAGGGGCATGGGGGTCACCCCAAGTGCTGGGGCATGTCCAGGGGGCACCCACTTCTTCTTCCCCCCCCATCTGATGGGGAGCCTGGTGGGAGGCTTTGGCAGTAGCTGCTCTTTCAGCCTCCCCACTGCAGTGGGGGACCCCAGGGGGGTTGCAGGGTGCCCCGCCCTGACATGGGCTGCCCTCGGGGGGCCAAAGCATTCACTGAATGAGTAATGGAGACCCCCTCTGGGCTCGGCCTGAGATTTGGGGCAAAAAATCAGCTTAATGGCACTGGGGTGGGTCCCGGAGTCCGTTGGCCAGGGGCTGCGCGGGCTCGGGAGGGCCCGGGGGCGTCAGGCCATGCTGCTGGTGGAGCAAGGGGTGCTCTGGGTGCTGCCGATGCTGTGGTTGGTGCTGCTGCTCTCCGAGGCCGGCGCTGTGCTGGAAACCGGCTGCAGTTTGGAGATGGGACCTGGCTCACACCGCCCGCCACAGGGAAACACCAAGGGGAAACCAGACTCAGGGCGAGCGGTGGTGGCCTTGGCTCGGTGCTATGGGACCTTCCAGCCCTCGTGCACAAACCCTCACAGATCACTCCCCAGCTGGCCCCTGAGCCCCTGGGATGGAGATGAGCATGGGGCACCAGGAGCAGGAGGGAGGGCAGACGGCAGAGGGGCCCCCAGACAAGTAGGAGGGATGCTGAGGAGCTGTAGACATCTGGAGCAGGGTTATTCCCCTATAGCACTGCCAGGACTGTACAGATGAGGGCAATGGAGCAGCCTGATCTCTGGCTCACCTGGGGACTTTGGCCAGAAGGGAAAAATGGGCAACCCAGTAATGGACATGCATGTGGGCCCCCCATCCCACCACAGGGGTCCCCAGGAGTGGTGGATACTCACGGGTGTGCGAGTAGATGTACCAGAGCCCGGCAGTGAGCAGTGCCCCAATGAGGAAGGCGCCGAAGGTGATGCCCAGGACAGCGGCCAGCCCCAGCCCACGGTCTGCAGGGGGATGAGGCCATCAGCACCACCACACTGAGAGGGTCCCCTTCCCACTCCCATTCCCATTCTGACCACCTCCCTTGCCCTGAACTTACAGCTGAGTGGCCGCCAGGCATCCTTCACCGTCACCTCCAGGACCTTCTCGAAGACGGTGTTGTTCTGCGGAGGTGGAAGTTGGGGTGAGAGGGGGAAGACGTGCACCCCTGCGGAGTGACAGAGCTGGGGGCCCCCAGGCTCTTTGCAGACCAGGGAATGCTGCTCCTGGATGGGCTCCATCACCCAACAGTGCGGGACAAACCCATCAGGCTGCTACTGCCAATGGGGACCAGTGTGGTGGCATCCCAGGGTGGGAGGAGTTACACTGACCTGCAAGCCAGCCTTGCACTTGAGGGTGGCAGAGAAGGGGAGGTGTCCACCCTCAGGAACAGTGTAGGTGAAGCGGAAGCGCCAGACCTTCCTCCCGTGGCTGCTGGGGGGGCCCTCCAGCACAGCCACCCCCGCGCCACACGCCTCCCCACCCTGCACCAGCAGCACTGGCTCCTGCCCTGGGGCCTCCAGCCAGCACTCCTTCAGCTGCAGGTCGGCTGGGTGATCCATCCACCGCATGGATGCCTGCATGGGGTGGGAATGGGGCACACCATCAGGGTCAGTGGCCCAGGGATGGCTGGACTGCCCCAGCCTGGGCACCGGGACAGTGGCAGTACCTGCACGAAGGCCTCCTTGTTGATCTCCAGCTCTGTCTGTGGTGCCTCGAAGGCAGCGGTGGGGAAAAGGCGCAGGAAGAGCTCCCGTGGGATCTTGCACTGGAAGCCCACCTGCAAGAGGGGACAGCACTGAGGTGGCACCCAGCACCCAGCCAACAGTGACATTGGCACCTTCTCCCACCCCTGGACGTGCTGGGAAGCCCAGCCCTTACCCGCACACTCCGTAGCACTGCATCCTTGGCCAGGCTGAGGATGAGCTGCGAGAAGGGCAGGAAGGCTGGGTCAGTCAAGCAGTCCCCACTGCTGGGGCCTATGGATGGGAGGGGACGGGATGGGACAGGACGGGACGGGATGGGATGGGACGGGATGGGATGGGACGGGATTGTCCCACCCACATACTCCCCCTCCATCTCAGCCTTGGGCTGCAGTATAATGTTTCCAGCCATGCAAAAGCAAGGAGGTCCTGGTGGAGAAGCCCCACCGACAATCACTGAAGGTCTCATGGGCCATCAGTGAGGTGGGGGGCAACACCCCCAGCTGGCCCCCCACTCACCTCATTGTTGGCATAGCCCCTGCCCTCCAGGGAGGTGCCGCAGTGGCTGAGGGGACTTTTCAACATGAAGTGGGTGGCATTTTTCTCTGCCTGGCAGCTGATGTCCCTCAGTGTGATGTTCACCACGTCCTTGATGGGCTGGGAGGAAAGCACACTGTAGTCACCCACTGACTGGGGACAGCCCCGTGCCACCCACCCCAAGCACCTAGAGGAAAATCCAGCTTCTGAGTGATGTTGGTGGACATGGGGACCCCTCTCTACCCTCCTCACCTCCAGGTAGGACCTAATGATGACGATCTCCATGGTTTCATCTGTACACTTCCAGGGCTTGAGCATGAGCAGCACCTGGCGGGGCAAGTCTGAGGGCTGTGTGATGACACGTGGGGTGGTTGTCACAGGCGTCTCAACTGTCTCTGCAGGACAGGGAGATGGGAGGACTGAGTGTGAGTGGTGGGACCCCCCCATCCCACCCAGCCCTGGGGTGCTAGGGGCCTCACCGTGCCCCTGAATCTCCAGGTTGATGTGAGTGCTGGCAGGGATGGCAGAGTAGGAGGCAATGACACTGTAGTTCTTCTCGAAGGCTTTAGCGACGAGGTCCTGCTCTGTGTCAGGCAGAAGCGACCCAGTGAGCAGCTTGGTTGATGGTACGGACACCACCTTGTAAGTCCCAGAGACCTGCAGGGAGGAGGAAAGGAGGGCAGCATAGAGGGGCTAAGTGGAGACAGGGACAGCTGGGGATGCACAAGGCAGGGTTCACCCCAGTTATGAGGGCTTGCAGCAAGGGGACTGCCACTTCCCCATGCCTATTGTCTCCAGGTGCCCTCCTGCCACCCTTCCCATGCCACCAGCATCTCCTGGGCACCTGGCAGACCCCTTGGTGGGGGTGGTGGGGAAGACACATTCCCCTCAGCCTACCAGAAACTGGATCTGGCACTTCAAGGAGAGGAACCAGGTGAAGTTGGCCTTGCTCTGCAGGATGAGGATCCGGTTGCCAATATAATACTTGGGACAGCTCAGAGACACGTTCACCTCTGTGATGGGGGAGCTGCGAAACCACAAGACCCCCCTTCTCAGCATTCCACACCAACAGGTGTGGAATCCAACTCGGGATGTGGGGCTCTGCCTTTGAAGCACCCCAACACCTCCCCAGGCATGTCCAAGCATATCCCACCTCCTGTCCCACCCCTGGGCACAGCGGTACCTGGGCTCCGACTGCAGATGGATGATGTGAGCAGCCCCGGTGCTCTGGGTGTCACTGCGTGAGCAGCTCTTCATCTCGTGGAAGAAGACCTCAGTCTCAAGATGCAGAATGGCATTGAAGTGCTCCTGGGGAATGCATTCTGGAGGGCTGCGGGCATCTGTGTAGGTGGGGGGGTCATCAGAGTCAAACTGGGCTCAGTGGGTGGGGAGATGCTCAGGGCCAGGGGCATCAATCCCTATGGCATCTCCCTGGGGAAGGTACTTTGCCCCAGTACCAAAGTGTCGTGTCACCCTTCTGGTGACAAGAAGGGTGGTTGTCACCCTTCTGGACCAGGAAGATCATGGCTGCCCACTCCAGCCCCCCAGTGCTAGCCCCCAGCCCCACGCACCTTCTCCCAGGTGGAGCTGGATCCTGCGGGGGTCCTGCAGCTCGCTGTAGGATGTAATGCCCCTGTAGGTATCCAGAGTCCAGGCCAGCAGCTCCCCCTTGCTGGAGACCATGGGCAGCTTACGGCATGGTGGTCTGATGGTCTCCGGACTGATTTGGGCATCCTGTGGGCCAAGTGACAGCCTAAGCTGGGGTGAGGGGCAAGGCACATACCTCCCTTACACAGGCTGGCATGGGGCAAGTGAGGAAATCTTTCCCCACAGTGTGCAGGATACAAATGTGAACCTAAAACAGGTGAGTGTCCCTGGAGCCTGGGCTGGGGGTCACCCTGGCTGAATGGGGGTTTTTGGGGCCATGAGCTGGGAGCAGCAAGAGTGGCTGGCAGCACGCGGAGGACTCAGCCCACTTTATTATTAGCCACAAACAAAGCAGGAGGTTTATTTTGCTAACAAAGCGCCCGACCCCGGCTCAGCTCGCTGGAGCCAAACCCCATCCCTGACCTTCCTCCCGCCGGCCGGAGGAAACGGGAGCTTTTTCCAGCCCTATGCGTCATTCCCTGCCTGGCCAGCCCAGTCCTCAGTGCCGCCAGCAATGGTCAGGAACGTCCCCTTCTCCCTGGGGCACCGCAAGCATCACATCTGCTGACTGGGGGACCAGTCTCCACCAGTGACCCCCCTAAACATCCCCAGCCCTGCCACCCCCTGGGGATTCCTCACGGTGTGGGGCTGTGGCACTCACGGTGTCGATGGTCAGGTTTGAGCACTGGGAGGTGATTGTGGCAGAGCAGTGGGTGCAGTGGAGGACGAGCACTGCTGGCCGGCTGCAGGCATCAGCTCGTGGAGTGACTGTCACCATCAGAGGGTCAGGAGAGCCCTGGGGTGGAAGAGCGGAGTGTCACCACTGTGGCCACCAAGCCACAACTGCTGCCACCTTCCTGGCTGTCCCCTGGAGCCAGAGAGAGCAGGGAGAGACCTCAGGCGGGCCCTGAGGATGAGCCGTGCAAGAGGCAGCTGTGGCTGGGTTTAGGAGGCAGGGATGCCACATGGATGTGTACCCACGCTGGCAGGGGTGTCCCTAGGCAAGGGACCCACGGTATCCCCACACTGGTGTCCAGGACACCCCACATAGTGGGGTCTAGGCACCCCCTTCTTAGGGACCAGGGCATCCTTGAGTTAGAGGCTAAGTAATCTCTGCGCTGGGTACCAGGGTGTCACCCCTCTGTGCACTGGGGTTTCCCCACACTGAGGACTGGAGCATCCCTACACTGGGCCCAGGGCATCCCCATCCTGGGTATCCTCACTGTAGGTACTGGGATGTCTCCCACTGAAGACTGGGACATCCCCCCGGCAGGTTTCCCAGCCTTATCCCAGCACTGTGCAGCCACTCCAGGCTCAGGTGCGTCCATACCGGTGTGCAGGTGTGCCTGGGCACAGTGGTGGCACACACCACTCCTCCTGGTTAGCACTGCCTGGTTGCCTCCAGCCAGAAATCCAGATGAGGAAGTCAAAACTCCAGGTGCAAAGTTTGGCAACTGCTGCCTGAATAATGCCTCACGAAGTGCTGAGCCGGGCAGCGGGCAGGCAAAACCGGCCGGGGACTGGGCGGGTGGAGGCTGTTGCCAGTGCCGGGCACCGGGCTGGCGGCATGAGGCTGTGGGCATCCCGGCCTGGCCATGGCCCCGTGGCAAGCACGGGTGGCCAGGGACCCCGGGTGGCCCCGAGCGTCGGGGAGGAGCCGGCGGCTGTTTTTCCTGCCGCGTGTTTTGTGGCACTCCATTGTCTGGCTGCGTGAGTGGCGGGAGCCTCGGCGCTCCCCGGCGCCGCCTTTCGAGCTATTTTTTTCTTTCTCTTCTCCTTTTTTTTTTTTTTTTCTCTTTTTTTTTTTTTTTTTTTTTTTCATCGTGGGGATCTGCTTATGGAACGCAGCTTCCAGTAATTCTTCTATAAGTGGAGCCGCGTCCCTGCCCAGCTTCCCCCTCGCGCCACGGGGCTCGGTGCCGCAGCCGTGACATCAGTGCGTGTCCCCTGTTGCCGCTGGTGACAACCCCGGGGCACCCCCGGCCCTGGCACTTATCCAGGATGCCAAGACCCGGTCATACCAGGCTAGGCCAGAGGGCTCCTTGCAAAACCAAACCTCCCCAGTGCCTCCTAGTCTGGCTCCCCCTCTGCTCCAAAAGCAGAACTGGGAGAGCTGGGAGGTGGCAGGGAGGGGGGAGTGTGGCGCCGGGTAGCCCAGAGCTGGGCCAAAATCAGGAGCTGGGCCCCAGCCAGTGCGAGGGAAGTCAGGCTGTCCTGCAGAGCTGCCATGCAAATCCATGCGTTGGTGCAAATCCACCCAACAGTGCCAGCCAGTGCCAGTGCCAACCCTGCCACTGCCCTGCACTGTCCTTGTCCCAAAGCACCCACACTGTGGTTATCACCCCTCGGCATGGCCGTGCCAACATTGCCACACAGGATTCTGCTCGCTTGGACACCTTGAAATGATGTGCCTCCTTCATCCCTCCTTCCATCCGTCCACTCCTTCCTCCATCTCTCCCTTCATCCCTCCTTCCATCTCTTCCTCCATCCTTTCCTCCATTCTACCTTCCATCCCTTCCTCCATTCCACTTTCCATCCCTGCCTCCCTTCCCAGTGTGGTTCCCACTGGGTACCCGTGGCTCTGACCAGCTCCCGAGCCAGAACCAAGCCACCTTCCCAGGAAAACGGAGTGTCCTGTGATGTCCTGCACAGGAATATCTGCCTTGGCAGCATGGGCTATTAAAGAATTTGCCTCTAAAGTCTTTAAATTTCCATCAGGGACAGAGATGCCCATGGCTTGTGCTTGGAGGAGAAGCTTGGAGAAGGTGCCATGGAGGAGGTTAATCCAGGTCCTTTCACTGCTCCTTAACTAGAGGAAAGTTTTCACAGCAGGGACTCCCTGCCTGCTGACAGTGACACGGTGACAGTGCTGTGGTGACAGTGTGAAGTGTCAGTGCAAGGAAAAATTCTGGGGGGATGTAGTTACCTTGCTCACCTTGGACCACTTGACGCTGAGGACATGGACTTCATAGCCGGTGTCCAGGGAGCTGTTGCTGACGCAGCCCCGTGGCACCATGCTGGTGGCATAGGAGAGGGTGATGGGTGGCTCTGCTGTCACCGGCTGCAGGTCACAGCCTTCAGCTCTCCCGGGGTCTGGGCGGAAAACAAGAGACTGTCAGTCCCCGCCGCACGGATGTGGGGTGACACAACACGGGGGAACACGATGCGGGAGGGGGCTGAATGTCTGCGCCAGCCCCTGCAGCCTCAGCCCCCAGCCCGGCGTCACCACGGTCCAGTCCCGGCCCAGCACCCCCAGGGACCATGTGCTACGTGTTTGCTCGGGGCTCGTCTGCCACCGCCAGCCCCCTCCGCAATCACGTTAATGACCCTTGGATCCGGGCTGGAAAAATCCACTGTCCCTGCTCGGCACTGCCACCTGCCAAAACTCGCACCCAGCCGCCCTGAAGGCTGGGGCGGTGGCGGAAACCCCCCCGCATTCCCCCGCCGCAGGAAAGTGGGAAGCGCAGGTATGGAAATGGCTGTAAAGCTCATCCTCCGCGGGTGTTGAGGCGTGAGCTTTGCCCCATCGCAAAGCCCCCGGCAGCTTGCGGCGAGCGGGGCCGGCCGGCGGCTGCCAAGGGAAATCCTGAGCGCAAACAGCCATTTGAAGGCCTGATCCTGTAAATCCCCACGTGCCTCTACAGCTTCCTCTGCCTCAGGCAGCCCTGCTGTGGCCGGGCTGTCCTCAACTTGGCCTCGAGGAACCGTCTGCGACCGTGGGTGCTACCTTCCAGGGGGCTTGGCAGGATGGACCCCTGTAGTCACAGCTGGGGGCTTTCTATGGAGAGACAGCACCTGGAATGCTGTGTTTCCTTTGAAGGTGGCCACTGAGCTCTACTCCTTCCCACTCCATCTTTTCCCATTCCTGGTGGCTCCAGCCAATGCACCAGGAGATGGCTGGACCGCACTCGAGGTCCACCTAGCCACCCCCACTGGGACTGGGGCTAGAGGGTGTGATGCTCCAGGTCACTGAGTTTTTGGGATGCAGCATCTGGCAAAGGGCCACTCATTCCAAGTCGGACCCACCATGGTGCCCCTGACCTGCGCCTCACCATTGGGGTGGCCTGGCTGTGGTGGCAGGGTCACAGCACAGACCCCCGGTGACGCTGTGTGGGCCCACTCATTGTCCAGCACTTCCTCCCCCCAGTGTGGCGGCCGCGCGGTCGGCATCATCGGGAGGAAGATAAACAGCCGCTTATCTGGGCGCCACAGGCTGTGTCCCTCTTCCCTTCCACTCTGCCCTGACGGCGCTGGGCACGGCCGCGCGGCCCCGGCACTGCCGGGCAGAGG
Organism: Orthonyx spaldingii; assembly: GCA_013397795.1. NCBI lineage: Eukaryota > Metazoa > Chordata > Aves > Passeriformes > Orthonychidae > Orthonyx > Orthonyx spaldingii. The sequence goes on along the minus strand of VZTJ01002480.1, from coordinate 239,077 downwards.
ACGGGCAGCTCGTCACTCCTTGGGCAGCATCCTGCCGGGGGGTCAGGCAGGGCTGGGGGCCGCGGCCGGGCTCACCCCTGGCGCAGGGCAGGGATGCCAGCGGAGGGGATGTGGGGCAGCGGTGCCAGTCGGGCACTGTCTGTCCCTGGGGAAGGCAGCGGGCTCCAGCATTATGTCAGGATCAGATAAGGGGGCTCAGCTGGGCCGCCGGGGCGATCAGATAAGGGCACTGTTATTTTTGTACTCCAGGAAAAGGAAAAAAATAATTAAAAGGAATAAAAAAAAGAGAATCCACTTTGTGTTTTTCCAACCTGCACTCTCCCTTGCTTTGGTGCAGCTGAGATCAAGGAATGGGGATGGTCCCGCTGTGGCTACCCTGTGGGTCAGGGGCTGGGGGGGCAATTCCTGGGGTTTTGGGAGCAGATGAAAGACCTGGGCAGAGAGCAATGCCAGGGTGTGGCGTGCAGGGCAAGGGTGGCTCTGGCGGTGCAGGATGCCCATGAGATGGGCAGCGCCACTTTGGCATCCCTGCGTGTGGCTTTGTTGCCTTGGCACTTGTGTAATGCGCTGATCCAGGTCAGGAATGGGGATGGACCCTGCACTGCAAACCTGAGAGGGAATTGTCATCCTCTGAGCCACAGCTGGCTGTTGGACCATGCTGAGGAGGCATTGAGGTTTGGATGATGGGGTGGATGGGTCCAGGCTTCGGGCCTGACACAAGCCATGTCATTCCTGCCATTCTATAAGTCAGACAGGTGACAAGAAGCCTCTTCCCAGAGATGAGAGGGGACGACCCAGCACCATGCTCACCCCATGGGGAGCAGTGCTGGCCCCTGTCGAGGGTGCACAAAGTCCCTCACCTCTGGAAGCTGTCTGTGTCTGTGAGACACCCTGATACTGCACTGACCAAGAGCACCCAAGTCCCACAGCACTGCACCCACCATGGACACCTCAGTTCCATAGCACTGCACCCACCAAGGGCACCCCAGTTTCATAGCACTGCACCCACCGAGGGCACCCCAGTCCCATAGCACTGCATCCACCATGGACACCCCAGTCCCACTGCACTGTGTCCATTGTGGACATTCCACTTCCATGGCACTGCCCCTGCTGTGGGCACTCCCAGCCCCAGAGGTTCCTGTGAGGAAGAAGCAGCAACTGGACAGGATGTGGTGAGTAGCACAGGTGGGCAGGATGGGGACCGTATGTCACAGCTGTGCAGGACATGGACCATATAGCACACATACTCAGGGTGGGGACCGTATGTCACAGCTGTGCAGGACATGGACCATATAGCACACATACTCAGGGTGGGGACCATATGGCACAACTACATAGGACAGTGACAATATGACACAGTCATATAGGATGGGGTCCATATAGCACAGCTGCATAGATTAAGGGTGGTACGGCCATAGGAGACAGTCCATTTATATGGCAGAGTGTCACAGCACAGGGACCATACAGACACAGACACACACAACAGGGACTGTATAGCTCCGTTACATAGCCCAGGGGATCATGTAGTACAGATAAATAGGACAGGGACCGTAGAGACAGACACCCAGGGTGGCGACCATATGGCACATCTGTGTAGGATTCAGTCCATATAGCACAGCCCTGTTAGGGCACGTGTGGCACAGCCGTATAGGATGGAGACTGTCAGGGACAAATACAAAGGTCATGGACACATTGCCCCACTACACAGGACACAGGTCACACTGCACAGCTGTGTAGGATAGGGACCAGATGGCCCAGCTGTGTGTTAAAGGGACTACACATCACAGGCAGGGAGGACAAGACCTCTGTGGCACAACGACACAGGATGTGGAGCATATAGCATGGTTATAGGATGGGGACTGTCTGTACCAGACAGCTACAGAGGACACAGACCTTACTGCACATCTACGTAGGATAGCGACACCATGGCACAAGGGGACTGAGCCTCACAATTACATAGGACACGGGACTTGCTGTGAATCTACAAGGATGTGTATGGCACAGCTATAGGGGACGTGGCCCACACGGCACAGCCTCACCGGACAGGGACTGTCTGGCACAGCCACCTGACAGGGCTGTGGTATAAGCAAGTGGGCGTCAAGCCTCGCAGTGGGGCTAACCCCAGCCCCAGCATCACCCACGAGCACTGGCCCCCGAGGTGACCAGGAGGGACTCACCCAGCCAGGACACTCAGAGCCACTGGCCCCAACCTCTCTGGGAAGCTGCTGCTTCCCCAGTTCCCCTACCCTCTGCCAGCAGGCCATGACCCCGAGTCCCCCAGCTCCCTGTCCCCCAGCTCCATCAGCACCGGCGTCCCTCCTTGAAATTCCCCCTGTGGCTTTGCAGGGATCTTGGGGTGGCTCTGACTGCTCTGGAGGCAGCTAAGCCCCCAAATCCCATATGAGGCTTTAAGGGTTTTTTCCCATTTCTTGCCCCCAGCTCCATCGCCACATCCCATGTGAGGCTTTAAGGGTTTTTTCCCATTTCTCATCCCCCACTCCATCGCCACACCCCATGTGAGGCTTTAAGGGTTTTTCCCCTTTCTCATCCCCACCTCCTGGTCAACCCCTTCACACTCCTCGGTGCTGGGAAGCCACCAAAGCCACCCCAGATTCCCCGTGTGCCACTGTGTCGGCTGCGACTCAGACACGGCGTCTTCAACACCTCCCGCGCCCCGGTGACGCAGCCGGGATTTCGGGGGTTCCAGGGAGCGGCAGGGCTGTGCTGTGTGTGTTCCGGGAATCGGGGTGGCTTTGTCCCTTCCCACATCGGGGCTGCTCCCCGAAACCTCCTCTCCCGGGGGGCTCCCGGGAGTGACACTGCCTGTGCGGGCACAGCCGGGACCCCTTTGGCCACCGACTCGCAGTCACCGGTGGGTCCCGCCGCGGCGGCTGTCCCGTCCCGGGAGTCCCGTCCCGCGGTCCTACCCCGCGGGTCTCATCCCCGTGGTCCGGTTCCCTGGCACCCCCCGTCCCCACTCACCCGGGCGGCCGAGCAGCGCCAGGAGCAGCGGCAGGAGCGGGACGGAGCGGGGGTCCATGTCCGCCTGCGGCCGCTCCCCGGGAGCCAGCGCGGAGTGCAGGCGGCGGCAGCGGCAGGAAACCGACTCCCTTCGGAGGAGGGTCCGCGGCGGAGGAAATGCCGCTGGCGGCGCTGGGGCCGGGCCAGCGGGGCCAGGGGGGCGGAGAGGACGGAGTCCCCCACCCCCGGAGGCGCCGTGCCTCAGTTTCCCCACAACGCCGTGCGGGGCTGCACCTCCGGAGGGGCGCGCTGGAAGTGCCTCGGGCAGGGAGAGGGCACTGGTACCCGGGGTAGGTGCCCCCAGGGACTCCCAGGGCTGGCAGCAGTGAGTGGAGAGGTGGGACACAGGGGTTCTAGTGGGGTCCACCCACCCAAATTACTCGCGAGCTGCCCCCGGTGTTGGGGATGGGGGGCTGCCCCAGGCGATGGGTACAGGGGCTGGCCCAGGCGATGGATGGGTCAGGGGGCTGCCCCTGACCTTCAGTCCCCGCTGCTCCCAGCCAGCACCCCAGCAAGGGCACATGTCTCAGGCTGGTGGCCACCCCATGGCCCTGGACGCCCACTCTGGTGGGCAGGTGGAAGCCCCCGAGCACTACTGCGTACCTTGCCTGTACCCTTGGCCGGGCCACAGACGGGGCTGCCTGGACACCCCTACCTGTCAGGTGGGCTTGGGGTCAGGAGCTCCCTTGGGACAGGGGGGCCTGCGTGAGGGGGTCACAGCCGAGCACCGCCAAAGTGGGAGCCATGAGGTGTCTGGGGGCACCCAGGGACGCCCTTCTGCACTCCTGCCCCATTCCTCCCCACACCTCTCTGCAGGCCGAGATGAGAGCTCTCACACAGCTATCAGTGGGGCTGGGACGCCCACGCCGGGGGTAGGCGCAGGTCCCCGGGGGTGGTTTTCATCTCGACTCATGGTTCACTGGCATGGGGACAGAATGGAAACGTGCCAGGGAAGCCAGCGACGCCTGTCCCCAGCAGCCAGGATGTCCCCGGAGATGTCGGTGACCCGAGGGTGAGCAGCAACCATCTCCCATGATAGAGCACTGCCCTCTCCTGGGGGCCGCGGGGACGGGTGCTCACCCGGGGATGGGGACCGGGACCCGGCACAGCATCTCCCGGCTCTCCCGCACCTCTCTCCCCGCGGTGACACCGCAGGACAACGACCAAGAGACCCTCGGAGATGGACATTGGGATGGTGGCAGACACAGTGTGACAGAGGGAAGGTGGCCGTGGCTATGGGGTGGCCGCATGTGCAGCCCTCTGCACCCCATTCAGCCCAGCATCTTCCCTCTTCGCAGTGTATGAGATGGCCTTGGGCTTTCAAATCAGAGGAAAAACATCTAAACCCAACACCAAGCACTCAGGGCCATACTGGGGAGAAGGGCAGGGTCCCTGTCCCACTCCCCACCCTGGTCACCACCTGGGGAGACTGAGACACACTCACAGCACACCCAGAGAGGGCTGGAGGCACAAGAGAGACAGCTCTCCCCACTCCCCAGCTCTAGGCCATGATGGTGTCCCAAACCACACTACCCCCCTGTCCCCTTGTCTCCACCAGCATGAGGCAAGCACTTGCCGGCCCCAGCCCCGGATCGTTGTCCTGGCAGCATCCCAGCCCCGGCCGGATGGCTGCATCCTTCCTGCCCGCCTGCCTCCCCGCAGTGCCCTGGGCTCTGCCAGTGGCTCGTGGCCCCCCAGACACGGGGCTGACGTCGGGCTGACTGGTGAGTTTGGGTTTTCATCTTGGAGAGTTTTGTTTTTTCCCCTGCTGGCTTCCTTTCTCCACTCTGACTCCTTGGCCTCGTGGCCTTGGCTGACCCCAGTGCTGCCGCCCCTCCTGCCCTCGCAGCCCCCTGGCTCCATGCCCAGCTCCCAGCAGTCCAAAAGTAAGCAGTGGGGGGCCCTGTTGGGGTTGCAGCTCTGCTGCCTCCTGCCTTCACTGTGGCTGGGTAAACCCCATCGCCAAGCTGCACTGCAGCCCCTCTGCTGTGGCATTGTGCCTGGGCAGTTCTGTGGGTGCTGGGGAGCCCCCACATCTCCTGTCCCCCACACCAGCACCCCCAACTGCCTGTCTATTGGGGTCCCGTGACTCACCACCATGACAGCACCCACCCAGTCCCCTAGCCACGAGGACACCCAGCTTGGTGGCCGGGCTCATCTGGATGTCCCCAGCGCAGTCCTTATCCCCTGGGGTCAGGGCTGATAAGTGGCACTGATGGCAGTGAGGGTCCAGACACAGCAGGACAGGGAACACCCCACTCCAGGCCATTGTGCCACCACAAACCATCACAGTGCAGCCACTGCGCACCCCAAAAACCCCTGACAGTCAACAGAAACAAGGAAATGCCAAGGCATGAAAGCGGTGGAAATCCCCATCCCAAATCCGGTCACCTCCAGCCCGTGGCAGCCAGTGGGAGAGCTGAGAGCATGTGCAGGACATGGCTCAGACACTGCCCGTGTGTCCAGACACACATCCAGAGCACACGGGGGTTCAGCAATTGGGACAGAATGAAGGTGGCCAGGATTGGCTGGAGGATGCAGGCACAGGCTCCCCGCAGGCCACGGATTGGGAAGCTGGGGCGAGCGGCCGGGATGCTCCCTCCCTTCCTCTGAGCGCAGCATCCCGCTGCCCCAGTGGGATAAACACCCGCTTCCTGCCCTTAATCAGGTCCAGAGGGGCTGGGGGGCAGACAGAGGAGGAGAAAAAAAAACCCTCTGGAAAGAAAAACTCATTTCCTCCGACAGAAGAAAAAGATAAAGTCTGGATTCATTAAAGTGAACTTTACTGGGGAGAAACGGGAAAGAGCCAAACACAATGTCCTTGAAATTTCCTCCGCACGGCTCCGTCCACAAAAACAGGATAAAGCCGCTTCCGCTGTCTCTGCTGGAGTGCACTGGGGGGAGTGGGGTTGGGGGTTTGGTTACAGGCAGTCGAGGTGGGTGCAGACCTGCTGGAAAACCTCCTCCACGGAGCCCTCGGCGTTGAGCTGGGTACAGAGGGGTTAGCTGGGGGACTCGCCCGAGGGCTCTCATCCGAGAGCAACTGGAGCTCTTCCAAGGATGCATTTTGGCCATGGGTGAACAGACCAGGGCTTGTTTAGGGCAAAGGGGTGTGGGCCATCCTTGGAGGGGGTCGTGCTGGGAATGAGAGGAGTCAAACCCACCCCAGACTAGGCAGGATTGAGTTTTTCTGCTTCCCTCATCACCTCCATCCATCACTTCCCCTCCTCTGGGACACAAGTCCCAAGCTGTGGGGCTGGAGGGTGCTGGCATTAGCCCCATCCCCGCTTACCTGGCGGACGATGCCTCTGCTCTTGTAGAAGGCAATGACAGGCTCAGTGGCCTTGTAGTAGGTCTCCAAACGCTTCTTGATTGTCTCCTCATTGTCATCCACCCTTCCGCTGGTCTCTCCTCGCTTCAGCAGGCGTTTCACCATCGTGTCCTTCCCCGCATCCACGTAGAGCAGCAGCGTGGGAGGGGCGATCTGTAGGCAGAGGGGACACGGTTGTCACCACACTGAGCTGGTGTGGGTCTGGGTTGGGGTGGCGGTGGTGGTCAGCATGAGACTCACAGATGTCCCCACACCGTCCTCTGCCTCCCTCCACATGGCTCTGAGGGCCACCAGGACACAGAGGTATCCCCACACCATCTTCTGCCTTCCTCTGCATTGGTCTGGGAGCCACCAGGACACTGTTCCAGAGGCCTCTAGGGCCGTGTAGAGGGAGGCAAAGGGACACTGTGGCCAAGCCCTGGCTCTCTGCCATCACCATCATGTCAGCACTGTTGTCACGCTTTGTCAGCCTGAGAACACCCTGGTCCCTCCCACTGTCCTCTGGGCACAGGCTGTCCCGGAGGCAGGGGGACCTGCTGCCCAGTTTAGACCCTTCTGGGATGTGATCTTTGCTGGGATGGGGAGGCCAGGTTGCTGCTGGATTGAGTCCCTGTGCAAAGATGGTGTGTGGCATGGCCCAGCATAACACAGCACGGCAGCAGCCCTCACCTTCTTTTCAAACTCCTCTCCCTGCTTCACCTCGCGGGGGTATCCATCAATCAGGAAGCCCTTGGATACGTCTGCTTTGGCCACCATGGCATCCCGCAGCATGTCCAGCACCGTGTCCTGGAGAGGGGAGGACAGAGCTGCCAGGGCTGATATGGGACAACATGAGTCCCACCCAGCATCCCCAATCCCTGCTGCAAACCCCACCCTGGGATGCAGGGCCAGGGATGCCTGAGCCATGTGCCAAGCATTACTGTGGTATCTGCTGTCCCCACTGCCACCCCTGCACACCCCACCATGTGGCAGCTGGTGGCCGATGAGCACTCACCAGGGGCACCAGCTCTCCCTTCTCCATGATGGCCTGCAGCTTCTTGCCCCGCTCCGAGCCCGAGCTGACCTCTGCCCGCAGCAGGTCTCCCGTGGAGAGGTGGGTGTAGCCATACTTCTGCACGATCTTTTCACACTGTGTCCCTTTCCCCGAGCCGGGGCCACCTGCAAGGTACACGTGTGCCCCAAGCCATGGGTAAGGAGAGGGAGTGGTACATGGGAGCAGCAGCACAGACATGCAGGAGTCCTCAGAGCTCGGTGACATGTTGGTTGGTGTCTCCAGGCCCAGCATCAGGTGGATGGACAAAGCTGCTCCCGAGGTTGCCCCGAAGTGCTTGGGGGTGTCATGGGCTGCTGGGAATTGACATGTGGGCACCAGACCCTGATGGCACCCTGGGCATCACTGTCCCATTGTCCCATCATTGTCCCATGCACCAGGGCATCCCCACCCCCATCAGCACCTGGACGTCTCTGTCCCAGTAGGGCCCAGGGTATCATGAACCCCATCATCACTGCTGGATGGCACCCAGGGCACCACCACCCTATCCAGGACCCACTGTTCTATTGGGACCTGGCCATCACCACACCCTGATGGCACCCAGGGCATCACCACCCAGGGTTTTATCACATTACCTCCCAGGGGTCTGTTGTCACATCAACCCCCAGTGGTTAATTGTCACATCACCCCAGATGCTGCCATGCCCATGCCTGGCCAGAGGTGTCCTTCTGGTCCCAGCATACCCCATGTGGCCTTGAGGAGCCAAGCTGGAGCCATGGCCATCCCACAGTGCCTGGGAACAGCCCAGTCCCAGCCTTCAGCCTTGTCTCCCCAGCCTGGAGGTACAGGGAAAAGGGCTGGGCTGACCCCACCAGTGACAGGACCTGGACACAGACTTACCCACCACGAAAATGATTTTGTGCTGCTTGAGCTTTTCTGGAGGAGAGAGAGGAAAAAAATAATTATCAAAAGCCAAAAGACCCATCAGAGAGTGAGATGTCCCCAGGAGTGCCAGATCCAGGGCAGGCATCCCTGGGGATGGAGGGGACCGATCCCAGAGTCCTGGGGGAAGGTGGAGAGGGAAGCAGACGCGTGTCCTGGTCACCTGGGCAGCTTGGGATGTCTGGACACGTCTGAGCACAAAGACCCCCTGGCAGCTCGGCCGTGGGGCTGGAATGCCACTGCCACGTGGTGTCCCAGAGGTGGTCATTGTCCACGACTCTGCCACAGGCAGGGACTGGTCTCATCCATCCCTGTGGCCGGCGTCTCACCCCGGTGGGCTAATGGGGGCTGTGACAGGCTCAGCTTGACACAGCCACCTCGAGAACCTAGCACAATGCCAGCAGTCCCTGGACCTCAGCATTGGTCCCTGGACCTGGTGGCCGACATGCAAGTGGCACTGACTGCCCCATCCCCTGCCCAGCACCCTGGCGCAGGGTCCTCACCACCTGTGGCATCTGTGCACCCGCCGTGGTGTGGGGTGATGCTGGGCTGTGATGCCGCAGGGGGAAGCAGAACTAAAAATAAAGTTGAGCTGCTCTGGGACCACTTTCCTGTCTCCTGATTACAGCAGGATGAAATTTCAACTCCTTGGCACCCAGAACTCCCCAGGGCTGGGGATGGAGCCAAGTGGCTGGTGGGGACCAACGGAATGTGGGGCATGTGGGGGGGCTGAGGGACACAGGGGTGGACAGAAGAGATGGAGGCAAGGACACAGGGGAGGGGTGGAGAGGAGGAATGTAAAGGGGATCAGGGGCTGCATGTAGGGGGACAAATGCAGGGGAGACAGAAACAGGGAGGGAAAGGGAATGCAGAGGGAATGGATGCAGGGGGGCCCAAAGGGGTTGGATACAAGGGGAAACAGGGGCATGCGGAGGGGATGGATGCAGGGGGCATGAAGGGGATTAATTCCAGCGGGGATTGATGCAGGGGGGAACCAAGGGAGTGGATACAAGGGAGACAGGGAGATGCAGAGGGAATGGATGCAGGGGACGCTGAGGGGATGGATACCGTGGGGATGGATACCGTGGGGATGCATGCACGGGGACAGACAGATCACTCACCTGTCGACATGCTGCCGTGATCCAGGCACAGAAGAACTTAAGGCTGCAAGGGAAGGGCAGGATAAACAACTCAGCACATCAGGGACACACGGGTCACCCAGTGTCTTGGGAGAAAAAGGGTCTCCCTTTCTGGCCATGATGGTGCCCAGCTCCAAGTCCAGGCTGAGACAGAAGACACAGTTCCTGGCTTGGCCCAGGAATAGGGAGCTGAGGATCTCTGCTTCTGCGGCCATCACTCACCTGGTTCCCAACAGTCACCCTCCGCATCCGGCTGCGGTAAGGGCATCCCCATGCCGGGTGACGCGTGGTGACGTTGCTGGTTTCCTCCCCTGCCCTGCCCACATCCCAATGCCTGGGGTGCTGCCCGACAGCCGGAAACCCGTTTGGGATGCCCGGTGCCACCACGACACCGAGTGATGGAGGCAGGACCCGTGGCTCCCCACGGGCTGGGTTTAGGGGAGAGTCCTAAGGACGGGGTTGCAGCCCCCCATTGCACCCCCAGGAGCTCGGGGGGCTATTTGGCCACCCCACTTGCCCACACCCAGCCCCGCAGCACCCGACTTGCTTGGCCACAGCGCGTCACCCCAAACCGGCTGGACGGGGTGCAGGGACGGGGCATCCCGTGGCCAGAGGAGCCCGTGGCTGCTGACAGCTCGTGTTACAACCTCGAAAGGGCAGAGGCTAAGAATGGCCGGACTGAAACCGGCACCGGGTCACGTCCCACCAGCGCTGCGGGGGCAAAGCCCAGAGGTGGCCCCCAGGGAGTTTGGTGCTGCAGGACCCCCGGGTTCCAAATTGTCGGGGATCTGAGACCCAGAACGGCTGGCACCAGTCTTGGTGGGGTGATGGGGGCTGCGGGGACCCCCGGCCCTCAGTGCGGGCTGGGTGCCTGGTCCAGCGCGGTGCCGGGTGAGGGTGATGTGGAGGTGACTGGTCCAGGGGCGAAGGCGGGGGGGAAGTGTGGGCTGGGGAGGGGGCCGGGTGGGGGAGTGCAGGGTGGCCTTG
>VZTJ01002480.1:127612-214369 GCA_013397795.1 Orthonyx spaldingii | reverse complement strand
GGAGCTCCTGCTGCTCCAGCGCCGTTGCCTTCATGAACAGGGGCTCTGGTTGCATCTACCGCCCGTGCCCGGGACCTGTGGCAGTGACGGATCCCGACACCAGCTCCATCCCCCGGGACGCTGCCATCCCACGCCCCAGCCGTGCCTCCAAACACACCCAGGGAAAAGCGAGACCGAACACCCAAGAGGCAGACACAAGAGATGGAATCGGCTGCCTCCCCTTCCTGAAACAAGGGAAAAGGGAAGACGATGCTTGGGACTCAAAGGTGAAGCTGACCTTTGTGTGGCCGAGACTTTGGGAAGGTGAAAAACGCAAAAGCTGCTTCCTTCCAGGGCTCCTGTTCCCCTCCAGCCCTGTCAGGCATCAGCAATGAGTATCTGGGCACTGAATTTGGCTCACCCTCCGTTAAGGAGAGGGCGAGCCTGTGGTGGCTGAGGGGCTGCTCCCTGAGGATCCAGAGATATTTATTCCCTGGAGCTCTGCTGGGCTGTGGCCCCAATCCCCCAGGCGAGCCTGGTGAGGTAGCCCCAGCAGGAGAAGCAGTTTAGGCAGAGCCTAGGCTGGGACAGACGGAACAGAACACGGGACACTGCTGGCGACTCAGGCAGGTCACCTTTCCCCGGGATTGCTGCTTCCACGGGACTGGTGCTGTGCTGCCAGCTGCCCTCTCCAGCCCTTCTGGCAGGCATCTCTGCTCCCAGCCGTCAAAGCAATCCTGGAAGGCAAAGCCAAACTATTTCAGGCCCCAGCATGCCCTTCTCACCCTCCTGTGTCCTCAGCAGATATTTAAAACAAGAAACAGAGCAAGAAGAATCAGTGTGAAGTACCAAAAAAACCTTTATTTTTCCCCCCAAACCATAACAACATTTGACATTATATTGATTTCCTCATATATTTGTTATTTCTCTATGTTAGGAACCAGATACAGAAAATACAAACATGAGCTGTTGAATCAAAGACGGCACAGCATTCCGTTAGAAAAAGAAACAAAAAACTAGAGGAGCAAGATACAAATGGTGAAAAATAGTCATTCCCTCCAGCCCAAACTTTCCAAGAATCATCATCAAAATAGAGCAGTGGAAGTAGCTTCTCTTTCTAAACACACTTCTGTTTTAAGACAAAAGTTAGATTTATCTTTAGATTTTCAAAGTAAAAAAATGTTAAACTATCTTTCAAGCAATTTTGGAAGTTTGCATAGACCCATTCCCTTTCCAAAAATATCAGCCATCTCTCTATAGAATCTGATACAAATCGAGTGCGCCTCAGCCGAAGGTCACCAAGCTCAATTTCACTTTCAAGAAAATAAAACACGATCTCCCCTTCCCCTCCCTCCCCCCACAAAAATACGGGCTCTATCCTTATTCCATGTGTTTGAGGCAAGTTACCAGGCTCAGCTGCAGCCCTCGCTCAGAGCTTCATCCAAATTCCTTTTCATTTCCCAGGTTTCCACGCCCGCGGCCTCCCGGCAGGGCAGAAGTGCTGTGGAGGCAGCGGGATCGGATGGCGCAGGGAGGGGGCCAATGGACACAGCTCTCAGGAGGGAAGTGGGGGGAATTTTGCATTCACCAATCCCCCCACAGCGAGGAAGTGGCTTTTCAAGGACAAACACCTGCGACCAGGCAGAGTTTGCAGGAACTTGTCCCTGGGGACTGGCCTTGTCCAAAGGGCTCAGTCACCAGAGCAAGAACTCAGCTAGAGACCAGGTGGGGCAGCAGGGACGGGGCAGGAGGGGTGGAGGGGAGTCTGCAGCCCCTGGGTAAGGCAGCGAGGAGGGAAGGGGGAGCCCCTCGCCAGGAGGGGTTTAACCGAGGTGCTCTAGCGTACCTGGAGTGAGGTTTTCCCAGAGGTTCCCGGCAGCGGTGCAGAGACCAGCTGCACTGCCGCCCGCTTAAAAAGAAATAGCAACGACAAAATAAATAAAAGGTCAACCCCTCCTATTCAGACGAGAATGGAATACATATTTCTTCAGGCCTCCGCCTGGTTTGGAACCCTCTAAAAACGGAAGCAAATGTTTAAAAGGGCTTTGTTAACTTTCTGCAGGGGGCAAAGTGATGTGGCAATGAGGGGGGGGAGAAATCACACACCTGCTGCCCGTCACTCCAAGGGTCAGGACAGCACGAGGCCCCCATTTAAAGTGCTGACCATACAAAAGATGATGATGAGGGAGCAACATCCTTCTCCCCCTTTCTCCATCACAATTTCCAACTGAAACCCATCTCCTTCACCAAGTAATGACTAAGCCTATTCTTTTGGACACTCAGTTTTATATTGGTTTTTGAAAAAAGAAAAAGTTAGTAAAAAAAGTTACACTGAATTTCCTAACCTTTGCAATGGGCTTCCACCAACTAAAGGTCTAGAAACTGGGAGAGCAGAGCCCACACATTTTCCTGATCCCCAGACTGAAGCAGAGAGCCAGGTCTGCTCTCCAGGGCCAGCCAGGCTTGAGCACACCTGCTCGTCAGCATCAGTGACCCAGGGAATGCAGAGTCTTGCCAATAAGGTCCTTTTACTTGTTTAAGCCACCTCTGAATCCCCTGAGAAGGGGAACAATGTGGGGAAAGAACATCCCCCCCCCAGCCCCCCCCCGAAATAAAATACCAATGAAACAATAATGCAGTCAAAAAACACCAGCCTGCTGGGTTTGTATATAAAAAAAAATTCCATAAACTTCAAACAAAAATGAAAAACTCAAAGGAAACTAGCCAGCGGTTTGGGTCTGGAAACTGATTCACTTCTTAAATGCTCAAAGTCCAACAAGGAACAGGCAGCAGTGATGCCACAAGGAAAAAAGTGCTCGTGAGACGCAGCTTTCCTGAGGCAGCGCTGAGTGTGTGGGATAAGTCACCCCAGAGCCACCACCTCGGGTGCCCATGGCTGCCTAGGGACTGCCGGGCATTGCTTGTGCCAGGAGCTCTGCACGGGATCTACACATAGGAACAGACTGCTTCTTCCTCCCTCCGGGTCTGCTCTGGGTGCCACAGCCTCAGCTGTGCTGCGCAGGGCTGGATGGCTAGGACTGCTTACTCACTCAAAACCAGGGGCAGGAGAGCTAAAGAGCCACACAAAGACCAGGATCTGTGGAGTCACTAATGTGGAGATAAGAAAGAAATACCCTATGAGACACAGTTATCAAAAATGCAAGCAGTGATGTGCCAAGCCACTGGAAGAGAAGCCAAAGACCTGCCCAGGTTGGCCGCAGCAACGCAATGGAGCAGGTTACGCCTCTGCCAGCCTGGGAAGTGCTCTCAAAAGCTCAACTGCTTCTCCTCTTGCTCTGCTGGGAAGATATTCCTCCCTCTGTCCCACTGGGGATTTCATGACATGCCAAGCTGCCAGTGCCTCAAAGCAGCCAACTCTTGCCACTGGAGCCCAGAAGAATGCCCTGAGATCCCAACTGCTCTGACAGTGACTGCCATTGTTCTTCATGGGAATAGAAGAAAAGCAGCAGAAGTGAGCTGGGTTTTGCCCTCTTTCGTGGCTTATGTTTGCTCCTTTGAAGCCCTGGTTGGATCTGATTTCTTGAGGGGCTTTGCTGGCTCCTGGGGAGCAGCCAGACCCTCAGCTCTGCACAGCCATCCACAGACAGGGCAGGAACAACCACTGCTGTCCGAGCCTCCTTCTGCCCTCACCCTGACCTGAGCAGACGGTCAGGCCAGGCCTGGCTTTCTGGCAGCACCCCAGGGAGAGAGAAAGACAAGCAGTTCTCTCCTTCCTGCAGACACGAGGCACTCCAGGAACAGGGCAGGATGCTCAGCAGCCTGCAAGTGAGTGCCAAACCTACCCAGGCTGAATGAGGAAGAGATCACCATTAAAAAAACCTAGTAAGTGTGAAAGAGCTTTTGTTCTAGACAGTCTCAAAAGATCCAACACTTTTTCCCTACATGAAACCGAATGAAGATGTTGTCTGTATCCTCTTTTTACCCTAATTCAAATTTAATTCCCTTTGAAGGGAAAGGGTGGAAAAGATGCATATCCTTTATGTGGTGTGTCCAAACACAGAAAGAAATCTCTTTGACTCGAAGAGAGAAACCATGAAAACAGAGTAAGCAACTGTACAGTTTTGCCACACTGCTGAGCACTCTCCCCATGCAGCATCCTTAGCTAGAAGGGTAAAAAAAAAAAAAAAGCTAAATCAAGGCCCTTTCATTCCTTGTTTCTCATTCTGCCAGATTCCCTTTTCCAGTAGCTCATCTGCATGCATTCTGGCCAAAGAGACCACAGTTAATAATTTTTTTTTCTCCTTTAAAAAAAGGCTTTACAATAACTAAGAATTTGAACAACGTGATCAGTTACAAAGTCTTTCCTTGCTGAACAGGACGAGTGTGTGCCTGTGCCTGTGCACACACACAAGTGTCAGAGGGGAGCACATTCCCAGCCAGGTCCTGGAGTGCGGAATTGCTCTGAGGGCATGGCTGCTGAGTGCTACCACAGCACACTGGCAAAAGAGGAATGGGCACTACACAGAAATAGCTTATCAGCTGAGGGGCTCTGTACAGGAAGGGCTGCAAGCACAGCCTGCTGCTGGCCCACGGCCGGGGGCTGCCCAGATCCTCACTGGCAATTCGGCTGCCAGGAGAATCTCCAAGTGGGAGCTGAAAGGGATCGACATCTCTGCCACACGCTGAAAGGAAAAGTGTCAAACAACTGCAGAAACCAAACCCAAAGAAGAGCAATTGAAAGATCAACCAGAGAGCAGTTTGAAGCCCTGTCAGAAGAGTTCACTCATCACAGAGCAGGTCAGAACAGCTGCTGTGGCTACTGCAGCAGCAAACACCCATTCTACCCTTGAAGGCAGAGATAGTAGCTCCTCCCCAGCCCTAGAAGGAACCAGCCTCAGGCACAAATCTCTGCTGACAAGGCAAGAAAGGCCAACCAACACCAAATCCCTTACTGGCCCAGGCCAAGAGAGGCAATAGACATCACCACCACAACAGAGAGACCACTGTAGTCAACTGCATCCAGCTCTGGCCCAGGGAAGGGCTGTCAGAGGAGATTCTTTTCACAGTCCAAGAAGGGCAATTCCCTTCCTGAGCCAATGAAACAAGAAGAAAAAAGAACGAGGCTTTGTATGCCAAGCTCCAACAGGACTATTTGCTGAATGAGTCCAGCAAACACAGATTATACTCCTGGAACAGTGAGTAGAAGCCTCCTGCAGGTAAAACCTGTAACCTCTAAAGTGCTCCTGCTAATGCTAGTTGATGAACACCCCCTTCCATGCCCAGCAGTGGAAGGGCTGCTGCAGTCAGTGGTGTGACAAGCACTCGCGTTTAACCGTTCACCAACTCCCAGCTGGATTGCGGTAGTTGTCTGAAATGCACTTTTGGGAAGTATTTCCTATGAGAAGATATTGTTTGGGGATGTGAGGGTAGGAAGGTGAAGTGTACACCACAGCATACCTTGTTCAGTAAAACCACTGCCTTGGGAGGTGATGTTCCCTTGCAGAGTCAATGGAATAAAGCATCCTGCAAGTGGCCATGTCACCGTGTTCCCAACAAGCAGCTCTGGGTTTGGTTAGAATGGTTTCCCCCACTCCCAGTGGTATGAAGAGTTCACAGTGGTATAACCCAATGTTTTGGGTAGACAGAAGCTGAGAAGTCCCCTGCTGCAAGTGAATGGGTGGAATGAGGGATGCAGACGAACAACATCCTCCGGGACTAGCCCAAGGATAAGCCCCACAGACACCTTGTGTCTGAGCAGGAACAGGGGGAAGGCAGGCACTGGAAGAACCAGGAAGCAGAGAAGGACAATGCCAATGCAGGGAGAGTGCATGTTCTGGAGTGGTCTTGGAGTAGTTCTGCAGTGCAAACATATGGGGAGGGGTGTGGAGAAATCCCTTCTGGAATGCTGTATGAAGAGAGGTAAAGGTTGGCATCCATGTGGCAGCGGACTGGGTAGGGGGCCTGTGTCCAGCAGCTCTACCCTGTTCTTCACATTTAGTGGGTTTCAATCACAACTGGCTCGTAAACTCCAGATGAGACCCTGGGGAGGCAGAGGGGGAGAAGGTGAGGAGGGCAGGTTATTTTCCACGGTCATTTTGAGCAACCAAGTTCTAATTCAGAGCTCTCCACTCTCAAACATCATCTTCTAACCCCACACAAAACACTGCCAATAACGAGTCAGCCTTGTGGGAAAGTCAGTCCCTGGAACACCGAGGGGACAGAGATGTGGCAAGTCAGCAATAGAGCACTGGAGAGAGCTGGATGTGACACACCAACCCTTCTAAGGACACAGCAAAGGGGGAATATCCTAACCAGAACAAAGAGCCAGCGTGCCTGGCTTTGATGTGCTCCCAGTTTTGTTACCAACTTGATACATCTTTGCATTACCATTATTGCTCTTTTTAATTCAACTGAAAATGTGCAATAAAGCCTGAAACGCAACTGGCCAAGAGTTGTACTAAGAGCTATAGTGGCAAGAAAAAGTTTTATTGCTTCAATAGGCTTTCATGAGAGAACAAGCCCTCGATGATTACGGAGGAGGCAGGGAGAAGGGACAATAAGAGGCAGGGAAAAGGGACAAAAAGCCCAGCTCTGCCGCAGTTTTGCTGCAGGCCAGCAGGAGGCAAAGCTCCCTCCTTCAGGAGCAAACGGGAACCAGCCTCTACCATTTTGTTCTTTCACTTTTCACTTCTGTTCCTGGGTCTAACAACCAGGATCCCATTACCCCTGAGCCGCTGCTCAGATCTGCATTCATACTCTAGTGCAACTGCAGCCTGCCACCAAAGGGATCCCAGGGCTGTTAATGTGGGAATAAAGCCACCACGTAGCACGTGATTAGAAATCTCTCCTGTAAGCAAGTGGAAGTTTCCTAGGTACAAAGCTCACTAATCCCTCTGGAACCCCTCTGTCTGCCAGCCTTTGAAGAAGCCTACCTGTTTCCCAGCTGAATACCGCTCAGCGTAGTTGTTCCGTCTCTGCTCACAAACAACCTCAGGTTACTATCTGCAGATAGAAAAGGAAGACAGACATCAAAATCCAGAACTACCGAGGCTGCCAGGAGCTCCCCTCTCAGACATATGACCAGCATAGAACAAGTGTGTCTCAGGAGATGCACATCCACACTTTCTGGTGGTGTTCCCACAGTCACTGAGCCCCTGGGAACTCCTTTCCTTGCTCCAAAAGGGAGCCTCCACAACACGAAGCTTTGGAAAAATAAAGGCAGAGATATTAATTCAGTCATAGTCCTCCAGCTGCCTCTTCTAAGGCAATTCCATTGATGCAAGTTCTTGGTCACCTTATACACATCTGAACAGATGAGATGTGGGGCCTCACACAGCTTTTGTAGAGTCACTGGAAGAGAAACTCATCCTGGTGAGAGGCAGCTGCATTTAGTCTAGTTTTAACCCACGCTGAGTGAGGTGTAAATCTCCATATGATAAGAGTGCTACCATGTGCAACAATTTAAGGTGACTAATGGTAAATTAATGAAGCACAGATAACAAGCTAGGCTCAAGTTTAAAACTTAACAGAAAACCTCAGAAAAAAAAAACCAGATCAAAGATTGATTTCTATGCTAAACTGGAAAACGCAAGTGAAAACAAATGCAGTTATATTATTAGTTTTCTCCTAACAGATGCTGTGACTGCAATGGAGAAAACCCCTTCTTAAGCTCTCTGACAGGTCTGATCACATGGTAACCCATGTTTCTATAGAGATGTGCTATTTCCCCTCCAGTTGTGCTCTCCTCTTTTGATAAATACCCTTGGGCTGACCCTGGATGAAGGCCACTAGAGCAGTGCAGACAGCTGATGCAACTGATTTCCACTGTGCTGAGAACCAGTATTTTTCCTCTCTCTCCCTGCATGTTTGAGCTACTATTCAATCTTTGCTGTCATGTGTGGAACAGCAGCAAGTGCTATCTGCAAATGCACGCGCAGCTCTCAAACCCACATGGTTTACCTACCACAGAAACACCCAGCAAGCACTGAAATCAACTAGCTGTTAAAAGGAGAAGGGAGCCCATGGCAGATCAGATCTGACTGTAAACACCTGGCAGTCTTGCAAAAGGAACAGCCCAGACATCCCCTCTGAAACTCGTCCTCTCACCTTCAGTATTGCTGACATCTGTGAAGTCCTGACTCTGCATTATTTTCTCCACTATGTCATCAGCGTCGATCCTGGTGTCATCCACTCGGGTTGGGTGACTCTCCACTGAATCCTTTTTCCTCCTGGAGAGAGGAAATACAGGAAAAACTTATTTAGCTTTTCAAGACACAGACTTCCATATACTGTCCTGCTTCCTTTGGCCACAGTCTCCTCCTCAGTGGCTACAATCTGATCCACTGCTGCCTTAAGACAAAGGAGCAGGTTCCGCTTCTCCGTCCTAGAGAAAGGTCTTTGCTCCACAGTTACTCACCGGGAGGATCTGTCCAGCAGCAGGGGTGGTCTGGGGGGGCGAGGTGGCTTCTCCAGTTTGTGGTCCCGCTCGCCCTCAGGGCACTCCACGGTCATGCTGAGCCCCCCGGACGCGCTGCTGCTGGTGGACGTGTTCCGGCGGTGGGTCAGGTCGGACATGCTGGAGGAGCGGGAGTGCTCCGTGCTGTAACCTGCCAACACACAGGGATTACAAACCACATCTGCGCCCCGTCCTGGCAGCACAGGCAGCAGGCAGGGCAGCTTCACAGCAGCATTTCTGCTCTTGCACACAGAGGTTTAGATATCTATGAGCTCAGCTGCAGAGACTGAACAGGAGGCTGGTATGACAGAGCAGGGTGAGAGAGATAGCTGCAAATCACTCTCACAGGAGCTCGTTGCAGGAAAGAAAAGGGATGTGGCCAGGGCTGGCACAGCTGTGTGGATCAATGGTTACCAGAGATCTTGGACTGCTGGCTGGCATAGCTTGAGTTCCGTGAGTGCCCTGAGTGGAAAACTTCCTCTGGGCTGGACAGGTTCTGGTCTGGCTCTTCTGGGACACCTGCCAAGGAACAAGAGGACACTGCTTACACCATAACCAAACCAGCACATGGTGCACCGATCAGCTGGGAGCGGAGGCTGTTCTTGGGATGACAGATCAAGGGAAGGGCAAGTCTGCTGGCAGAGCCCTGCTGTACAGGCCAGCACAGGGTTTAGAAACACCCAGGGAGTAGGGAAAACCACAGTAAGCTTCTCTGTCAAGTTTAGCACTATTTCTATCCAGCATATGAATTTACAAACATCCCTGGGGGCTTGTAGCATCTAGAAGGACAAAGTAGTGTCTGAAACTATCCATACTTAAAAGCATCAAGCTAAGACCAAGAAAGCATCAGATGGCCACAGGCAGTACCAAAGCATTAGAACCTCTGTTTGGGTGCTTTTGTTACTTTCCCTTTCTATTACTTGTGAGAGAGCCTGTAACTTTTAAATAATCTCTGAATTTGATACAGACACTTCAGCACAACCTCTGCTCCTTTGCTAGCCCTGCTTGTCTCTCTTGGAGGAAGCTTAGCCAGAAGTGCACAAATATAACATATTAGCCAGCTTTTTAAGAACACCATTTGCACCATGTGCTCTGTCACTGAGGTGATGAGACTCAAGTGCTATTTTGGTGCAGTGTATCTGCCTGCACATTTAGAATGTGCTGGGAAGGAAAAAAAAACTGATGTGAAAATGCAGTGCCCTTGAAAATGGGCTCATACAGAAGCCAAAGAACTGCATCAGCAGCTGGAACAAGGCCACTAGACCTTAAAGTAACCTCTAAAACTTTCAGAGGAACTTTTCTAGAAGATAAGTCTGAGCAACAGAATAGCTGAGTGCAGTGCCATTGAACGCAGTGGAAAGCAGGGATGAGTGCAGTGCATGAATTATTAAATCCCCAGCAAAAAGAACAAATTGCTCTATTTCCATTAACAGAAATACGTATGTGGCAAATATTCAACCTTCCTCTCCTCAGTTACACTTAGATGGCTTTGTTATTCTCAATATTCTTAATGAGCAATGGGGTTCAGGATGGGTGTGGGAAAACATGAAAAATGAAAGAGTTCCTGCACTTGCAACTGCTGGGAAAAACAAAGGAGTGTCTAGGCACAGCCAACCATTGCATAGCTCCAGGGTGGGCATTCAGACCTGAGCTGAGAATGGCAGTTCTTGGCTTGGTCTGGCGCAGGGAGCCAATTGTGGAGGAACTGCTGCTGCTGGTGGTTCCCTCGCCCTTGCAGGTCAGCTGCAGAGTAGAATCCTGCCCAGGGATGGTGATGGATTTGGCAGTGGAAGGAGGCCTGTAATCAGATGGGAAGGAGGTTACAGACTGCCAGGCAGGGAGCAGGCATCATTCTGTCTATCCCACCCTTCTTGGCAGGGGGGAAGCTGGCAGCCCTCTGACCAGCAGCTCAAATGAGATGTTGGGTTTTGTTTTCCTATATGCAAGACTGGTGTCTTCCCTACTTTTGACTGCATTATAAGAAAAATCAAGTCTTTGAGGTAAATTAAGGCAAAAATGGACCATTCATTCATTTATACAGGACAACAGGCTCAGAGCTTGCACTGTCCTCCAGGACACTATCCAGAGCTGCTCTTTCCCCTCCAACATGTCCACTGGCCAGTTGGCTTCACAAACAGGAACCAGTTTGCTGTTGTCCCATTCTCAAGTCCAGCTTCCTTTCTGTTACACCTCTTTGGCCAAAATGAAAGCTTTTCTGCCAGCAACCCTGACCCCCTGTGAGAGCACTTTTACAATGATCAAATAACCTTTCCCTTTTTTAACCGACTATTAAACTCCTTTTCAGTGAAACTAGAGTGTTTTTCCAGCTGTCAAAATTATTTTTCTGGTTATTCTGCGAGCTCGCAACATCCCCTTATAAATGCTGACTGCAGGGCAGAGCTGTGACTGCCTGGAGCTCCCTCCCTTCCTCCAGAAGTGCTCTTGGGTGGAAGCCACAGCACGTGCAGCATGGCAAAGTGAATATTCCTGTTGGAGCCCTAACCTCCCTGTAGCCTGAAGTCTGAACTGGAACTAATGGATCATATTATGGCTTTTAAGTGAGGAGTGAGAAATAAAAACTTATTTGTCTCACACAGAGCTCTGAGGGAAGATGCTACATGACAGGAGGCCTTTGCAGTATTTTGGGAGAGAGAATACTTAATGTGGGCAGCTGAATGGCTATAAAGCTTTCAGGAAACTCACAGCATGCCTTCACCAGGAAAAAACCCTCCCTAATCACGTCATCAGTGATATGCATGCACCCAGGTGTTTTGGGGACGTTGCTTCACAGGTTTTTAAGGCTTTTACAACCTTAAGCAAGCAAACTGTTCCTGCAGCAGCTGTAGGAGCAGCCCCTCCATCTGTCAGCTCAGCTGCTCTGCCCCTTCCAACAATCCCAGCAGGAGAAGGTTCATGGAGTGCTGCAGAAAATCAGTGCTTGGAAGTGATTTCCCAGCACAGTTTAATTCTTGCCTAACCCTCTAATGAGTGTCATTTACCAGAAGCTCTACTGATCAAGGACTATTCCACATGCAAAGCTTCTATTTTTAGATATTTGCACAAGATCAAGATAAAAGGGTAAAGTGGGAATGACTGCAAAAATCCTTTAAGAAAATTAGGAGGTTTGATTTTCAGACTGAACCTACTTATAAATGGATATTTACATCCTATTCTGGGTAATTTTCAGGCACTCTAACAGTGGGACTTGCTTTCATTGCAAAGGAGCAACAGGTATGTTTGCCAGACATTATTGCTAGACATCCTAGTACCCTAGATTTAAAAGATCAGTTACTGCTATGAAGTTATGGTTTAAGATATCCAAAACTTCTTTATTACACTTCCTTCTGAAGCAGAAATTCTTCAGAATCAGATGACATTGATTTGGGGTTTAAAAGTGTCAGAAAACGCTGCAGCACTATGAAAAGCCACTCACAAAACAAACCTACCAAAAATTATGCAGCATTTTTAACAAGAATTCAAGCTAATTTATATATACACTTCAATCTAGCTCCTAAAATTAGACCTTTTAGCCCAGAATACAACTGCTACAGGAGTTGGCCTCAAGGTAAAGCTTTCTTCTCTCATACTGTTGGGAGGCAACATGAAATATTCCTTGGGGCACGTGGCAGCCCTGCTGTGCAGTCACACCTTCCAGCACACCACAGCAGGGCTGGGATTGTGATGCTGCACTGTGGTGTGAGGAAAGATGTGGCCTGGATATTTCTTAGTTGATTCACCAACAATTCTTTAAGCAGCAAAACTGCTCCACAGCCTAACTGTACTTATTCTTTTCTATCATTATGCATTAAAAAACCCCCACATTACTCCAATTTCTCTGCTAATTAATACAAGTTGTGAGCCGTATAGCAAAAAAAATTAAAATGATTCAGCCTTGAAGTATTTTTGTTGCTGTTTCAATCTGAGATCTTTATTCCCCATGATACATGCTGAAGCATGTCCACTTCCAAGACTGTTTTCTTTATTGACCTTTGTCTTCTTGGAGGTCAGTGAAACCAACCCCAGAGTCAAGAGAAACTCTATCCTTCAGGCAAAACATGAAGTTCGTCATCAAAATCTACTGGTACCCAAAACCCAAGTTGCACCAGCAGGAAAAATACTGTGCACAGCAATAATCAAGCTGGGAAAGCCAGAGTAGAGAACAAAACCAATTAACAGTACAGGCTGGCTATACTCTTCTGGCTGATTCAACCAGTTTTACTGTACTTCCCAATATCAGGGGCATCTTTTCCCCTCTCTTCATCAATTTTAGTGTCTGCCCAGAAAGGAGTACACCCAGGAACTCACGTTTTGAAGCAGGGGTCCCCAGAAAGCAGAGACATTCCGATCGTGACCTGGAGAGGGGACACAAGGCACATCATTAACCATGCTGCACTGAGGTCCTCACTTCACAACAGCCAGGAGGTCAAGGGCTAGGTGTAAAAGATTAGCGAGATTTAGCTCCTTTCCCAAGGAAAGCAGCTTCAGGGATTTAGCAAAGCATTTCCCTCCCTGCCCCCGAATCCCTGGCATCAGTAACTCCAAGTGGCAGGGGCTCATCAGGATGCCAGCTGGGCCTGGCTGACAATGCCTTGTAACCTTTTCCCTCCCTCCTGTTCCTGATTTCTTTGTCAAGGGTCACTGCTTGGCCAAGTCAATGTCAAATTATCAAAGGGCAGCTCTGATAATGGGAAGCTTCCCAAGTCACAAAAGCAAAATCCTGTCTCGGTACATAACAGGACCTTCTCCCAGGCCTGGCACTGCACTCTGATCTTCCCAAAGTCCTAAGCAGGATTTCTACTGTGTAAGTAGTAGCTGTTGTACCTTTAGGATGGAGTTGTCCTGTCGGGTGTTCTTAGTATCATATCCTTCCAGCAAGCAGCAACGGACAGTGGATCCAGAGCCCGCAAATTCTGCCAGATTTAGATCAGCAAAGCCCAGCTACAGCCAAGAAGACATTGGAGGGGAAGGTGAGAGAATACAAGTTACTCCATAAAGGGATACATGGTGTTATACACACCAAACAGAGAGAGCACATCTGTGAGCAAAGGCAGAAACACGAGCCAGGACACAGAGTGGTGGTTGTGAAGATCCCCTGTTCTTGGAGATGGACAGGATCACACTCCTAATCCCAAGCCAGATGGACACTTGGAGGCCTTCAGGAAGCCAAGGCCATGTGGAGGAAGGGTATACAGTAGTGGGGGTGGCCAGGACAGTGTTAACCAGCCTGCAGCCGTTGTATAACCAAGGACATGGAAGGCACTAGGTCAACGATGTGGAAAAAACAGAATCACACACACACACACAAACATAATAAGGCACTCTTTGTATCGGGCCATCCCAGAATGCAGTGGAGCATGTGAACCAGGAGATGAAAGGATATTGTTACAGGGGAAAGTGACACCATCCTGAAAAAAACAACTGAGACTTTGGGCACAGGGAGCTGAAGGCCCAGAGCCATGTGGCACTGCCTGTGCCTCACCCCTCAGAGGCAGCTGCTGGGTTGGGCAGCTCCTGGAGTATTCCTCCTCAACACTGCCAAGGTTTAACTAGCAAGGGGTGTGTTGGATAGGCAGAAGGTAAGATAAATATTTGGAGAGATTGAGTTGTGAGCTCTCTAAACCTTCTCTAACAAATGGGAAGCAAACAGGGAAGGTGACAAAGCTGGAGACCACAGGCATTTTCAAAGAGGGCACTGATACCTCCAGAGTAAATACAAACACAAAGAAAAGCACCTTTGTTTTCCTGCCCTAATCCCTGGTGTACTAATACAGTGTTTCAAAGAAAAAGTTAGAGCTTCTTTTATGCACAGCTTTGGGAATAGAAGGCAGTTCAGAAGAGAGTCTCATCTCATCTGATCAGGAGGACGTGCCATACTCTGTATTTGGCCAAAGCATCCAGGCATGGAGCGTCTGCGTCACATCAACAACAGGTCAGCTCCCAGGAGAACAGGGAACACAGGTGGAGCAGCAGCAGCTCATTCTGTGCTCTGCAGCACATCCCTTCTGCCCTGCTGTTGACAGCTGGATGACACAACTGAACGGAGAGCCCCAACAGTAGCACCATGGTAAGGAATTGTGGTGCCTCTGTCAGCTGAGGAAGCTGATAGAGTCACAGCACAAAACAGTCATTACCAGAGGAACCCTGGTTCCCACTGTTCCAAGTCAAGAGTCTAAACCACAGTCTGCTCAAGATATTTGATCGAGGGGGAAACAGCAGCAAGATTAGTATAGCTGCTTCCTTCATTCCATTCTCAAAGGGGAACTTCTGATGGCCAATGAAAAAAAAAATGTGGGCTAGAGAGGGAACTAGTGATCAACAAAAAAAAAAAAAGAAAAAAAAAAACAAAACCCTTTCTCCCTCTCTTCTCACGTAAGAATTCCTTTAATGCAAGTGTTTCTCCAGCCCTTGTTGCAGAAATTTCTTTGTCTCTTCTAGCCAAGGGCTATGCTGTTTGCTAATTATTCACCGATAAGGAAAAGAACAGTGAATTTTTATCTTTTAGAGATAAAGAGAAGAGAGGAAAGCCACAGAGTGAGATGCAATCCGTCACTGTGACAAAGACACAGCACCACCACACTAGGAGAACAGCATGGCACAGGGGTGGCCCAGAGCCAGATCCCTCTTCCTCCACTACAGCACTAAATTCTGTGAGGAGATTGACTTTGGAGCACAGAGTGTGGGAGAACCCTCCAGTGACCCACATGGTATGCTGAGGTCAGAAACTTTTTCAGGAAGCAGACTCCCAGCATATAGAGGAAAGATCCCTTAACAAAAGGATGTTTTCAGATATAACCTTTCAAAATAGTTTCCTTAGTTTTCCATCCAGCTGATGGTGTTTCTTCCAGCTCAGGGAAAGAGTTTCCACTTTATCAGTTCTTCCTGTCGTCTTCCGCTCTGTCACCCCTGACACCGAGGTGACATTCACGTCAAACCCGAAGGTGTGCGAGTCACTGGAAACTCTGCCTGGAGCACACAAACAGCCCCATCACCTGCTGAAGGGGGACCAGGTACAGAGGGCATTCACAAGTTTCATTTTCCTCTATATCTGCTGCCATGATTGGAGAAGTTCTCAACTGAATTAAGATAGTTTAAAAAGGTGGGGAGTCAAGGTGTAAAATTGGAAAAAGTTGCATGGACATGCACCACAGACTTCTGCTAGAAACATTAGGAAGCCTAAATCAGTTCTGCCACAGGGACCTGCCTGGAACAAGCCTTGTCCACAGGGCAAGACTGCAATCGCCCTGTCTGGTGTGACATCTCTCATTTCTGAGCTGCTCCAGATCATCTTTGCAGAGAACAGATCTGTCTTCTTCACAGGAGACCAAGCAAGACAGCAGCCCAAGAAGTGACAAGTACTTGAGATTTGGTCTCCAATTCTGGGCTGGAGAAAGTCAGTCTCTTTTAAATGCCACTAAACATAACCTGAGACTGAGCAAAAAGGAAGTGGTTAGAACATGACCTGAGTAAGGTCTCTAGGTTAACTCCACCATAGAAATGTGCCTTCAGGCTTCCATTAATCCTGTGGAAAGCTTGAGGATGGACATTGCAGGAGGCATAAGCTGATGCATTTACTGTTTCTTGCTCCAACTATGCTGCTCTCCCTGGACATGCAGCTCAGCAGAATGGATAACCTTTCCGCAGTCTGAGTTTAGTGAAAGAGAAACTGACGGCCCTAGAGACCATGTCCTAACTAGCAACAAAAAAGGAACGATGTGGGCAGCCACACTGCCTTCTCCCACCCAGCACAGCAGAACACAGGAGCGAGTGCAGTACACCCTTCACAGCCACGGCCTCCATGGCGTCAGAATGGATATTGATGAGAAGGAGTTCTTACTTGGCTGTGCATGACCAGAGCATCTGTTTTTTAGAAACCAGCAACAGTGACTCATTTTCAAACAAACATGATTTCGGGCACTGTATGAGCTCAGCTTCCAAGCCAACATTGTCTCTTGACCCAGCACAAGGAGGAGAAGGGGGTGGCCCATTGTCTGTCCCACAGCAGAGGCAAGAAAATGCAGGGAAGAGAAACCAAGACTAAGATCCCTGCTGTTCTGTTTGGTTTTTGCCCCAGTGTCTCCTGTGCTTTGGCAGGCAGTGATTTCTGCTGTAGGCTCCTGCCTGCACTTCTGAGGCAACAAGGTGCCTGCCCCAGCCCCAGCTGGCTGCCGTGCTCTGGAGAACAGAATTGGAGTCTGTTTCTTTATTAGAGACATGCTGCCAGAAACCAGAGAGCTCACATCTGACTCAGACTTTCCCCAAAGTTTGAGGACATGCAGATCATCTCTCCAACCCCTGTCTCAAATCCACATCCAGTGCAATCTGGATCCTGTCCCAGCAAGTCAAGATTTTCGAGAAATCTCTTAACTCAGACTTAAACTAAGAACTAATGAGCATCTCTCCAGATTGGTCCACTCAGCAGCCACTGGATTCTACTGGGTGTAAAGCACTAACAGGACACACGACCATCATCACTCTGCTACATCTGCCCTTTTTGTGCTCTTACCTTTGAGTAGGTTTTTCCACCCTTCAGCTCCTATATTGGGAGACAAAACAAACAGGAAAAGCAGCTATTATATGTGCTGGGGCAACAGGGGGAAAGTCATTACTCAGTCCTGGAATCTGCTCTCAGGATTCACAAGCCTCACAAGGGTTACCACCATCCTGGTCACTCCCATCCTCCATCAGGGACTCTTCTTGGAGAGAGAGGCTCCATTCCAGCATATCCTGTCCCAAACAATCATTCCTTCCCACCACAGTCCATGCAATTTTTCTTGCTGCCAAAAAGCAGCCATTAACCAACTGCCTGTACACTACTGGTGGCGCTACCTGCCAGAAGCAAAGCTGGGTGCTCACCTTACGGACAGACACTCGGCATATGCAGGGGTCCAGGAGTCCTGTGGCAGGGTTGGCACTCATTTTACACACAAAGGTGAATTTCTTTCTCCAGCGGACACAGTTTTCCTGAACTTCCTCTCTATGAGAATGAAAAAGAAAATCAGATAAAGGTACAAAGCCAAATCAAGACCAGCTAGTATCTTTTTTAATGACTAGCATCCTGGCCTGTAAAGATCCACTGCAACACAGCTTGGTTCACCTGGGACTGCACCACAGGAAGGTGTTAAGTTAGCATCAAGCTTTTCACTAGTCAATACAGGTAAAATCCACCCAGGTTGCAGAAATACTAATCATCTCATCAACAAAATTTGCCTTTAAAACTCTCACAAGCTCTGATATTTCCTGCTCAGCCGGTTTAGCTCATTCACCTTCTGGCCTGGATGGAACAAATCTCCATTCCCAAACTGGGCTGAAGGTTCACAAGCTTATCTCCCTCCAGCACGTCTGTTTGTACAGTCTCTGCACAGCAAATGTGCTGTGTGTCCTGGATGGCCTGTCTTCCCTGCTGCTCAAGGTGGGACTAAGCCAGTGAGGATGGGCAGCTCAAAGAAGGACAAAAATGCACGTGGAAATGCTCCTGGTGCAGGCAGACAGGGCCACACCAAGCAAACACTGGGCTTCAAATCCTGCAGGGGTTCAGCCAGGGAAGAGGTGGTTTTGCTTGCACAGCTTCTGAGCAGACCATCCTGATCTCCAGGGTGGGTGGAGAAGCGCACGGCTCCGGCACAGCCGGAGCGTGCAGGAGGAAGAGAAGAAACCTTCTTGAGCACAGGAATCACTTCAGGTACAGCTCTGGCTTCCGCACAGCCCTCAGGGGAAGCTGCATTTCACCTTTCCAAGGAGGCTGGTTCAAAGGAGCCTGGAAACAAGGTGTATGGGTCCTTCCACAGGACTCTGGTTTCCTACTGAGCCTCTGCAGGACCTGAGCCATTTACGGCTCAGAGGTTGGCCCTCAGCCAGTTCAGTTCTCAAAGTAATGAGGCCAGGGGGAGGAAGGGAAGGCGCTGCTGACAGCTGTGAGCAAGCAAGTTTGACTCTTATCTCTCCTCCTAGCACAGGACAAAGGGGCAAGGGCAGCTGATAAACTGTTTACTTTAGCAGGGAAAGGGAGGCTTCCCACCATCTGACCCAGGCATGGTGTAAGCCAAAGGGATTGGTGGCAAAGGGGAGAATGATCAGCCTTGGTAGTGTCTCAATTCCTTCTGGGAAGGAAGGGGAAGAAGCTGTAGCTCACACTGCCATTAAGGCAACCTCGAGGTGAGCCCACAGGACGGATACAGGGACTCAATCCTGAGCCAGGAGGTCCCTACTAGTCCTCCAAGACATTCTGTGGGACCAAATGTACCAGCCAAGGCAGACAGAGAACAGAAAAGGAGTAGCTGACAAACAACTGAAACCTGTAATCCTCTGTAATGCAGATAAAGGCTGATCATCCCTTTTTAAAATGAAAGAAAACAGAAGGCAATAATTCCTTCAAGGTAGAGAACTTAAACCCCTTCCAGACAGAACTCAGGTTCGCTATTGAAGTCAGTAAAAAGTGAGATATCTGAGTGCCAAAAATACCTTTGAATCTGCTGTTATTAATCCAAGATGAGATCTGGTTCTCATTACTCCACTCAACTCACCCCAGCTCTCTCAGACACTTCCAGAAGGATTAAAGAGTGTTTCCAGAAGAAACACTTCCAGAGGGATTAAAAAGGTTTTTCCTATAATAAAATATTCACCATGCCAGCCAAATTAGGAACGTTACATTTCAAACATGGGTGCCTTAAACCTGACTCAATAATAAGCATCCTAAATGACCTAAAGGAAGGAAAAACTCAAGATACAGATGAGAAAAGGTATGCAACAGAATGGAAAACCACCTGTGAACAAATGCTTCAGGAACACAAGGCAGGTACAGGGAGATGCAAGAAACACTGTTTTAGCAGCATAAGTCATCTTTGAAAAGGAACTGCTATTTTCTAGAAGGCAAGACTAGCCTCCAGAGCTCCAAGTGAATGCTGGAAGGCAGCTACAAGTGAAATGTTCAATCAGACAGCAGCACACTGGTGCACACCTTGTTCCCAACCCTGAGGAGAGCTCTAAGTCCTGCCAGAGGAGAGCATTCACGGGACTCAGCTCCAGATCCCAGAGCACATGCCTGGCTCCCACAGCTGCAGGATCATCAGTGGGATCAAGGGCTGCTCCAGCGTGTAAGCTTCCTTATTCAGGAGTTCTTGCTCGTTTTACAATGCAGCCATGATTAAGCATCTGCTGGATGCTGCTAAGTCCAATGAAGGCTAATTACTTCAAAATGTGGCAAAAAGTACTGATTAGAAATAAAGAGCTCCATAGCTAATTTGCCTTTAGCATAAGCTCCTCTAACAGACATTCTGCTTCTTATTAAGGATGTTGGCTTTCCAGAACTGCTGTGGATACCACACAGTGCAAGGGATTAGGAAAAGGATTTGGGGGTGTTATGTTACCCACAGCACTGTGATCATGAACTGCAGGTGCACACCTAGCTTGGGGTTTTTATGTCTTTGGAACAGTCTGCACAGGGCAAGAAGGAGTTTATAGGACAAAATCCAGAGCTGCTTTCCAGTCACAAGTTTCACAATCATTCAATAATGAATTTCAACCTCTTTTTTTTTTTTTTTTTACTTTTAAGGGTGGAGGCTGAGTCTGTATCATTAGACAAGCAAGTAACAGCTCTATTGTTTCAAACTGAACTCTAAAATATTAGTCCCACATTTCCAAAAAATGGCATGTGGAGAAGCAATGGGCTTTGCCTATCCATCTCCCTTCAAGCTATCGTTAGGCTGGTAATTAAAGAACACTAAAATAGGGACAAAAAAAAAAGGGAGAACTCAGATGATGAGCAGTTTTGTATTTAGCCCTTGAATATTCTCTGATGTACAATTAGGAACCATCATACAGAAACAAAAAAACACCCAAGAAGCATGGTGAGGCCTGCAGGGAGGGGCTTTTTCTTCCATCCTAATCACAACGCAACTAAAAGTAAAGCAGAAACAAACAGCTTAAAACCAGAAGTGTCTAATTTTAAGTTTTACTCTGTATTTGGAGAACCAGAAATAGTTCAGATCAACGCCAGGTCTAGATGCCAATTCAACGGGTCTTCAGAAGTTTTATTTTAAAAAAGCTGTCTGTATCATTTTGCAAAAAGACTCCCAGAAGGTTGAATCCCTGCCAAGCTAAGCTTTGCCCTCTTCTGACTTCAGACTTATGCAAAGCTGTGTAATTACTCTTCCAGACCTAAATATACCTCCTCAGAATAAACCAGTGCAATCCTGTGGCAGCTTTTGTGAAAAGTCGAATTTTGGAAAGAGCTTCATGAGGTCTTCTAGTCCTGGAGCTGCTCATCTGCCTCCAACTAGAGGAACAGTTTTCTGCATCCCTCATCCACCATCCTACCCCTCGAGAGAAGATTTACCAGAAAAAGAGCAGCTGGAAGATGTTTCACCATAGCATGGTGAGAATTCAAGTAATGGGAACAATGCACAGCAGGCACCTACTGCTTTACCTGCTTTTGGAGAGGCAGCAGTGAACTCAGGGAAGCCTCCAAGACCTCCTTGGGTTCAGATCTCATACACAGCTCCGGAGACAGGCAGAAAAACACACAACAAACAGACCTTAAAGAAGATATGTTTCCCAGCTGTGATATTAGTGCCATGGACAGACTAGCACTGTTACAGAAAGCCACAAGGCTCACTCTGAATTCAAGTTGGTAAAGTAAACACGTCTAGAAAAAGGCCACGTATATGACCCATACTATCTTGGGCTACTGTCAATCTCTCTCACACATGAAAACCCAGCTAATGAAACACTAGAGCAGAGATTTACTTCTATTTACAGACTCAGAGCTGAGTTGTGGGTATCAACCTTCCAACATACCACCTGCTGAAACACTTTTGCCTTGCTGAAGCGTTTAGAAAAGTAGATGTTTCATTCTTACTTTATGGCAGTTGTCACACATAAGACAGTGTGTCATAAAAAGGCCACAGCCTTACTGGAAGGGCCTGCAGCAACAAAATATAGCTTTTAATGTAAAATGTTTCAGTAAAGCAATGTGTCTCAGTCTGATGTTTCATGTATGGGGGCAAATGTGGGAAAATTTCAGGGTAAATGGGACAGTACAGAGATAAGCACACACGAAGAGCTGCTTATTCAGGTTTCCTCCTCCTCATTACACAGAGGGGAAGGGTAAGCTTTCCTGTTTCTGATGCTCAGTCCACATGCTCAGTGTCCCCCCTCTGAGATGTGGATCTGTGTCAGAGCCTTCAAGCAGAACTAATCCCCCTCTCAGTAGACCTGGTCCTCTGCACCCTCCTCCCTGGTTCACCACTGCAGCAGGAGCAGCAGCATCTTATCTGATAAGGCACAGGAGAGATAAAACCATTTTAAAGAGGCTGCCAAGCCAACTCCCAGCTCACTTCTTTTAAGTGTAATGAAAAACAGCCCTTCAAGGGGCCCTGACACACACCAGCAGTGCGTCTTTTGGGGAGTAAGGGAACACAATCCCTGCAATGCAGGTACAATTCCCTCAATCACAGAGAGGGATAAAGAAACAAAAAATCACATTATTTCAGCAGATTGCACCTGAAAGGCATCTTCTACACCACTTCTTTACACAGCTCTGCTTTCATCTGCAGAGACACAGTTAAAACAGTCTCCTCTAATCCCCAGCCCTTCCAAAGGCTGAATTATAGCAGAATCACTGACGCTCCCTTAGCTTGGCAAGGCCTGTAACAATCTTGCATTTTGCTCCAGAGAAGACAGTTACTATTTTAACCAGATTTTCTAGTGCAAAGCTGTAGGAGAGACTTTTGGTAAGAGCAGGGAAAAATCCCTGACAAACCTGTTTCA
Source organism: Orthonyx spaldingii (assembly GCA_013397795.1). NCBI lineage: Eukaryota > Metazoa > Chordata > Aves > Passeriformes > Orthonychidae > Orthonyx > Orthonyx spaldingii. The sequence goes on along the minus strand of VZTJ01002480.1, from coordinate 192,210 downwards.
AAACTGACTTTCTAAGATGCTCAGGAACCAGTATTCACACCCCAGTGTTCACAGAACACCAAAATATATCCCATCCTACTAACACAGCAGGTCCTGCTACAAACAATGCCTAATCACTACCTATAAAACACAGGAATTACAAAAGTGGGTGAACATTCATATGAAATACAAAGCAAGCTCTCATTTAGCCATTAGCTGGTTTAGATTTACAATCCAGAACCTGCAGGCATCTCCAAATAATGGGCTTAGGACAGGGCACTTTGCTGCAGTACACACGTTATTAAAGAAAAATGCAGCTCTGAGGCTTTGCCATCCAGATGCCTGGCACGGAAAAGGAGAGAAATCCACAGTGAGCAGGATGCACTGTGGGCAGACAGCACACAAACAGGTCATTTCAGTAAAGCCTAGGACTGCCGTGATCTGTTTTATTTTGTTGCCAAGCTCTTGGAGACCAAACACAGGTAGGAAAGCAGAAGCAAACACGATGCAGCAACAGGTGCTGGGAAGCTCGGTGGAAACGTGTCCCAGGAATGAGAAGTGACACACCATATCCTTTGGGGAACATCATACAGAATCATAAAAACCAGTTGGATACACAGTGCATGAAATCCTACTTTAACCTGGAGGTGGACATGTGCTTTACAAGTTTACACAGAGGAGTTTTGCCTTCCCTGGGCAGAAGCAGTGCAAGGGCTGCAGGGAACTCCCAACAATAACGTTACTCTGCTGTGCCTGAGCTTACGTCACTGGCCACAACAGCTGCCAACCCAAGGAGCTGGACATCTCCCCCTCTGCAAACAACCCCATATTCTCCAGCTGACAAGTGCTGGTTGTTGTTCAGCAGACATGAGCAGTTATGATGGAAAAATGGCTCAGAGACAGATGATGCAGACTGTGTTACTGAGAGAACTAAGCAAGCCTTTGTCATTTGAAAGAAGTCTTATTTGGATGTTTCACTGCAAGTGTTTTAAACAAGGGTTCAGTAGTAAGGTCACTGCATCTACCTCCTCCTCACAAAATTAACTTTTGAACTCCCAGCAAATCCATTCCAATGGCCCACAGTGAAGAAGGACACCTACCCACATCTCCCTTGTGGCATCAGCTTACACCTGTTTAGTTCTTCATTTGCACCAGAGCAGTGATATGTAAAGACTCTCTATTGCTAAACGTGTACACCAATGCTCTTAGAATGAAGCAAACACACAACCCAGCGTTTTTGAGGGGGAACAAGGCAAGCTCCAAAACTTCTGTAGCGCTGTCCCAGTTCTACCTCACAGCAGGAGATGGACATACATTCACTCCTGCTGTTCACTGGCAGCTGGGGAGGTGGCAAAGAGTGAATGGGGAAGGAAGAGTAGGGGAAAGTCAGCTCAGGAAACCAGATTCCACTTACGCAGTTAAGAGCACAGGCTGCTTAATCCTACTTGACTGGACATGAGACAAATACAGGAAAAAGGATTAATGGCAAATGTACAGGAAAAAAAAAGCTAATGGAAGAAACTTCAGCCACAGCTGAGAAACCAAGGTAAGGAACAGTCAAGGCTTCACTGGGGGACAGGGGACAATGATGACAGCACCAAGTATGTGAAAGGCAGACAAGAAAAGAACTGGAGCAAAACCAATGAGGTGCGCATGAAATAAAAACAGGATTCAAAAATGATTCAGAAATCGTCCTTAGGAGTAAGCTGGTATCTAGCAGGTAAGGAATTGACTTTTCATGGCTTTAACCTTATTTCCAGAAGAAGCCTATTACTGTAAAGTACAGCTTTGGAACTGCGTGTTACAGTTCCCTCCAAGGCAGATCAATCTTGATAAAGGTCCACCAGTACAAGCCAGGGAGTGACAAACCCTCCTGGAAAATGGGGGTGGCAGTCAGTCCATCACCAGAACAAAACCCTCCAACATCAGCATTCCTAGTTGTGTATTAACAGCTTCTTTGAAAGTAATTCAGTTATATCTGGACTCCAGTCACATGAACCCAGACAAGTCTTTTGTAAGTGACAGACATGAAATACTGCAGCTCATGCACTATGTCCCATAGGCAAGAGGTTTTCCAGTGCAGTGCAACCCATGTACTCCAGATCACTGCACTGGGCAGCTAGACTCTCCAGTACATTCAGGACTTCCCAAACCATTGGGGGTTATTCTAGAAGAAATGTTTCCAACCATTCCTTGTATCTAAATCTTAAAACGATTAAGCTCCTCCTAACACAAACTATGTTAAAAATGCTATGAGAAATGAAGCAATGGAGGTTATTAAAAAGATCACATGCAGCTGGTGACCAAGTGCTACAGGAAAAGCTGCATAAGGAAACAAAAATTGTGCCAAATCGAGACAGTAAGTCACAGAAAAATGACCCTTTAGAACTTAAGCTATAGAACAAGTCAGATGAGTTTTGGAAGGGTAAGCAAGGGTGAAGCAGGGAGAAGGCACGGGGAAATAATTCTAACAGACTCGGCTGCAAGCAGCAAGGGATGGGTACATGGCACTTTAAAGATGGGATGTGCCCAGCAGAGCCACTGTGCTTTGAGGTATTTATAATTTACATTCTGTCATCTCAAAGCAAAGAAGAAAAGCTGGACATCAGGGAAACAAGTCCAAGAAGGGAGTGTAACAGTAAATGCTGTGCAATACTTCTATTGTTACACACTGTGCCAAAGGCAGACCAACCCAAAGCAACACATATTCAAGGACTTCTTGCCACATCTACAGAGCACAGGCTCTTCTTGGTCTGAGGCCAGGGATATGTGCCAGGAGCAAAAACATCACAAGCAAAGAACCACCAAACTCTTAAGTGCAAAGAAAGGAATAACTGGATAGATGACTCAGTTACTAAAACACAAGTCTGTAATAACGTGCGTATTGAATGCTGAAAGACGCATTTGCTTTTTTTGAACTCTGATCATGCACTGAGTCACCACACCAACTCCTACTTCCATTGTTCCGATAGACTTCGTCGGAGCTGGGTTAGCCAAGAACGAGCCATGTGCCAGGCTGCCAAGCCCACCACCGCTGCTTTCCTCCCATAAGCAAATCCACAAGGATTTAATTTGCAGAAGAAATAAGAGAAGGTCTGTCCTGCAGATTGCACTTGAGCCTGCCCAGGTCAGCCACCAGCTCCCACACGCAGGTTGTTGTATGCCAGAGGTCCCTTCTCCAGCCTGGCTCACATGTGTTGTTCCTCTTGCTTTGTGCTGCAGAAAACTGGGCTACCTTGCAGTTCACACCCACCAAGCTCTAAAGACCTTGTCTAACTCTGGGCCTAAATACCTTTCAGATCTAATGTTCCACAACTACAACCACTGAACAATCAAATAAAACAGGTATAAGGGCAACTTCGTTAAGTTACCTCTTATGAACTCTAACCTATACCACCTGTCCAGCCAGCTAGACTTACAGGGGGATGAAAAAACCCAAGATGAGAGAAATCCCTGTTACTGGGGGATGGAAGGCACAGGAGGAGTGTTCAGGCTCATTACCAACAACTGCACAGTAAACCCCACAAAAGTTAAAATTGGGTGAAAAAAATCCCGACTCTCCAGGGCCTGTTGACCCTTTGGACAAATCACAATTCAAATTTTCCCTGTGGTTCTAACAGATCAAGGAACTAAAGCTTCAGAAGGTCCCAAACACTTCAGAAAAGCTCTAAGGTTTGCTCTGTACAGATACTTACAAGATTAAGGTGGAAGAATACACTAAATTTCTGAGTCAATACATGTTTCTGTATCACACTGTGGCTTTTCTTGAGAGCCTTTTCACTTCTGGCAGATCACAGATGTACAATGAAGACTCGCTGATTATCCATTGCTAGTGTATTTATAAACTTTCCTCATCCCCTAAGTGTTAGCTGTCATTCTGAGAGATTCCAAATTTGCCCTTTGCTGACTAAATTTAAACTCCCAGCGAAGAAAACAATGTAAACTCCACCAAGGAGAACTCTGATAATGTCCCCACCACACAGGGCACAAGATGTGGCTACAACTCTGTACTGGAAGAAAGCTAGCTTTGAACACAAGATGCTCTTATGAAGAAAAAGTTACTTATAAAGAAAAAAGCTACCTTACAAAACCAAAAAAAAATCAACACTTGCCCCCCAAGATGAGAAAAATCCAGACATGGGTCAACTCAATAGTCCAAGGCTTTGCTGGGATAGTAAATCTGGCAAATGAACACTCAGAAGGGACTCAACACAAGACTAGGAACATCACTAACACAAGAGATGCGCAGAGACAAATGTTTTTGCCTCTAAGGCAGATTTAAGGCATGTGAAGACATACTGATGCCAGAATAGTTGACTTTGTTTGCCAATATCAACCCTGTTTCAACCAGGAGAGTTTGCCAACGTAGCTGTACCAGAGAAGTCTTTATAGTGCAAATTAACCTACACACGAGGCCAAGTTCATTTCTGGAATAATTTCATTAATACCATATGATGTAACATCACTGCAATTTGGCTCAAACATGCTGAAGAGTCTTTCAGTAAATAAACTGCCTGAAGTCAACCCTGGTGTTAAAATTAGGTTTAGTTACCCAAGAGGTAACACCCAACCATGTTCAGACGTGTTTCCCTATGAGTCATTTCTATAGAGTACATATTTACTCCAAACAAATACAGTAGCCCAGGAGAAGGCCCTTTCTATGTTAACAGCAGCTTTTTCATTCCAGGATCAGCATAGGTGCTTTATGATGGCTCCTTTATAGAGGCACCATACAGCAGCACAAATCAGGTCACTGGTTTTACAGACCAGGTCCAAACACGTTCTCCCTGAACCTCTGTCCCCTCCATGAATATCTATCACTGCTGGTGTTTATCAGCAAAAAGGCCACTCAGCAGTAGAGATTTGCAAATGAGAAGAGGCTGCTGAGCAAAGCTTGTTGACCCCTGACTCATCACTAGCGGTGATGGGCTGGGACTCCTAAATCTGCCTCTCCCAACTCTCCCTTCCCTTCTGTCCCAATTCCAGTGTCAGAGCTGGTATTATGCTGGACTGACAGAGCCAGCAAGCGGCAAGAGAAAAGGGTCTGAGACATAGCAGTTAGAGCTGCTTTTGCTCCTCTGGAGCCACAGCTGCAGACAAACACAGTTCTCTAAGAACGACCAATATCTCATGGTGCCACTTGTCCTAATGAGAGAAAGGTAATTTCATAAATTACGTCTTCTTTAAAAGGAGAATATGGGGGAGCTCTGCACTTAGTGGCAGCAGTCAATGCTGGTTAAGCCCTTGGGAGATATCAGTCAGCACAGGATCCCACCGCAGGAGCAGGTTTCTAAGGATCAGAGAGGCTTTACCTCCTCTGTGGCTGTCACCACAGGCTGTATTCAGATGCTCCCTTGATTTTCCCCTGCTGAGAGCAAATGACATTGGAGATGTACTGCATCACTTCTGGAGGGAAAACAAAATGCAGGTTTGTTTTGAAAGAATAGATGCACTTGCACTTACAGCAGGAAAAGTCATTGCTATAAACTTGCATCATAAACGGGCCTTAAAGAGAATAGGAGCCACAGTATGATCAGCTACTCCCTACACAGCACAAAAACAATGACGCAGAAAGGCAGCAAATGACAGAAACAGTTGTAGGAAATACACTCCTCCACAGCAGTTTCCCTTGCAGCAAAGAGCACTGGGGGCTACCGAAGGTACAAAACAAGCGGCGCTGCACTTGAAAGAATTCAACATTTATGTAGATGCAATCACCTGGTGTTACAGAACAGGCCACTGACAGAAGCCAGGGGAAGCTTTCCTACAGAGGGGTTACTGCATAATTAATCTGTAACACAGGCAAGCAGACTGCCTCTGCTCAGCCCTTACTGCTTAGTCTGGAAGCAGGATGCTGCACTAGGCTGGGGCTGACTGGTACAGCAAGGTTGCCCAAGTGGGAATGGTATTGCTTCATTTTGGAGCAATGGAGCGTTAACGGCTCTGGAAAAATTGCTGAATTAGACATATCCTACATATCTCCCTCATATTCTCTGACATGCAGGCACAGCCTAAGCAAGGATGGGAAGACCAGGGAGAAATAAGCATGATGGAAACACAAACTGGAAACCCTCTCCTCAACCTACACAGATGCAAACAAAAACCCACTGAACACTACCATGTCACACTCAACCTCACCTTTGCTGTCTCAAGCATGGATAAAGCCTCAAAGTCTGATACAAAGCCAGCTAAAAAAAAAATTCTCTATGCCAGGGTTTTTTCCAGACAAGTCTTTCCTTCTTCCTCTCATGGCCATTTGTATTTTTATTTTGATGAGCAATACAATCCCTTAAAGACTGGAAACAAAAGTGACTGGACAGAGAACAAGAGAGCTGGAAAACATCGTCAGGGTTCACTCTGGCCTCCCCATTTTGTACTCCTTACACTCCCAACCTGCATTTCAGGAGAAATGGAAACTCCATTGACAGGCACAGGTAGATATGCCTGACAGGTAGATATAGACTGACCAGTCCTTCATGTGGCAGCTGGCCGAGGGAGTCTCTGTTGATTATTAACCCAAGAGCCATTAGTGAAACATTTTGCCACAGTCATTTCATACAAAGTTTTATTCTGAAAGTAAAATGGAGGTATGTGACTACCCCAAACTGAAACCCTGAGGCCACATCCATCTCACAGGGTTTTCTATTACAGGTTCCTTGATCTGTTTGTCCATTGCAAAGCCAGACTGGAGCATAGTGCTTGGTAATTTCTGACAGGTATGAAACAAACTTTATATTCTGTTTTCTACATTTGGTACACTGAATGGCAAGAGATGGGATTTGCCTCACTGAGGGAAACATGCAGCTCTAGAAAGCTCCAAAAGAAAGTTTTCTAGCTTTAGTTGCTTATTTCAGAGAGCACATTTCAGGGTAGTTACCAACCACATGACCTTTGCAGGTCTCTAAAGTTGCATTGCTAATTACTGCTGCAGCTTTCCAGCCCTTCCAGAACAGTTAACCCACATATTCTCTTCCTTCCTCCCATGTAAGCACTCACAGTGCTTTCAGACTGAACAGACAGAGTTCATTTCTTATTTAAAATACAGCACGCAGCAGTAAAAGTATTTTTAGCTTCATCACATCTCCTACTATAACATGGGACCTCCTTCAAGGCCTCCTCTCATCAAAGAAGTAGGATAAATCCAGCCAAAGGAAAGGCATAATCCTGCTCTCTTGCCAGCTCAGCTGCTCGCTAGCTGCAGGGAGTGTGACCGCCATAGACTGTATATGCTACTGCTTATGTAGAACATCCTGTCTCTTCTACACTTGCCTCCTCCCAATTCTTTACTCTCTGTGTGCTTCCTCTACATTTTCTTCCTCATCCCTATAACTCCATCCCATTTCCTTGTCTTGGCCTTATCCACTGAGCTACAGGGGTGACCCTCGAGAAGCACGTGATGATGACATCCACGACAATCAGATTTCGAATCGTGAACAATTCCCTTTCTTGCTCATAAGATTAAAAATACACCAAACAAGAAGGCTGTTCATGCAGTGAACACAGGCACAACTGTTTGTCTAGTGGGAAGTGCCCTTCAAACCCAGGCACTACAATGAGATTTCGAGTTCCACTGTATGGTACCAGAGGGACCATGATGCCAAGTCCAGAGTTACGACAGTGATGTGCATCATGTCTCCCAGCAAGTGCAATTGCCACAATATGAATAAAATGCAAGGGGGAAAAAAAAAAAAAGTCTCTCACCCTGGAGGGCAAGCAGCTGGTACTGGGGTGGGCTGATGCATCCTCAAATAAACCTAAAATGATCACCTTTATAGCACAGATTACTGACATAAGGTCACAAGATGCTACAGAAGAAACATGCACATCCAAATGTTGGTCCAGGGAACTCCTTAAGGCTTCTGGTTATTATACAATAACCCACAGCTGTGAAATAATTCCTGACCCATTTCAGAGCAGGCTGCAAGCACGGTGCAGAGCTGGCAGCCCACAGAGGATGCAGAACATATCCTGTTTAAAGAAGGAAGGTCACACACAGAGCCACATCCGCCTGTCCTCGCACGGATGAGGCCTCACAGAGCCACACACAGGTGGATGCTGCAGACTTCACCATCCCACACTGACAGGCCTGTGAGCTTACACATTTGCCTTGAAGTGAGGGAGGTTTCTGATCTGAGGGAGATGCTGGGCTCTTTCCAGAAACACTAGCAGATGTAGTTTCCTGCAATGAAATAATAATAAGAAATAAATCTGTACCTGCCTCATTTATCTAGAAACTGGTACCAGAACAACTTGCCACTGGCAACTTATGGCCTATTAAAATACCAACTGATGTGCAGAGAGACCACAGGCTGCTGAAGGCACACATGAATTCCTCAGAAATTCAGCTACAAAGCTAGAATCAACACTGATGGCAGCTCAACAGCACAAAGAATAAAGAGACTGGAAGCCATTTAGGTTTTCCCCTGTATTTCAGAAATAAATACATGTCTCAAAGGAGCAGGGCCACCCTCACCTACCTTCTCTGATTCTCAGCCAGAGCTAATGGTATTGTCACCCTGAAAATCAAGCAGGCCACAGAGCCCCGGTTTCTCAGTAGATCATTAATTTTCAATGAGTAATTTTTTTGAACCAAGGGCTGCTTAACTCACAGAGATAGGGCTGTTGCTAAGAGTCAGCTGATGAAGCAATGCCAGCTCAGAATCGGTGACACGGGGGAAGTTTGAAAGCTGCCTGTACCTGAACTTATTTACTGATGCTGCACACACACAGTGTATTGGTTACAGTGCTTTAGATTGCACCTTCTGGGCAGCAGAGCAGCCCCTGCCTGAGCCACAGCAGGCAGGACAGAGCCAGGGCATGAACAGAGACTGTTTTTCACTCAACAGGATACAGCCCCCACGGCAGGAAGGTTTTAACGTAATTCTGCCAGTCTTGTGACAGGCTTCAGTGCAGTGACCGGTGACAGGAAGAGGCGAGTACAGCACAAAGCAAATCAACCCAACCCAAAGCATCTGTCAGACCCTGTAGGTGTAGCAGCCAGAGCCCAGGAAAGATGAAGGAAGTGCTTTGCAAACTCAAATCACAACTTTGTGTCGGGGACCTTGCGGTGCTCCATCACTTCTGCAATTTTTCCAACACTCAACTTGCCAAAGGTTAAACCTCATCCACTGCTTCTGCTCTCACAACTTGCACCTAGATTTAGTTACACTCCTGGAATGAACCCCTTTTTCTTATCTTTGCTGTCTAGTTTCTCTGTATTTGTTTCAGAATGCAAGGCAGTGCAGATACCATGCTTTAATATTATCTTGAAATAGGTCATGTTTTATTGCAAATCACTTCTAGAGGCTGTATTCAAATCACTTCTCCATTAACACCCCCAGCCTGTTCCTGAGGCTCTGCTAGGAAGGAAGGATGTTATCATGTGAAGCTGCTCTGGAACACGAAAATTCACTCTTTTGATCTGTATAATAGGAATATTTGTACGTGTAGGGAAGGTCTGCATTTCCAGACACACTGGCAACAAAAGTACTTTTAAAACATGTTATCATGCAACATGCTCTAGCAGACGATAGAGCCAAGCACATACTGTCCTAAAATATGGAACTCGGAAAATGGTTTAAAGCCACAATGAAGTTCCTTGCTCTACTAAACCGTGACAATCCCACTGGAGTCAAGAGGCAGCACTCAGCAAGTGATCCCCTTTTCACTACAGCCAGTTTTCTTCCCTCCTGGGGACTCTCAAAGAAACTATTTAGTTACCTAACCTTTGTTTTAAGGCAGACAGTAGTCAAGATTCAGATCTCAACCAGGCTGAATCCGTCTTTCAGTCTCTGATTAAACAAACAGTTAATGATTTTCTGGTCTGAAGCTAAACGTGGTCAGCCTAATTACCTGAAGGGTCCTGTAGCATCAAGCACAATGACTATTTATGTAAAGACAGTGAAGTAGTTGATTTCCAACTCCCACCACCAAGAGCTGCATTCTGGAGGAGGTACAACTTGCGTCTCCCTTCACAAAAATTTTTGAATCACCAGCCCTGTGTTAGCAGGGCAATGCTTCTCCCCTTTATTTATGGCCTACAGAAGTGAAAAAGTTCTGTTTATCACTAAGGCATAACGGCACTTTTTATCCCACCAGATGCCAAAAGCAAGCAGCCTCAGGTCATTTGTGCCTACACGATGATGACAGAGCCACACTTACACAAAGGCTGACCTCAATCCACATGGAGCTGTCAGTGTGAGGTGCCTTCCCAAATGTCAGTGTTTCTTTGGTTTTCTGGATGCAGCTTTACACCCCCAAAAAATAAAGTATGCAGTACAGGAAGTGGCCTTTCATACTGACTCAACTAAAAATTGCAAGGCTAAGAAAGAACATTGTGGGTTCAGGCTGCAGCACTGATACACTTAGAGGTCAGACCACCCCAACAGGGTCAGCTCTTCCCAGATCGAGCCCACATGCAAACAGGGCTGGGCTGCAGGAGACAAGCTACATTCCTTGTTTCAAACTGCTGCAACAAGTGCCAGGATCAGAAAACCAAGATGAAATGCTGCATACACTTGGAAAAGCATGGTCCCAAAGGAAATACAGTCTGGACCGTCTTCAGAAGACAATGAGGAAGGTGGGAAATGCCCTCAAAGCTGCTCAACTCATGCAAAACAGTCTTTCCTCTAGAATCAGACAGGGGCTTTCAGAGTACAATCCCTTCCTTCAAATCCAGAAATACCAGAGTGAAACTGTTGGCAGGCTAACAGAACAATGTAGGATGAGGTGTCAGGAGTCTGTGGATAACACCTGGCTTTCCACTTCCTTCACATTGTGCACCAGCAACGCTCGCTGCCAACACAGAGCCAGCAATCAATCAGCACCAAGGCAAAGATCATCTGGCTGTCACTCAACATGAACTGACACTGTAAGCAGAGAGGGGGAATTTAACAGAGTCTTTCTCTTCTAGGACACCCACAGATGTACACGCACTTGTTACATCAGCCTGTAGCTTTAGGCACTCATTTGGACATCCAGGCTCTTGTTTGCACTGATCCATGGATGGGATATCTCCTGAAGAGTTTATTGTCTCATCTCTCTAGGAACAAAGCTGCACAACCCCCCAGAAAGCTTCAAACTGGTACAAAATGCAGCCACCCACCTGCTCCACAAAAACAGTTGCTATGAATGCATCCCTACTGCTCTGTGCCCGCTATTTTTAAAGATACTTGGGAGGCAACTGAATTAATTGGTGGTTGTGTTATTTAAATATCTGGATTAATAATATTCAAGGAATACATTGGTACTTCTCTGTGGGGAAATACATCACCTGCCTGACCTACACCTGGCTCAGATGCCTTTTCAGATGCCCAAGTTCTGTAATCCAACAGCAAGGTGATAAACCCGTGCTTTTAGCACAGAGCGCTGTAAAGTGAAATCAGTGAGTTTTATCCTCAGAAGCCTCACCATAGCCTAAGGAAACTTTACAAAGGGAGAGGAAAGGACAAGCAAAAGGATATTTACAGCTGAAACTTCAATTATTAAAATACCTATAGTTTAATGCAAGGCCTGAGCACAGGAAGAGTGGAAACAGAGTACCTGCCTACAAGAAAATAATAATAAAAAACCCCCAAACAAACCAGAAAACCCAGGAGAGGCAGATCCCCAAAGCTGACTGTGCTGACAGGACATGAACCTTTTCTAGGCATCTTCGAATTCCTAAGAGCATTTAGGCTTAATGCATTTTCAACAGGTCCCCCTCCAGCCAGAGGTGTGAGCAGTCTGGGGAGGGGGTCCCAGCCCAGTGTGTGTCCCACCAGACCCAGAGCACCAGGCTATGTATGTCTAACCCAGGCTGAGCTGGACTTGGGACTGGGACAGGCTGGCAGGAGCCAGCAGTACAGGCTGCTGCTTCTGCCTTGCCCACAGGTCAAATGACCCTGGTACCACCTAGGAACTCATTGGGTATACCATATTCCCACCTCCTGCCACAGACATGAAGGAGGTATCAAGTAAGCTTGCTGTAAATAACCTGAAAAATTTGTCTCTGGAGGTTCTTATACAACACTCCTCTTTCCACTCTACAAACTACAAAAACTGATTTAGTGTTTCCTGTCAAGAGTTCCTATACCTACTTCTAACCTCAGTTTACAGACTCCAGGTGACATGGGACACCTCATTCAGATCAGTTCTCTGAAAACTCATGGTCATGAAGAGCTACCGCTCAGCTCGATCACAGTCACAGACCTCCAAATGCCCCAGATCACAGAAGCCCAAATCGATTGCAGAGCAAACACCAGATTTTGTACATAACCAGCTCACAAGAGACAACCTGCCAGACATTACAACCTCAAACCCAATCAGTTTGGGAAGTGGCTGATTTCAGAGAAAAAATCATAGACTCTAAACAACTTACAGATTTCTAACACACCATATATACAGTATCTCCTTCCCTTTAATCTTTCCCAGTGAATATCAAAAAGGTGACAGAAATGCAGAGAGCCAAGGCATGACCTGGGAGCCTCTCCACATGGTAACTCTTCTGGAAATTCATCCCTCCTGAAGTTTCTCTAACTGCAACAGGGAAAAACATTTGGAAAAGGTCAAATGACTCAATACCACTGAGACCCATAACTTTTCAAGCAGGAACAGGTTTCCATGTGCTTTCAGTTAGAGCACAGACAGGTTGGGGGAAAGGCGGCAAACCCCCCAGCCCAGTTCCTCTTTGCTCATTTCGAGAGCTATGTGTTCGTTTGGTTTGAATTACAGTTGATTTTGCTGCTGGAACACATCTGCAACACTGAGTGAACTGCTGAACTCCAGCCAGCTCAAAAACAACCCACACGGCTGGCAGCACCAGCAAAACCCAGGGACGGCTCCCAGAAGCTGCTTTCAGGGACAACAAGGAGAGGGAGATGGACATTTCTCTGCACGGGCTTTTCCTGAGACACCCTCCAGCGCCACTTATTCTATTATGACTCCAGGAAGCAGAAGGGTTAATTTCTTTCCAAGTTCACATACTGCTTGAATTCCTTAGATAAGCTGCTTCCACCAAACCCAATGATCTAGCCTCAGGGGAGAACACTGTGAGGAAAAGCTCTTTTGATAGATTTTCTTCAAAAGAGAAATTAATTCAATGTCCATTTTTGGTTGTGTTCCATGCCCGTGGCTTCTACCCACTTCAGATGAGGTTTGCATTGTGCCTCTGAAAAGAAACCCCAAGCTTTGAGCACTGCCCTACCACTTCTGTTTGCAAGATGGAAATGTTTTATGCTTGCCCAATAAAATCTTCTCTCCTGAAACGAGAAAGCTCAGCACACAGCACCACAAAGAGGAAAACCAGACCCAACCAGGCTTTAGCCCTCGCATAAAGCCATTAACAGCTAGCACAAACTAATCCTGTACCTTTAAAACTGAGCAGTCACTCAGGAAAGTGAAAAAACAAGTTTTGTAAGCCACTGAAGGCTTCCTTCACATCTTGAGGCAGAAAGCAAGTCTGGGCTGTTACGGAATTTGTGTTTGCATACTGTTGGCGATAATCTGTGTGCATAGCTGGAAACAAAGCAAGTTTTTAGTAGCAATTAGTAACAAGAGTGGGGACAGACCTGCCTGAAGGAGTCAGAGAAATGCCAATAAAGGATGGCAGAACCTTATAAGATGTGTAACAGAACAATCCCAACATGACATAGAAAATACTGCTGCTCTGAAGTGGGAAATGCAATGGCATCAGTTCAAGGAGATAAACTGGGTCTTTAACACTGACAACTTTGACTCCCGGCAGCAGTTTTCCCTTGCACAGCAATTTGCAATGCAAAACAAAACTACTTCCACCCTTACCAAGAAGAGAAATTCAAAATCAAAGGGGGACAGCAAAGTTGGGAAGGGTTGATTTGCTTAGATATAGTTTTCTACAGAGCTGAGTTTCAAGTAAGCCATGAAGGTAATACAGAACAAGGTTTGAAACAGTGTGTGAGAACCTGGGCAAGGAGGGGGGGAAAGAAAAGAGAGTAATAAATCCCCTTTCAGGGGAGTGACCTCCCCTTCCCTCCCCTCATCTTTGAAAAATTTAATCCAGCTCAGATCAGCCAACACCACCCAGGTTCAGAGCTCTCCAGCTATGTACTTTCCCCGCTCCAGAGAATGATACGGCATGCGGGGCCCTACAACAGAACTATTAAAATCCCATCAAGAGGTAAGCAAGTGGTGGCCATATGCTAAACCACTCAAGGGATGAACAACCAGGGAAAGAAGCACAGCTAGGCAGCAAGTCTGCAGGCAGGGTCTTACCTGGTAGACAAGCTAGCAAAGTCTCCTCCATCTAGCAGCCTGATTTTGCAGAATAGAACCCCATTGACAAAGGGGACAGCAGTCAGCTCTTCTAGAGTGAAACTTGTCTGAAACTTGAATTTCTTCTTCTTCATCAGGAAAGCCATGGGCAAATTCAGCGTGGAAAGCTCAGGAATTCCAAACAAGATCAGGGAGAAGCAGCTCACAGCACACACAGACAAGCAAAGGAAGGGCACTCGTTCCGGGAGCACAAGCAGGGAGTAAATTCCAGTTCAGTTACAACGACGGCCCAGCTTCAAATGCACAATTCTCTTCTCTTTGGTGGTCGGATCTGGCTGTGGGATCATCGCCACGGCAGGCTTCAGGTGAGCAGGAAGAGGTCAGATTAAATCTCTGCAACATCTCCAAGGGAAAAGGAAGGGAGGGAAGTTGGGTCTCGGCTCCAGACCAGCAGGAGCTGTCCCAGTTAGAGGCTGCAGTGCTCTGTCTTCAGCACAACCCCTCCTGAAAGCATCTCTTGTAAGAAGTCATCTCAAGTCCCCGGAGAAGCCTTAAGTTTGTGGGCAGCACATTCAAAGAGCTTCCAGTCTCTATCTCTTGTGCAACTCTTTCATACAGGTCTTTGGGTCAGCCTTTGGGAGGGAAATGAGTAAATTAGTTCCAGCCAGTCTTGTACTCCTCCTCCTGCTCTAAAACCTGTTTGGATGGGTAATATTCAGTCCAGACTCATTCCAGTCTGAAGAGGTATGGCCCCAATTAGCCCAGCCCCAACATCCTCTTTCTCCTTTTTGCCTAGGGCAAGTTTCACTGTTGTCACCCCCCTTGTAATTTCTGTTTTGCAAAGCAGCTAATAAAAATCTGCTCTATTTTCAGCCATCATCTTTAGAAGCAGTTTACAGAGCTACATCATTCTAACGTGTAATCTAACAAGAGGAAGGAAAAGCCATCTAAAAAAATGAAAAATCTGTTTCTTTCCTGCATTTTCAACCAGCCCTAAGTGTTAGCACCTGTATCTTATAAATGGAGAAAGCAGCAGGGAGGGAAAAATCCAAGCAGCCTGCTCCAGATTACACAGCATAACAACCGAATCAGGTCATCCGGCTGTCCAATCGCCAGGCCCACCAGGAATGCTGCCTTCCCCCCGGCACCGGGTCTGCACAGAGCTCTGCTGTGCACACTTCAGATTCGGGGCTGGAGACAGCAGTTTCGTTACACATTTACACAACACCTAAACCAGCGAGGCAGGAGCTGATTAACATCTCAAAGGGGCAAGGTTATGAACACCAGGCAGTAAACAATCCTTACTGATTCTAGGAGCTGCCTGCGTGGGTGGGTGGGGGATTAAAGACCCTCTCCTGCCCGGTGGCTGCGGGAGAACTCAGAGAACCCGCTGAGCCGAGGCGCGGGCACCTCCACAGAGGTTTCACTGCCCTGCAGACACCTTAGAGCAGAGTGGTGGGGAGATGGGTCAGTGCTCTACACCAGCAGCTCCATGAGCAGTACCTGCCGTTGCACCGAGTTGCTGCCAGGTCTCAGCCTTGGCTGCTGTGAGGTCACAGCCTGTCGCCTGGCACTCCGGAGTCATGCACTGAAGGGTTTTCAGGACCCAGCTCTCTGTCCGAGCCGTGCACTGAGTCGTGCACTGAGCTCAGCTCTCAGCTCTCTGAGCCGTGCACTGAGCTCAGCTCTCAGCTCTCTGTCCGAGCCCTGCACCGAGCTGTGCCCAGCTCTCAGCCCCCCTCCTGGCCCTCTGAACCCCCAAGTGCCCTGCAACCCAGCCCCCGGGACCAAGCACCGGGCCATGTCCGGGCCGCAGCCCAACTCCGGGCCCACAGCCCGCGCACGGAGATGCAGCCCGGGCTCAGCCCCCTCCCAGCCCGTGCACCGAGACGCAGCCCGACCTTATCCCTCTCCCGGCCCCCCATCACCAACTGTCTTACGGGAGGTCTCAGCCCGCTTCCCAGCGCCCTCCACTGACCTGCGGCGCGGTCGCGGCCCCGGCCCGGTGCCTGCCCGGCCCTGCCCGCTCCTCCCGCCCGCTCCTCGCACGGCGGCCGCGGCTCCCCGACACGGCCGCCTCTGCCCGCGCTGCGCCAACTGCGGCCGCTACGCCGGCAGCGCAGGCGGTGGGCGGGCAGCACGCGGGGAACGCGGCGCCGCCGCGCTTCGGGAATAGCGACCGCACGTAACCCCCGCCCCGCGACGGGCGGCGCCCCTCGATTGGACACAGCGGGGAGGCGGGCTGAGCGCTGCGGGCGGTGATTGGTTATCCCGGAACGGGGCGGGGAAGGGAGCGCGGGGATTGGAGGGGAGCGCTGTCGGTTTGGACAAGCCCCGCCCCCGCCTGAGGGGTGGGCGGGAGTGGGGTCTGAGGGGTCCCCTCAGCGGGGATGGGACTGCTGGAGCTCGTGTGCGGGCACGGGAGTTGAGGGGATGGCACGGTTCTGCTGTTGGGGTGTCCGTGCCTGGGCTGAGGAGATGGCAGAGGCATCTCTGACATGAGACATGGAGCTCCTGGAGTGGGTCCCGTGGTGGGCAACGGGGATGAGTGGGGGATTGGAACATCTCTGTTATGAGGAACGGCTGAGGAAGATGGGCCTGTTTAGCCTCGAGAAGAGATGACTGAGAGGGGACCTCATTAATGTGTATAAATACCTAAAGTGGGGTGCCAGGAGGATGAAGCCAGGCTCAGCTCAGTGGTGCCAACCACAACGACAACAGGCAATAGGCAGAAAACGATGCCCAGGAAGTTTTACCTGAATCTAAGGAAGAACTTCTTTCCTATGCAGTGATTGCTCAGTGGTGCAGAGAGGGTGTGGAGTCTCCCTTACTGAAGATATTCCAGAACTGTCTGGACACAATCCTGTGCTGTGTGCTCTGGGATGACACTGCTTGAACAGGACAGTGGGACCAGATGACCCACTGTGGGCCCTTCCAACTGGACCCATTCTGTGGTTCGGTGACAGACGTGGTCTCTGCATCCTCCTGACAGCCAGGAACCCCTCCCCTGGCTTGTCCCAGTGCCCAAGCAGCTCCTGGTGACATGCCTCTCATCAGTGTGTGCCATGGGCTGCAGGCACACAGCTCCTCAGGCCACACAGCGGTGTGGCCACGCTGTCCCCTCAGAACACCACAGAGCAGCCATGGGCCAGGCCGGCAGTGCCTGGGCTGGCTGGGAGCAGGAGGGAGGCCCTGGCACCACACAGCCCTCGGGGCAGCACGAGGCAGGGCTTGGAGCTGGAATCTCACCCTCCGCATGTGAGATGTGGCAACCAGTTGGGCACACCTCTTCATCGAAATGGCTCCCTGTCATTACGTGCTGCTGCTGTGTCCAGCGCTGCAGCTGGGATCCCTGGTTAGGCTGGATTCCATCGTTTGAGGGCAAGCAGAACAAAATGTCTCACCTTGTCCTGAAGGAGCCCGCAATCATCAACGTGATTTGCCTAGTTTTTAAATTTAGGAATTTGCCCAAGCACCTCTGTGGCTGAGAAGCTGAGGCTCATATGGGAGGAACTGTTCCCAAGGCTGATATGCAAAGCTTGGATGAAAGCCTGGGTGTCCTTGCTCTCTGCCAGGCTTTGATGCCCAGACTCCTTGCCTGTAATCTTTGCCATCGATGCAGACAATATCAGAGCTATCAAATAATTGCACCGCAATGTGAGCCTTGCAAAAAAAAGAGTGCTAGGAAAAGTACACAGCAATGTCCTTGGATAAAAGTGAAAAATTGGATCAAGCCAAATGCATTGTTACGATTTTTGCTTACCAGGTTAAGCTTACACAGACTTTGGACTGGGAAAACATTTTGTATTGGTACAGTGAAACCATCATTGGACGAGGCTTGAATCCTTCCATCAATTCCTAGCTGGTGTTTTCAAGGCTTTGAGGCATTGCTAAAGATGGGCTGGTATTTTTTGATTTCTGTTTCCGTTTTATTGGAAAAGAGCTGAGCCTGCTAAATATTTGATATTTACCAAGCTATCATGCTGAAATACCGGAGGCATCTGAAGAATCCAGCCCAGTTCTCACGCCTCTGAAGCCCCGGCACACTGCTGGCAGACATGTGGATGCTCTGCTTCCATCCCTAGGTAAAGGACAAATGATCCCTGTGTGTGGTGGGGGAGGAGACTGTGTGTTATCTGCTATGATTCACTCTGATAAATAACCTCCTCGAGGACTTCTCTTGTTTACAGCAACAGCCTCAAATGCTAAAGTTTACAGAGATTTTAATGCTTGCTGTTCTCACGCATATTTACTTTGCAGTTTTATCAGAAACATCTCTTGAAAACCTCAGTGTTTTTATAATTAATTGAATAATGTGACTGATCTTAAAAATAAACGGGTTTGGAAAAATGCCCAGCAAGCTGCTGAGCAGTGTATAGTATAGCAACCGTAGCTACATTCTCAGGGGTATGTGTATTTTCCTAACAAACACAGTCTCATGACTGAGAGATTAAATCTTTATTACTTTGAAATTCACCGTGTTGATTTTGCTGTGTTTATGCTACATAATTGGTTCTGGAGAAATTCACATGTTTTAAAGGGACAGTGTTCCTGTTTACAGAGGGGATGGGTCAGTCTGAGCCTGCCACAGAGGGAATGTGGGTGTAGGGTATCTTCATCCATCCACTATCCATCTGCCTTTATATTATTTTCTATTCCAGATGCAATCCATTGGCCATGGGGCCATGTGTGTGTGACTCAGGTGCTTTGATACACGTGGATTTTGCTCGCCCCAGACTCACACCCTGTGGATTTCTCCTCTATGGCTGTGCCCACCTCACCTCTGCTCCATGACCCTCGGCCACATCCCTGCCCTGTGCTCTTCCTGACCTAAGCCTTTCCTGAGGCCACTCCCCAGTGCCGCCACCACTTCCTCAACTTTTGCTGGCTCAGGGCGTCGTCTTATCACTCTGGGATATTTTTATCAGTCTGGGCTCTGCAGTTAAGTCTGGGCCTCACCTCTGCTCTCCTGGGAAGGTGTGCCTGGCTGGCCAGGGCTGGGACCGCTGTGCTCTGCGAGTGAGCACCAACAGAGATGCCTTGTCTTGGCTCCTCCCTGCTTTGAGGACAGAGATAAAGCAGCAGTGGAGAAACAAGGCAAGATAAATGCAGGAGGGACAAAACTCAGTGAGGTGAAGTGAGGTAGATCCTGTAATGCATTTGGTGAGCCTTCGAATCCTATCTCTTATCCCAGGGGAATCCCAGATGCACAAGCCCTGCAAACTACATCATCAGCATCTTCCTCTGGAAACCATCATCACACTAATTCATTTGTCCTGGCAGCCAAATGATAAAAGTTTTAAAACCAAATTACACACGTTGCTGTGACAGCATAAACACAGTAATGGTTCTGTGTTACACCTTTTGCCTCTGCCGTAATGGCCTTAATGAGCTTTCAGCCTCATCATCCAAAAAAAAAGAGATTATCACACTCTATGCTGTAAATGCATTCTTGGAGCTGTGGGTGGGATGCAATGCCTTGCTTCAAAGAGTTGTGGGTGGGTGTCTTCCCCAGAACAGGGGGCAGATCCAGGCTGGGGAGCTCCCAAAATGGGGCAGGGGGTGCAGACACCACAGCAGTGTAAGCTGTAGCATGCAGGCAGCTGGAAACCCTATGATGGGAAAGGGTATCTATCCCCATTGCAGAGGAGTATCCCATAGCGTGGAGTTATTCCAAGCTCACGTGTTCTCAGCTTAACAACAGCCTGCGAGCTGCACTTTGATCTGCTTGTGTTTTACACTGGTTCCATATTTAACTGAACTCATCATCATAAAGGCCAGGAACTGTTTCACTTTCTGTGCCAGGCTGGGTTTCCTGTTGCATGTGCAAAGGACACACCTGCACGGTGGGTTTTTGGCCTGCCAGCACTGGGAATCCTGTTATCAACAAAGGGAGCCCAGGAATCTGGAGTCGGTGGATTCCTTTCCCCAAATATGCAGCTAGACCTGAAAATCCAGCTGCCTGGCTTTTTTTGTTTACTGGTTTCCATGTCTGCTTCAGTGTGTCCTGGGAATGTGTGGTAGGACTCTCCTCTTCATTCTGTGAGGTCTGTGGGTGGAACTGGATCTCGTCTGCCCCTTCCAAAATCTGCAGACTTGGAACCCGCTTTGCCTCAAGGCTTGTTGTGTTTATGAAGCCTTATCCTGTGTCTGTATCCCAGCTATCCATCCCTTCAGCGCTGTGCTGGACAAGAGACTTGCTGGTTGTGGCTGTGGTCTGTCCCACTGACTGCAACCCCACAAATGCCGCTGTTACCCCAAATACGTCAGAAGCAACTGTAAGTCTGTGGTTCCCCCTTGACACAGCAACCTCTAATTTGGGATCCCAGGTGGCAGAGGTGAAAGAAACTGTCCCTGCTGGTGCTGGGATTCTGCATTGGGTTAATCACCTGCACAGCTGGGACCCAAGGGCTCATGAGCCCTGTTTGCAGGTGATATTGGCTTCATTCCTGCACTCAAAACATGCTCTGGAAGCTATGCTCCTCAGTTTTGTGAAGCTTCTTATCAGGTGCTTTCAAGCAAGACAAAGAATCTTAAATGCTTCAATTTTCACACTGACCTGACCACACTTCTGCTGACAGTACCTGCTGGCAACAACCTCTCATGTGACAATGGGAAAAAACACAAAAGATCCCCAGAAGGACGCTTTGCCAAAACCGGCTTGACAAACTTTAAAAACATGCTGGAGGAAGTGAAGGTTATTTGGATGAGTGTGCAGGTGATATCATTCTGTCCCTTGGGGACCTGCTCGCAGAACTGCGATGTGATGATGGCACCGCACTGTACTTACGGGATACTGACATATGTGTGGCCTTGTAAAAAACCTTAAAACTTGTCCCTTTGTTTATAATGAGGGACTTGATATGTTGTTTTTAATCTTGTGCTTGCCCATTCGGTTCTGCAGTGAACTCATCCCAAAGACAGACATCTCAATGTCCTCTGCCATGTCTGTGGGAAACAGAGGGACCTGGTCTGAGTCCCCAGGCACACTGACTTTTCCAGGGATATCTCATTGCTGCGCTCTGCCCTTTGAATTGCTTCCTCTTCAGGCTCTCAGCACTGAAAAGATTCGCCAGTGAAGGGAGCAAACAGAATCCCACAAGGTCTGGAGGACAGGGGTGGTTCCTGGGACGGTGCAGTGGCGCAGCTCGGGATCCCGGCGCGCAGTGCCATCTCCTGGAAAGCCGGGCTGCAGCCGCACACATCGCAAGCAGAGCTTTGCTCCGGAGGGAGCAGCGGTGCTCCTGGCGGCTTGGTGCTGCCTCCATGGCCACAAACATTTTCTTCTCACCACTGAGAGTCCCCCACCAAACTTGCCTTTCCCCAGCAGGCAGGAAGATGCTGCTCACCCTCATCTCTGAGGCACCCTGTGGCAGAACATCTCTGCATGGCTCCTTCCTGGTCTGGATGGTGAATACGAATCTCTAGGTACAAAAAGAACAGTAGAGGAGAACAAATAAACATCTATAAATATTACTCCTTAGCTTTTGTTCTGTTTGGGCATCAGTTGCCTGTTCAGTTGAATGTCCTGTGTAATTTTTTGCCCTGTCAGTGTCCTGTTCACCTATTTCTCCTCGTTTTAACTTTAAGGGACATTTTCTGTGTCCCTCCCCAAGTTTGATGACCTCTTCGTGAGCAACAACAAAACCCCTCATCACACAGTTCACCCTATGTTTAAAATGTTGCCACATATTTTTAATGAGACAAAAATCTGTACACAGAACACACACTTGAATCCTGCTGGCTTGACTAAGCTCTGCATTTATCCTGTAAAGACAAGAAAAATGGGTGGGTCCAATGGCAACACCTTTACTTCTCTAGAAAAGTAACACAGCTGAAGTACTTAGTCACTGAAAAAATGCACACTGCAATTTAAAGCCACAGGCTGGTATTTCTACCATTATTTCAGGCTATTGTGGCATCTTCTGAACAGCTGGGAGATTACTGTACTTCAGTAATCCGTCAGACACTGTGAAATAACTCGTGCTCCAAGGTAAGCCTGTAAAAGCTATGATTTGAAGAAGACTAATTATGTAAATACAAGGCCACAAGGTTCACAAACAAGAGGAAAAGCTACTGTGACTCGTGGTTGTTCACAGCTCTCCTTGGCCCCTTCACACTGAGGATTCTGCGCTGCAAAGTTGTTGTCATGAACTCATTTGCACTTCTGCCTTGGCACACACCAATGAACTGAAACAGCCTGTTTACCAAAATGTATTTTTTATTAAAATTCATATTTGTAAAGGAGAGATCATTACACAAATGAGGTAAACCAACACATATGACATAGTTCTCACTTTAAAAATAAATTTCAATTCAGCAATTGATTTGATTCCACAAAGTCTAAGAAGAAGAGTCAGGCAGGAGAAGAATTACACTTCCTTTTTTCCTTTCTCTAAGTTTTCTTTCATACATGTACAAGTGGATCTTTAATCTAAAAGTTTATAAAGTTGCTGCAAGTCTGTGAGAATCATGTTGACCATCCTGTGCAATTAAGCTTTTTCATTATGGACCAAGCCCCACAGCCTGAATGTCTCAAGGAGAAGAGTGGATGTGATGTTGTTTTACCCTGTATAACGGTATAGGACAGTGAGTAGAACCTCAGTTCTGTTTCTCAGGATGAGGCCAGCCAGCAGAAAAGCACAGAATGGCTGGACTCGCTTCCAGCTCCCAAACAGTACAAAACAAACACCACCAGCAGAACCAAGAAATGCCCCAAAATTCACTCAAATCACTGGCTGACAAGGTCCTAAACATTGGGATTTCCTGTGTGTCTGCAGCTTAGTCCAGGATCTTAGTCCAGGTCCACTTTGATGGATCAAGGTATTCTGGGGGTGATAAACTATGCAGATGAGGCAGAGATTGAGTTTCAGCATTCCATCCACCCGAGTGAAACTCATAAATACCCAGGCCCTTGGGTATTTATGCTGCGACAAATAAAGACATTGCACCAAGACGTATCCCAGGAGAGTTTCTGGTACCCAAGACATGAAACTTCCATCACATCTGGCAAGTCGATAGAGAAATTTCATGACTGCACGCAGATAAAACATGAGGTGATTGCACTGTTCCAGTCCCACTGGGATCCTCAGGGGAGGTGGGTGTGACAAACTGCACAGAGGCTGGGCTGCTGGTCTGCACGGGCTGGATGTGATGCTGCAGGAGCAGGATCTGCAGCTCTCAGTGCAAAGGGAAGGTTCTACCACATCCGGTACCACATCTCCAGTAAATGCTTTCAGCAAGAGCCAGAAATGCATTCCCTGTGCGCACTATGGTTCATGATCACTGTACCTTGGCAGATCCAGCACCGATATCCCAAGAAAGCTCTCCACGTTAGAAGTCAGTTAAAGGCTACAGATCTCAAGAGAGAGATAAAGAGAGAGGTGTCAGGAGAGATTTTTTTTTGAAACAGAAATGAAAAAATAACTTGAAAATCTATTGTTTGAGGAACTAAAGCAACCCATGTTAAGCTGCTGGTTTATTACGCATCCTGCTATGGCTCTGTATGAGAGTCTGAAAAGGTAGATTAGCACAAGATTAGCAGAGAAAGCTGTTTAGGCTCAGCCAGACTCCAAGGGAGCCATTCACACTGAGAAGAGCCGGCACCCCTCACTCCCAAGTGTCCTCTGCCAGCATGGGCAGGTTTTTAGCATGGCAGATGTCCCACAGAATCATAGAATTGTTTAGACTGGAAAAAACTTTTAAGATCATTGAGTCCAACCATTTCCCCAGCACTGCCACATCCACCACTAACCCATGTCCCCAAGTGCCACATCTATACATCTTTTAAAGCCCTCCAGGAATGGTGACTCCACCACTTCCCTGGGCAGCCTGTGCCAGGGCTTGACAGCGCCTTCAGGGAAGAAATTTTTCCTAACATCAATCTAAAGCTCCCCTCCCACCACTGTTTCTTTCACTGGATCATACCATCTTGCTGCCCTGTCTGGCCGGGGTCAGTGGTGACTGATGGACTGGGTGTATTGCTCTGCAAAAATCGACGGAAGTCCTTAACCACGGGGCGGAGGATCTGGATGAGGGCACTCAGTGCTGCCTGTGTCCCCTCCATGGCCTGCGCCTGCCGCTCCTGGGCGCACGCCTGCACCTCCTGCGAGCGGCGAATCATCTGCAGCAAGTCATTCTGCTGCTCTAGGTGCTGGGCAATCTCCTTCACGTGCAGGTTGGTGACTCGCTGCTCCTGCAGGAGCTTGGCTGAGTTCAGGGCAATGCGGCTTTTCAGCTCCTGGGGCCTGGCGGACAGGTCGTGTTGATGGGCCGTCATCTCCAAGGGCGCCTCCGCGGTCACGGTGGTGGGGGCTTCCGTGGTGCAGTACTCCACAACTCCCCCGTCCTCCAGGTTGTGGTAGGCTGTCTCTGCAGGAACTGAGAACAAAGGACAGAAAGGGGGTCAGCAGTAGCTCCCATACAGGGTTTTTATCTACAGGACTATTCAGTGAATATCACAGGAATACGGCCTGTTCGGTGAGATAACATACAATGGCCAGCAATGCACAAAATGACCTATTGAAGTCTACTCCACCCTCAGTCGCGCTTCCTTCTGGGCTGTACAATCCAAAGGAATCGGGAATGCCTTATCTGTCTAGACAATATAATTTCTCAACCTCCAGTTTAGACCAGTCTTTCCAAGCAGCACTAACTGACTGATAGAACAGCAAAGACAAGACCCAGAATGGCTCCTGTCGGTAGAAGAGCTGCTCTTTGGGACACTGCACACTGGAAAATCAGCCCTGGAGATGTTTTTCCCTCTGCTTTTGTTCCCAGAGAGGAATCTCCCAAGGTGCAAAGGATCCTGAATTCCCTTGTTCTTAAGGCTGAGTCCAGGTCTCAAAGCTAACTTTCCGTAACTGCGTGTCTTGTGGCCATTCCCCTACAGCACAAGGGCAGACTGGGAGGAGCATTTAATTACAGAGATGTGAGGGTTTCCTTTTGTCGGGGCTTCTCTCTGCCCAAAGAACTTGTGGGCACCGTGTCCCTGGAAGTGTTCAAGGCCAGGCTGGATGCAGCAACCTGGTCTAGTGGAAGGTGTCTCTGCCCATGGCAGGGGGTTGGAACTGGGCACTCTTTAAGGCCCTTTCCAACCCAAACCATTCTGTGGTTCTTTCCCCACACAAGGCTCGGCGTTTCCTCGCAGTGGGGGTGTCAGGGCCTCCGTGTGACCCTCCAGGCCAGCCCAGAGCGTCCCAGCGGGCACAGCACTCACTCTGGGTCAGGGTGACCGTGGTGGCCGACGCGGCGATGGGGATCTCGCTCCCGTCGCCCTCGCCGCAGTCGCCGCTCGGCAGGCTGATGATGGTGGCCTCTCCCAGCAGGTTGCAGATGCGCTGCTGCATGGGGGTGAGGATCACCGGGGCGGCCGCGGCGCCGGCCGGCTCCTCGCCCTCGGGCCCGTGGCCGCCGCCGTTCTTGCTGTCGCCGTCCCCTTCCATGGCAGCCCGCACTTGGGCCACTTTGCGCCGCACCTCGGTCTTGAGGTCGGACCACTTCTTCTTGACCTCGGGCAGCTCGCGGTGGCAGGTGGCGACGGCGTTGACGCGGCGCAGGATGTCGTGCCAGGCCGCGGCCTTGGCGGCCAGCGACACGCCCGCGTTGAAGTGGTTGACGAGGAGGTGCTTTCCCCGCTCCAGCTCCTCCACGATGATCTCCACCTCCCGCTCCGAGAAGTTCATTTTCCGCTTCTTGGCTGGGGGCGCCGGCGGCGACGCCATGGCCGTGGGGGGCAGCGGGGACGGGACACGGGGTCACCCCTGGGAGGCGCCGGGCAGGGTCCCCCCTCCCCCGGGGACAGCAGGGGGGCCCCGAGGCCCCTGAGGGCCCGGAGGGGTCGGTGCCCCCCGCTCCCCCTTCGGCACCGCCAACGATACGCAAATTGCGTACGGCGCCCGCCCGGCAGCCCCGCGCAACGGCCCCCGCCCTGCGGCACTGGCGTAATGGCTTCCAGAATCGGCCCCTCTTCCTGCCGCGCCCGATTGGCCCGTCCGCCTGCCCGTCACGCCTCTGTCCCGCCTCCCGCCCGCACCGCCGTGCTGTTATTGGCCAGCAGCCCTGTCCATCACGCGGACAAAGGGCGGCTCCGCTGTCTCAGGGCACCGCGCCTGCGCGGGGCCGGTGCGGGGCCGGGCACGCAGGTGGATTTCCTCGCTCTAAGCCCATAGGGTGCCGCTCCTGCCCATCAACCCCGAGCGCGCGCTGGTTTCCGCCCTACCGGATGCGCGCTGCGTCCGTCAAACTCAAACCGCCGGCCGGCTCCCGCTCTGATTGGACACATTCGCGTCATCCCCGCCTTCCCCAGGGGCTCAGCCAATTGCGGCTCGGCCCGCGCGCCCGCCCCGCCCCCGAGCGACACGGAAACACCGCGGCGCTGCCTTCCGATTGGTGGAGGCGAGGGCGTGGTCTGTGACGTCACGACCCGGCCCCCCGCGCGTGTACACCGCGGGGCGTGGCCCAGGACGCGTCGCCCTCTGTGATTGGCCGGTGCAGGGCGTCACGTGGCGGCGGCGGCGCGTGGCGCGAAGGCGGAAGCGGCGCCATTTGCCGTTGCGGCGGGCGTGAGAGGCGGGCGGCGGTCGGTGCTGGCGCGGTCATGCCCGGGGCGCGGCGCTCCCTCGCCTCCCCGGTGGTGAGCGGCGTTCTCTGCCCGTGCGGGTCCTCGCAGGGATCGGCGGTGGAGAGCGGCGGCGGGGGGAGCGCGGGGTCCAGCGGGCGGTCGTTGTGCGAGGCCTCCGAGCAGGACCGGCGTCTCCGCGCCCTGTTCCAGAAGCTCGACGTGAATCGCGACGGCGCGCTCTGCATCCACGACCTGGCCGTGGGGCTGGGCCGCCTCGGGCTGCACCGCACCGAGCTGGATCTGCGGGTGAGCGGGGGCGGGCGGTGGGGTCTGGCCGGGCGGGGCTGAGCGGTCCCGCGTTCCGGGGGTGAGGGAGGGTTTGGCCGCCCCCCTTGTCCCGTATCCGCTCCGGGACCCTCTCCATGCTCGTCTCGGGACCAGAACGTGGACTTTGGAGACCTCCCAGCTACGTCTTGCTGTGGCGGCGGTGGCACTTGCACATGGCAGCACCGTGGCAGCACCCGCGTCCTTTTCGCGTCCTGTTTCCCGAGCGAGAGCGGAGCTCTGTGATGCGGCACGGCCGCTTTGCTCCCCGAGAGTCCTTGCCTCAAAGCCACGCTGCCGGCTTGCACACTAGACCCGGAGGAATCAGCTTGCTTGCTACCTGTAGACATGTACGGTATTAACTGCCCGTAATTAATAAGATTAAAACTTTAGTGTTTGGGCAGGAAGAACCATAAAGGAAATCGTCTTTCTCCAGGACTCAGGACAGGGCAACTTGCATGCTGACTTACACTAATGAAAGGTCTTTTGGAAGCGATTGTGCAGGTTTCATTGCATCACCGTGTTCCTCACATGCGTCTGGCACCGTGTTGCTATTCAAGTTTGCCCAGGATGGCTTATGCCAAACTTGTTTATTTTAAGGGTTTGGAAACATCTTAGAATATAGGGAGGCTTCTGTACGACACAGTTTGCACATGGAGCGTATAAAACATGCAGCACTGGCTTTCTCTTTCATTACTGGGAGCCTTTTGTGCTCACACCTCTCTGTGTGATGCTGTACACTGAAGGCTCCAAGGTTCAATGTGATGCTGCTCTGTTTAACTGTCATTAATGTAATTTACATGTCTATGATGAATGGGCTTGTCCTCAATGCTGCACAATTTGTCCCTGCCTAGTTGCTCGTATTTTATGTGCAGGGCCATAAAAAAGCTGAGCATCATGTGGAAATAGGAGATAAACACATGGGTGCAGCCAGGGATGTGCCCCCACAGAGTGCCTGAGTCCTGCAGGAAGGAAGAAGAGTTTAAGAATAACTTGTGAGTCACTGAAAAGATACTTAATTCAAGTGACAGTTTGTATTCTCTCCCTTTTCTGGGAGTGGTGCCTCAGTTTGAGTGCTTTATTTGCACAGTCCTTTCCAGAGTTTCTAGTTGCTTTCTAACTTTGAATCTCCAGCATCTTAGCTTCTAACATTTCTTTTTGGTTGGCATCTTACTTGCTGCTGTAAAATACAAGAATTCCTTGGCAGTGTGATCTTGAGAGTAGTTGAGTTGTGCTGTTTCTAAAAATAACATGAGTGCCATGGGGGGTTTCTGCTGGGTGCATTTGGGTGTGTAAATCAGATTGTACCACAAGTCACCTGTGCATGCCATGTGACACTGACCTGCTCCTACCTGTGGGGCCCAATCCTTGGCCTCTGGCAAAAGTCCCTCACTACCCAGAATGTTCTGTCCCTATGCCTGCATGCCTGCCTCGGTTTGCATTCCCTTCTCTTCCCGTGCATGTAATTCAATCCAGGCTGACAGTCTCCAGCCCAGGAGGAAGCACCTTAAAACAAACTGCATTTTTACTTCCCAGCAGAGAGTTTCTTTGCTTGGTGCACTGCGGGAGCGGCACAGAGGAACCGTTCTGTGGGGACTTGGAACTCGCTGCCGGAGGGAAGCGCTGGCTGGATGCTGCTTTACAATCCTGTCTTTCTGCTGAAGCCCTTGTCTGTCAGTATTGTTCCTCAGCCCTTTGCTTCCTCTGCCTCCTCTTCCCGATCAATAGTGTGGCAGGGGCTGAAACCCTGGCACAGGTTGCCCAGAGAAGCCCAGCCCCATCCCGAAAGTGTTCAAGGCCAGGCTGGATGGGGCACTGAGCAACCTAATTTAATGGAAGGTGTCCCTGCTGATGGCAGGGGGTTAGAACTGGGTGCTCTTTAAGGTCCTTTCCAACCCAAACTATTCTAGGTTTTGCTAAGCATTTTTAGTATGGTAGAGCATCCTCTTCAGCAGGGTAAAAACTGTTGAGAGTGAGGATGCAGAGTTCAAAACTCTCAAGTTCCAGTTAAAAAGGTGGGAAGAGCTCTCAGATGGCTAGAAAACTTCTGTGTTGTGCAGCTTTTAGGGAAATCAAATAAACTTCCTGTTTCCCAGGCAGTTCTATTAATAAGTTAGTCTTTTTTCTGCTCCATGCTTAGCTAATTATGGCACCTCAACGCTTAAGTAATGTGAGGTCACGCTCAAGAAAAGTGCTTAAGTGTCAAGATGAAAAACCTTTCTGATTTATCAGGCATGGTGTTTGGAGACCAATTTAGGCATAAATCACATGGATTGCTTGTGATTAGTAAATTACTTGGTGCCTCTGGTGCACTTTTTTTTTCCTTCCATGCAGCAGTACATTTGATATGAGAGTTGCCTTCCAACGTTTGGGAGCAGATGGAGAAAACGTTGGGCTTGTTAAGTGACGTTATCGCCAATCTTGGCTGCAAGCTGTTAATCTCCCTGCGTCAGTAGGCTGAAAGTCCTTGTGGTAACAATAACTTTTGGGCTGAACTTGGAAAGAAAATGAGCAATGTTTTGGCTCCTTGAGTACTTGAGAGTTCTTGCTGAGATAAAACCCTTTGTGGCATTCTTGGAAAATTGCTGCCATCTCTTTTAGAGGTGGCCTTCTGTGGTGGGGGAGAGAGGGCTCGTACTCAGATGTCCTTTGAGGTGGAATTTGCTTATGTAAACAATGCTTTCTTTTTTTTTTTTTTATTTTTTTTAACCCATGCTGTTATCTTTAAACCAGTTGACAAATACAGTGTGCCAGACCAGTGAGCCTTGCAACAAAATGCTTGTTTGCACCGGTCAGCATGAAGCAATCCACACACTTCACTCAGTTTGGGCAGTAAAGTGATAATCATGTGAAGAAATTTTTAAAAGCCTTTCTTGTTCTACTGTGTGAAGAAATAGTTTTTTACTGCTAAATTTTATCTACCTCTGGAATGGTCAATGTCCTGTTACTGTTGCTTTCTGACTTTATATAGACCTATGGAGCTGGAAATATGCACTTAATGGAAATATGTTGAGCCCGAACAGTTTCGTGCTTTGTTTCTGGAGATGTCCTACTGCTGAAAAAATGTGTGATGGTAATATTTGTGTGTTTGCTAATATAACAGTTTTACTACTGATCCTGATTAACTGCAGGGCTGGAGTGCCATTCCAAAACCTCATCTCTGCTGAAGTTCCAGACAGTCTGAACTGGTGGAATTAATCCCAGCTGCCTAGAGACAGACTGAAGTGGTGAACTTTGTCTGCAGCTGCCTCTTCTGTAGTGGTGCTGAGCATCTTCTGCTTGTCTCTTCAGTCCCAAATGTCCTCTTTGTGTCTGCTCTAACAGTGATGTCCTCCTTGGCCTTGTGATACTTTCCTCTCCTAAATTCATATATGTGACTTTGCTCCTTTGGTATCAGCTTCCCCATGGGAAACTACATCAGCTCCCAGTCTGCTGAAATCTGCTTTCATCACTTCTTCCTTAGCCTGGTATCTCCTCTTTGATCTCCAGGTCCTGGCTGTCCGAACTTCCCCACAAGGTCTGTTTTTCACTTTTCCCGTGTACTGAAGACGCCAAGCTGTGCTGCTGCAGCTGGACTCTGCACTGTTCTGTTTGCTTCAGGCCTTTCCTCTGAACAACTTTGCATTTCAAGTGTGTCCCTGGACTCTTCCAGCTGCATCCATGCCATTCTGAGATAACAGATCAGTTAGCTCTTTCGCAAGTGACTCTGTGGATGGGTTGAGAAACTCATTCCACTGTAGCAGTTGAAATCATAAAAAAATTTAATCTTGTTTCTGATCAATACTTTGTCTTCTGTCAAGACATCATTTAATTCTTCCTTTCGGGCTCTATTTCTGTAACTGCTTTATTCTTCAGCGCTTTTGAATACTCTATTTTGTATTATGCACAATGTACTGGAATTCTTAACAACTGTAAGGGGCAGAGCAAGTGGGGATTTTTTCCAGTGTGATGCTTTCACCTGTTTTCCATTCACAGCCATGTGGAATTTGAGGACCTGAGTTTTTATTGTGTTACAGAAGTCAGTTTACGATAAAAAGAGCAAAATTCTAATACTGTTCTGTAATTTGGACTGGAATATCTCTCCAGCTCTCATTTAGATCTCACAATACATCTCCAAACCTATATACACTTATGCATTATCACATTTTCATGGTTTATGTGTCTTGAATCCTGCTGGGGCACTTGTGAAGCTTTTAGCAAGGCGTTTGTAATTCATCCTGAACAGTTGAGCAATACAACGCTCAACAGACAAATACTGTTACAGTATGAAATTCTGGTTCATAGCCTTCCTTCTGCTGCCAACAACTTCTCTTTACTAATCCCGAAGGGTTACTCTTTGTGGATACCCCAAACCGGTTTAATACAAGGTGAAACCATTTTCAAT
Source organism: Orthonyx spaldingii (assembly GCA_013397795.1). Lineage (NCBI taxonomy): Eukaryota > Metazoa > Chordata > Aves > Passeriformes > Orthonychidae > Orthonyx > Orthonyx spaldingii. The sequence continues at coordinate 160,732 of VZTJ01002480.1, read as the reverse complement.
AACCTGTTAATTAACTTCACACATTCATGAACAATGTTTATTAAAATAATATGCAAAATAGATTGTATTTGCAGGGTCTATAGGGAGTGGAGGCCTGTGTTTGCTCTTTGTAAATTATGAAATGTGTGGTTTGATGGAAGGCCTGTTCTCATGCACTTGAGCAAGAGCAGAACTGTAGGTTAGTGATTTAATTGTAGATAAAACTTTCAAATCTGTGGCGAGTGGTTAGTTGGTATGAATTTGGGGTTTGTTGCCTTCTCTGATTTAGGCTGAAGACGCAAATGAACCCTTTGTAATCAATCACAGGAGTTCTTGACAGCTGCAGAAAAGACTTTGAGAAGACAGGCCTTGGCTTTGTCACAAGGAAGCTTTTGGGTGCAATGTTGCTTATTAATAGCCTTGGCCAGCAGCCCCTACAGTGAGAGCCTTGGGACAGGGAATGTCAGGGAGACGGGCTGGCACCCCAGCTGCCCGAGGCTGTCGCTCTGCCAGGACCCAGAGGTCTTGCAGGGACAACAGGAGGACAGGAGTGCTGGGGACCAGGGAATCTCAGACCGTCTTGGTGAAAGTCTTCACCCAGACTTGGTGTCTGGTCAGCCCTGCCTTAGTGTGATTAATGTGTGAAACAGGCAATGTGTGTCCACTGGATGTTCAGAGGGGAGGTTGGGAGCCAGGTTTTAGATGCAAATATGTACAGGAGAGACCTGCTCTTGCGGTTTCCCTTGCGTATAAACAAACAATTGCAGATTACACAAGTGTTGCTTTATGTTCATGTACATACAGGACCAGGTATATAACTCCTGAGGGATGTTTGTTCTTCCAGGATTATTTTTTGTCCTGTCTTGCAGAAAATTAGAGAAGCCTGGTGGTTCTCTGGTTTATTTAGCAGAGACCTTTGTCCTATTTGCACAGTGCTAATGACCAAGGGCTGCTGGCTGACCTTTGAGAGATGTAGGTGCAACTTTGACTAGAGCATATAAATTTTAAATGTCAGCATTGTGTAAGAGTCTCTTCCAGAAAGTGTCCTGGTTTGAAGACAGGTGTCAGCTAAGGAAGGCAGGAGCCTCCCTTGGAATAGGAGATGTAACCCCCTTCCCTCCGAATTAGTATGGTTTTGAAATTAAGGGGCTTTCAGGCAATGATAGGAGAAAAGGAATAACAGTTCTTTACTAATATATATATATATATCAAGGCAGATAGCTCAGCTCTCTCGGTATCTCTGCCCTCTCTGATAAGGGAGTAGCTAGTCACACTTTTTCCCAAGTAGCTTTATTTTGTCTTTCTGAAGTACCCAGTTGTTATGGTATCTTAGCAACATATGGGCAAAAATTTTCTAAGATAAGAAAAACAAAAGGAAGAATTCTAAACCCCAACAAAAGGCATCTTGAATATCACTGATGTGGCCTCACAGTATTACTTTCTGCAGGATGGGGTATGTTCTGAGCTTTGTAGGGAAGTGGATGCCTGTAGAAACCCCTCAGCCTGAGTGGAATGAAACAACAAAACTCATCCAAAGCAGCTGATTGTGTCTGTGTAGAATATGCAGCAGCACTTTGGTCTTTCAGTGTGTTCTGTGGGGCATTTTTTAGTGACCAGGGCTCAATGCCTCGGTAAATAGTGGACATATCTCCTTGTCCTCATCTGCACCGGATATTGGGAATCGTTAATGTTGGAAAAGGCCTCCAAGATAGAGTCCAACCTTTGACCCAGCACCACCCTATTAACTAAACCGTAGCACTAAGTGCCTCATCTTGTTGTTTTGAGAACGTCCTCCAGGATGGACTCCACCACCTTCCTGGACAGCCTGTGCCAGTGCCTTACAACCTTTCAGTGAAATCATGCTTCCTGATGTCCAACCTGAACCTCCCCTGGCATGGCTTGAGGCCATTTCCTCTTGTCCCATTGCTGGTTGCCTCGGAGAAGAGGTCAATTCCCAGCTGGCTAAAACCTCCTTTCTGGGAGTTGTCAGATTACTGAGATAATGGCAGGTGAAAAACTCCAGACTTTAGCATACTTATTGTTTATTTTAATTTTTATTTTTAAATCTAGCTGAATATTGAGCAGAGCTCTTAAATGGTTGGTGAGCATTAACAGAATGACATCAAAGCCATAATAAGGACTTGATCTCTTGTTTGAGAGCCCTGCAAAATGGTGGTGCTGCAGCCCTGGGCTCTTGGTTGCACAAAGTATAACACGATAGGGTGTCGGGAGGAGAAGAAGGGGGAGGGAGCTTTTTGCTACAGCCCTACTTGTAGCAAATGGGAAACGAGTCTTTGTTCTTGTTCATGTCCTATTGCTATATTTGTCCCTGTGAATGTGGGACATGAGCTCAGTTTAATGATGGCCCAGTCTTTGTCTCGGGTGGAGAAGCATAGCTGTGATAACTCGTGTCCGTTTGGGAAGGCAGCAGAGATGTCTGAGTTTTTCCAACTCACATGTCAGGAGCTGCAGGGGATCTTCTGGCAGGCTAAGTGGTTTGCAGTGGAGAATTCCTCTCTAAGAGAAATTGTTGAAATTTTTAGATTATGAGTTGCTTGGAAAGGCAAAGCTGCTTGGTATGTGAACATACATTGCTCAGCCTGAGCAGAACTGTGTGGGGGCAGGCCTGGGCCTGGGCTGCTGCAGGGCCATCCTTTCTCACTACCTATTTTCCTGCTTAACTGTCTGGTGCAGCAAGAAGTCGATTTTCTAATTTCTGAGTACTAAGAATGCCCTGTCTCTTGTTTAATCCCTGCTCTTCACATAATATGATATGACCTTGGTGGAACTCTCTGTCCTGGGCAATGGCTCTGTGCTCCTCCTCCCTGGCCAACTCTCTCTGTATTTTTCTGTTTGGCACTGGCTGTGGATGCCTGAATATATCAGCTTGGGTAGCTTGTGCCAGGGTTCCAGTAATGAGGAGACCTGGGTTTCTTTGTAGTGTTCCCTGAGCTATGCTGTGTCACCTTAATATATGAATGTACTTGAATGTCACCAGACAGTTTAATTATTTAAGCAGCAGTGGCCAAGACGTTTACATTTTATGTCATGGTGTGACAAGCACCGTGCAGGGTTAACTTCAACTTTCTAAAAAATGTGAAGTATTGACGTACTTAACGTTTTCCTCTTTCAGAAATTAAATTTGAAAAGATAAGAGGTAATTGGTGGAGTCATGGCAGCCCATCCCAGCTGGGGGCTGGGTGCTATCTCTGGGTGGCACACACTGCAGGCAGCAGGGCTCCTTGAGGTGCTTCCAGGAGGCTCCCAAAGGAGATGAGTCACGGCTCATTCCTGCAGGGTCACCTAAGGAACCAGAGACTGCCGGCAGCTCTTCCTGTGCTGGAGGAGGAGAGGGGTCATTGCTCCCAGCACAGCTCCCTTCCCTCTGCCGCCCTTTCTTTTCGCCCTCCCTCTCACATTTTTTACATGTTAGCAAGTTGTTGGTGACAAGACTCACATGTTTGCAGGAAAACACTGTGCATTTACTCAAAAGTCTCCTAGAAACCATCTTAAAGCAAAAGTGAATCTGTCAGATATACCAGCCTGGAAAAGGCAAGTGTCTGTCTGAAAACTGGAGTTTTAGACTCAGCAGGTACAATGATGTGGCTGAAAAGGATACAAGATACCTTAGTGCTGTGGCTTGCACAGAACCTCCCTCTGCCAGCTTGCAGTACTGAGGAAAATAATTCAGCAAAACACGTCAGTCTCTTGCTTTTTTCTCTCTCTGCCTCCATTTGGATAGATTACACGACTTTATTGTCAGCTTCTCCTCAGGCTATCTAGTGACTATCCATTTTGGTGTGCAGGGCTCTGAGGCCAGCTGCCACAGGCACCTTCTGTCCCCAGTGACTGGTATGCTGGCCAAGAGCCAGCATTCAGATCAGCTCTCCTGCTTTTTCTGCCTTAAATCCCAGGTCTGGATCATGCAAACAGCTGGAATTGGAGGAATGGCTGTCTCCTAATGAAGCTGAGGGTGGGAAAGCTGTTTCACTGTGGCCTAGGTGTTTGTTCATGATTTCTAGAAAAAGTGAATTCTTGCTCCTCGTGTTCCTTTGTGTCACCTTTCAGGCTGCACTCACAGTATTTATTATATCTTTTTATGTGTGAATGATTGGCTTCATAGTGGTAATACTGGTAGGGTACTACTTCCCTACAAATTCCCAGCAGGAGTGCACTTGTCTTGCTTCTAGCTATAATCATCTTGCTGTTATTAGGTTTATTATTCTGACCTAATAAAATTCCCCACTTGGTAAAATAAATGCACCTTTTTTTTTTTCTAAATATGATTAGAAAATTCTGTCTGTTCTCAAGGAGTTGTGTGAATTAGTGTGGTGGCAGAATTCCTCTGAGGCTTCCTTTAGTGAGGACAGAGGTCAAGGAAGCATTGCTGAGTTTCTGCTTTAATTACACCCCAGGCATGTAGTTTCTTGCACAAATTATTATTTTCTTATGAAATCTCTGCATGAACAAAGGAAGATGGGGGTCCCTGATGTCCACTCAGCACTCATGTTAATACTAATGCAGGGGAACAATTGCAACAGTGTCAGGTAACATCAGCTGTTAAATGGGGCCTTGTGAGTATTAAGTCACCACTGAGGAAAAATCTCAAGTTCTACTTTGGGTGCTTTGCCTTCTGTATTGTGACTTGTAGCTGTGTGAGTGACAGGGCAGCCTGCCTGTTGCTGCAGGCAACTCAGATGCCCTTTCCACACTTTCTTGGACCCTATCCATGAGTAGTCTCAACTGGTTACCACAGCAGAAGCTCTGCAGTTTTTTTGGCTGGGTTAATGAGGTTGTCAGAGGAGCATGGGAGCAAGGTAAGCCCAGGGCTTAAATGGATGTGTGAGATGACTTGTAGTGGCAGTAAGCTTCAGATTAGTTCGCAGCTGCTTGTGAAACCACAGCCTCAGGCTAATAGAAGCTGATTTTGAAGAACTGTGCCCAGTTCAGAAAATCTGCTTTGTTCCTCTGGCTTGAGAGCATTAAAAACTTTCAAATGTCATCTTAAAGGATCTGATTCACTACGTGTTAGAAAGTAGTTTAACTTTCGTGCTTGTACTGTGATGACTGGCAGCAGCTCAAGGTAATGGAGGCATGACAAGAATTCCTCAGTCTTTTCTGCCTGTGCCTGGGCTGCTGACTGCATCCCAACTAGAACTGGACTGTGCCATTGCTCAGAGAGGGACAGGGCTTTCCCACACCCTTACCCCAGTGTTACTGCCCCACAACTTTGTAAATTTTTTGTGTAGTTGTTTTTTGGTATGTGTCAAATTTTAAGATAAAAAACTTTGTTGCATACTGTATATAGACCTTGTGATTAAAAAACATTTTTTTCTTCTTCAGTAATTCTGGTGTATTTGCAGAAGAATTTTTTTAATGTGATGTCTTTTATGTACTTGTCTCTCACTTTTTCCATTACTTAGGTTCGCTACAGGAATTCAATGATAGCAAGTTCCCAAAAGTGATGTTCATCTCAAAATTTATGTGCAACTTGACTGCTTAAGGCTCGCAGACCTTTTAGATTTTGGATCATATTTTCACATCTAATATCTGTATACCAGAAGTGTCCTGCAGTCTGTCACTCTCAAAAGCTGAGGTCCTTGGCTCACTGTGGCTCTTGCTGTGCTGTGGTGGGTAGGGAGCCCCAGGTGACGGAAGCTGTGGGTCTGTACTCATTTCTCCTTCCTGTTAAAACCCCCAGACTTATGGAAGAGTCACAATAATTTGGAAGTGAGGCATGCTGTGGACACGAAGAATCTGGGTATATGAAGATGTTGATGAACTGTTAAATGGAAAATGCTGCAGGGTTCCTCCAGGGTGGGTTCTGGTGGGAGGCTGATACAGCCTCACCAGTCAATGAACAACTGCTGCTGTGGCAGCGGAGGAAAACGTGGCATTTCTTGTTGAAATCTAAGCAATATCATATGTCCCTGTGCTTAGATATTAATATCTACTTGTAGTCCTGCTCTGGCTGGTCCTACCTTTGACTAGGTGGTTCAAGGCTCGTCCAGCAGAGCTCGGCAAGCTGAGCAACCGGCGATGGTTTAAGCACAGCTCTTGCACTGATGAATGGCCGTAAACGCTGTGCTGGGAGGCAAAGGCAGCAGCACAATGCAGCACCAAAGAGCTATTGTAGGCACGGATGAGACTATAATAGACCGGGGAGAGAGAGTGCACTTAGAGGTTAATGCGGCCATGGCTGGGCAAAGCCGGCTTCTCTCTGCAGAACCATCTGCTGCCCTAACAAAGAGCTGCAGCCGGAGCTGCCGAGCTACACACATCCCTCGGACGCTGCCCATCGCTTTGGGGCAGCGCTTTCCGTGCTCGGGCCGCTGCCCCGGGGCCGGCGGGCGCGCTCCTGTGCGGGCGCCGAGGGCGCGCTCCCGGCCGGCTGCGCGCGCTGCCGTGCTCCGGAGCAGCGCAGTGTTGGGAGCGAGGATTGGCTGGGCACTGCTGCAGTGGGGACGCAGCCTGGGTGCTCAGCATCGCTGCTCAGCCTCGCTGCTCGCCTGGGCTGCCGTTGGGATGAGCCGGGACGCCTGGCTCAGTTGGCAGCTCTGAGAAGCTCTTCTCGAAGAGGTTCATCTTTAGCTTTTCTCCTAAGCGCAGCGTCTCGGCTTCTCTGTCCAAGCAGTCTCCAAAGCGCAGCGTCTCGGCTTCTCCGTGCCAGGGGGCTTGTGCTTTGTCTTGCCATCAGATTTCTGAGGCTCTGGTACAATGAGCTGCTTGTCAGGCCAGGCACGACTGCAGTAGCAGCAATTTCAAAAGGCAGGAAGCGTCTGCAGGAGCGGTCTGTAAAGAATCTGAGCCTGTGGAGTTGCTGGGTTGAACCTCCCGCTGGCTGCCGTGCCGATTCCCATCTTGGGGGTGCTTGGTAGTGCAGTCACATCATCCTTGGCAGCGGGCAGCTCCTGAGCGCGCAGGGTTTCCCTGCCCGGGATGCTCGCTGGAGCAGCAATGCTGCAGACCCTGTGGCATTTTCTGTCTAGCTTCCTTCCCAGGGCTATATGCCAAGGTCCTGCAGATGAAAAAGAGGATGAGGCCAGAAACACCACCCCACTTCCAGGCCCCGGGGAGAAAGGGCCAAAGGTGTTGGGGAAGACACAGGACAGAGGGACTGATCCCACTGAAAGGAGACCAACTATCCTACTGGTGGTTGGACCCGCAGAGCATTTTCCAAAGGTAATGGGATATTCAGGGGCCTGAGGAGGGGTTGGTGCACATGACAGTGGAGTGTGTGGTCTGCTGGGAGAAGGGGTATTGCAGGTGGAGTGTGTGAGTAGCTATGTGTGTGAATTTGGGGAGGGGGGAGAGGAACAGGAAAAGGGAGCAGGGTCCAATGTGTGTTCTTGCTAGAAAGGAAGGGGGTGGGGGGCAGGGGAGTGACTGAAGAGAGGAGGTGATCTACCCTTTCAAACATGATGTTCAAAGTGTGGGAGAAAAATGCTGTTTAGGGGCGAGGGAGAATATGGGCGCTTCCAGGGTTCCTGGGCAACTTGTAAAAAGCATGACTGAGAGAGCAGGGAATGATAATGCAGGTTAGTGGTGAGTCCCACCCCTGCACCGGAGACCGGCAAAGAATCAGATACATCCTAAAATATTCTGGAGTCAGTCTCTGGTAATTTGGCAAGCCTTTGGTAAAACTTGCATCTTTTGAGCAAGTGAGTGTGTGGCTGTATTATTTGAACGGCAGAGCCCGGAAGAGAGTCAAGCCTGTCCCTGGGGAGCGGGTGGCATAAGGGAGAGACTAAAATCTGTGTTAGGATGGGAAGTTCCCAGGGGTTGGGAGAGCGGGGAGGTGGCGGGGGTGCACAATTGGCAGAGAATAAATGGTGAGGCTTTGTCTTGGGGGAGGCAAACAAAAGCTGCTTAGTTTATTGCCAAGGCTCCCAGCACAGTGCTGGCCGACTGCAGTTCTGGCTTATTTAATGGAGGGAGTGCTGTCTGTCTCCCTTGAGGATGGTGCAGGCTCTGACTACATGTGGTTTAAAACCAAAGGTGTGACCTGGGATTAGGGGAGAAGGAGTTGGGCATAAGGCCTAGGAAGGGTGGGAGGTGGGGTTAATACTGAAGAACTGCAGCAGGGATACGGGTGTGTGACTTTCAGGATCCAGCTTATTTGACAGGGAATTGGGCATGGTTGTTGCTGTGTGCTTTCTCTTTAAAATGAAGGATGAACAGGTTTAAATTGTAGAGGGGATTAATATCTGTTCTGCTGTTGTTTTGAATGGAAAAGGGCAGGGCGGCATTTTGCATTCTGGGGAGCAGAAGCCACTCCCTGCTTGAATCAGACTGAAAAATCTGCAGGGACTTTTGCCTTCATCTCTATCCTTAGCAGTTAGCGCTGTGCATCCCCTTCCAAAAGAGGAGCATGCGCGTTTTGGGGAGGACTTTGGTGCACAGAGGTTGAAGAAGGACAGAGGCTCAGAACTGAAGGAAGTGGTGACGAAAACCTTGGAATTACAGGGCTGAAAATCTCTGGTGTCTTCCAGAGAACAATGGTCTCTCAGTCAGGGAGAGTCCATCTGTTCATACCTGGAAATAAGGCTTTCTCTGAAAGCTGATACCAATCTCCTCTTTCCTGTGTGACTCTGGGAAGTTTTGCTGCATAGGAACCCTAGGACTGGCTAATGGAGAAATACCTAGAGGATAAGGATGTGGTAAAATGGAGTTATTGCATCTTAGAAAGTAACTGCCCATCTGCCAGGAGGTTGTGATTGTGTAATTTTAGCTTGCCCTGATTGTAAAGTAAAACGCAGTGTAAAGCTCCTCTGTTGAGGACTATGCAGGTTTGTTTTACCTTGCAATTCAGGCTGGCTAATGCTTCATCCAGCCCGTGGCTCAGCTGATGGACAGTAACTTGTTAAGATGCAATGACTTGTTTGTGCTTGATGAGATACCAGTGTTCCAATTACCTGTCTGAAGGAGAAGTGTTGGGAAAAGTCTCATACAGCCTTAGGGATAGATAATAAACCACTGTAAGCAGTGTTATTTGGTGTTTAGAGAAAATGTAGGGGCTTTTGTTCTCTGCCACTGGCTGACTGTGACCTTGGGGAGCTGTCTCTTGACTGGTAGGCCACTTTGTTTTGTAAAAACACCTGTTACTACTTCTCTTCTAAAAACTCACCAAATATCACACCTGATACTGGGGTTTCTGTAAGGAATTGATGTGTATTGATAAACTTGACTGGAGGGGCTTCCTGGCCTTGGCTCTTCAATCTTCACTTGTCTTTGGTATGTTCTTCCTCAGATGTTTACTTGAAGGTAACAATTTCAACATGAGGCTGTTTTTGCAAGTACGGGGAGAAAATACTGTTTGCAAATGTGTTATGTTGGCCCTGGGTCTGTGTACACAGGAGACAGGCATGATCTGCCCCTGATGTCACCATCTGGACTTGTAACTTTGGATCCGTGTGTTGTCAGTGGAACAGGTGACCTTCCCTGGTTACCTTTATGTCAAATACCACCTAATGCTGTCTGCTGTGCCTGGTCTCTATCCTTCCCCTGGCACAGCCTTGGCTGGTTGCAGTTCTTTACTCTGTTGGGGTCTCTTAAATCATTAACTCCCCTCCTTCATACACTGTACACTCTCTGGGCTTTGTGAGGACTTTCTGTACTGTCCAATTAATTATAAGCTAGTTTCCAGAAATTAAAAAAGACCAAGTCAGCAGAACCCAGTGAAACCTTCTAGCAGTGGGGTTGGAGCCCAGAAAGCTGTTTTGCCTCTGAAGGAGGATGTTATGTGACTGCGACGCTTGCTGGCACTTGATATTTTTAGAGCCTTTTTTTTAGCAAAGTAAATTCAAAATTAAACAGCATACTTTCCTGCTCCTTGTATGGGTGCATCTTTCCATCCTTTGGGAGGTACATTCTGGAGCTGATGTAGTAAACCAGTGATGAAGCAGATGCCTAGAAGAGTACATGACTTGGAAAGATTAGCATTAGAATGGCAGGGTATGGAAACTGGTAACTCATGCAGCATTTAAAAAGAACCAAATCCTATAAATAAAATGAAAATGAGTTTGCTGAAGGGAGAAGGAGCTGGGTTTCCTTCACGGCTCACTTTTCATCAAGGAAACTGCGGAGGATATTAGCCAGGCTGGCTCCACATGGCCCAAAAATGTGTGGTTTCAGTGGCAGAATAGGTGGATGGAAATATCAGGGAGGAGTGACTTCATTTGGAGCTGTGTGCTGTGTCCTTGGTTTGATCAGGAATAGACAGTGCTAATGAGGGATGTGCAGTCTGTAGCTGGCGCCTGAAGCCCTGGGCTGAGTGTGCTGCTGCCTGCAGGGGTTGGGGCAGTGGGACTGGCTCCGTGTGTGCTGAGATGTGGGCAGTGACCCCACACCAGAGTCCCAGCAGCACTGACCTCTGCAGCTTTGAAAAGCTGCCTGGCTCTTGAGTATTTCCAGCTTTACCAGGATTTATTTAGCTGAAATATAAAAACTTCTTAACACTTGTTTAAGTTCCCTTTGTCATTATAACCTGAATTGCTGATATAAACTTCATTTGTAATCTGTCTCTCCTTCTTAGCTTACTGTCCTGTAATTAATACCCTGCTTAAAATCAGCTTTAACCTCATTAGCTTTCTCCTTTCCTCTGACGTAGGTAGTAGGGCTTTTTTTCCTAAAATGTGCCGCTTTTGCCTTTTGTCTCTAGCTGCCAACTCCGGAGTTTCTTAAGAAAATCTGCATCATGTTGGCATAGCAACTGAGCTGCCAAGCAGCTATAATAGTGATGCTTGGCAACTTATGGGAAGGACTACGGAGGATCTTAAGGCTTTGTGAACCAAATCTGAGTTGGATTTATTCACTTACAACCTGTTGCTGGGGGGAAGCCACTCTGCTTCCCTCGGCGAGGGCATTTGGTGTTGGACAGTGGGGTGTATGTATCATTAGGGTGCTGCTTGCTGTGAGACTGGACTTAGTGGGAAGGCTGGGGTGTGCTGCTGGCATGCATGCAGTGAGCTGCTGCAGCTGATCTTTAAGAGGATCTGGAGTCCCTGAGAAGATCCTGTTTTCGTGCAGAGAGACGTCAGCAGGGAGTAGGTTAAGCCTGGTTAGGTAACGTGGCAGTGATGCCATGGTAGGTGAGGTGCCGCAGGGAGGGCAGAGGAGACCATTGTAGGTCACGACTCCCAAGGGTACTGAGTTGCTGTGAATTGTGATTTATTAAGCTTTTTAAAAAAAAAAAAAAAATCCTTGAAATTAAGCCACAGAGTAAATATTCCCAGTTTGTGTGATTGACATGCAGCTCCATGAGCAGCTAATTACAGACCTTGGTTTTGCTTTAGAGAACAGAATACCACGGTAAAGATGTAAGGGCCCCCTGTGCATGAGAGCCTAAGGAGGGGAGTGCTGGTTGGACTTTGCTGTGCCAGGCAGGCTGTTCAAACACAGCAAACACCAGAAAATGTTGCTGTGTCCACAGCAATGGGGAAGGCTGTTATCTGGGCTGGCTCAAACCAGTTCAGCAAACACACTGTGTTACTTCTAGTGCAGACAGGATTACAGCGTTTGGGTTACTGGCTATGGCTTTTTGCATCTTCCTTGTGTGATAGCTTCTCTCTGATAAATACCAAGACTATAACTTTATTTAAAATTCATGTTAGCAGTCTGTGATTCTGTCCTGAACAGCACTATTGCCTGCTGCACATTGGTACTCTCTCTGGAGAGCTTGGTGTTACCCCAGACCACAAACTCCACTAAATGCTCAGAAACCTGTAATTATACCTGCATTAAATGGTGCTTGTGCCATGCTCCCTCCAGCCTGGCTTGCTCCTAATGAGAACTCAGGAACTCGCTTACAAAGCAGTTAAACTGTCAGAGGTAGAAACTGAACTATGTTATTCTGCCTGGGACACTTCTCGTAACACGTATCTGACTGCAAGGTTTAATTGGAGTCAGAAGAGGATGAAAAATATTAAGCTGGTGTAACTGCTGTGTGGATGCTTAGCTAGGAGGCTTAGAAGCAGCTGGGTCTGTTTTGAAGTCTGTCCTTGGTTTGGGTGATTTTCTCTGTATTTGGCTCAATGACAAACCTCCACAGGCTTTATTGCTGCTGTGCTAGTAACGCTGGAGTGCTACAGAGGGGAGGGGTGTGTGCAGGGGTTGTCTGCTCTTAGCTGACACAAGTGGTTTTGGGAGAACTTGCAACTAAAGCCAGTCAACTCTGGCATAGCAAAGAAACCTTGTAAAAGTGGAAAACTTTTTCTTAAGCTGGCTGTCCTAAACGTGTATGAAAGCAGTAAGTGGCTGGCATCCTGTTCTTACTGCGCTTTAAAAAGATAATTTTTGGGAAGACAGTGATAGTCCTCCTGTGTTGCATGGTGGGAGAGGTTATGATCAATACTGGTCCCCACTGTGCTACCTGTGTAAATCCTCACAGAGGTGAGATCAAGATCAGAAAGGACTGTTTGGATGTAAGGAACAACGAGTAAGTTTCCTGGCCCTTGACCAAAGCCTCTTGGGTTAAGAGAGACACCCAGTAAGAGTTAACTGTGATGTAAGGTACCTGGGTTTAATGGGAGCCGGGTGTTGGCATGGAGGCAGCTCACGTGTCTCTTTCATGTCAGCTGGGTGGGACTGTACAGCCCCGGCTTCCCTTTTAAGCAGAAGGGCAGGGCTTGTGCAGCCAATCCCAGCGGAGCCAGGCTCACTCATAGGCATGTGTCATGAGACTCGCTGGTATTTCCTTTCCACTAGGTGCTGAAATTAGCTCAGGGAAATCACTCTATTTTACTTCCCTTCCTTGCTGGTCGGTCTGAGCAGGGCAGCTGAGTCTTGGGCTCAGAAAGATGCTCTGCCTCTGTCTGTACGTGCCGGTGTTTGGGGAGAGGCAGACGGAGTTTGAGTACTTTGAGTCGAAGGGGCTGCCGGCTGAACTCAAATCCATCTTCCGACTCAGCCTCTTCATTCCTTCCCAGGAATTCTCCACCTACCGCCAGTGGAAGCAGGTATGGCCCCGAGAGAGGAATGGAAGGGAGGGACTGAGGGGTGATCTGTAATATCTTGAGTGGCTCGCTTGAGAGAGGGAGAAGGTCATGATGGCTCTGTTGTAATAACTGAGTAAAGCATGGAAGCACTTCTCGTGCCCCTTGGCAGGGATTGCTGAAGCAGTGTGAGTTCTTCTTTTGATCCTTTTGTTTTGAATTGGGTGAGATCTCGGTGCCTGTAAGACTCTTTAAACCAGTTGATGTGAGTTAAAGAGAAAAAAGGGGTTTTCCCAACTATGGAGTCTTCTGCTTCTATTGGTCTGTTCAGATACAGTGTTTCACATCCTCTTCCTCCTTGTTACATCCTTCCACCCACCTCCTTCTGACAGCAGAGCTGTAATGTAGTGTCAGCTGAAGCTGGTGAAGGTGAGCAGGTTTGTGCTGTGAGCAGGAGAGCAGCTCTGTGCGAGTGAGTCAGCCAGGGGTGGGTGGGCTGAGCTGGGGAAGGTTGTGCAAGAACCATTTGGTTTGCTGTGGAAGGGAGATGCACTAAATCCGTGGAATGCTCCATCCTAATGTGTCACAGCTCTTGCTTTCAGCTTGTTGCTGCCTTTTTTTTTTTTATGACCAGGTTGTCAAGAGCCCACAGAGCTGATTATTGATCAGCCAAGCTGGGGAGGCTTTTGACATCTCTGTGCAGAGACACAGACAGCAGGCTGGAAAGCATGTGGGTTCCTACAGTGTTCTGCAGGGACTGTGACTGCAGGTAACCACAGGAACTTCTACAGCCAAAATAGCTGTTGATGACCAAATTTCATGTTTGCTGTTGAAAGTGAAGAGATGCAGGCAGATATTTGTTCACACCTCCAGAGAAGATGCTGGGAGCTTGGCTTTCTCACCCCTCACACTTGTGCTGTGGGTTACTGTTGGGCAGGCAGCGTTTTTGTGCTGTCACTGTGGGGGAGGAAGGTGAACAGGGCAAAGCTTTTATTGCCTGTGGTCTCTGATCACTTGTGGTGCATCTCTGCAGTTGTTGGGGCGTGCTGAGAGAGAGGGAGCAGTTGCACAGTCATGTCTCTCTTACAGTGCCTCTGAATTATTAATACCTGTCAACTGGTTGGGGGCTGCCAGTGAGAGGGAAGCCCTGATTCAGCTGTTCAAGCCCAGTGTGCTGACAGGAGAGGGGTGTTGGTCTAAATTTAGCCTACAAGTTGAATGTGAGGTCGTATCTGAACTTCACAATGGTCATATGATAAATGGCAGGTTGGGAATACTGGGCATACCTTGGAGGTCAGGGCAGTTGGGACAGCACTTTCTTATTTAAGGTTCATAAAGTGATTAGGAATAATCCTCATAGCATTAGGGCTAAAGAGACAGGACTTGGTGGGTGAGAGAGAGAGTTTCAAGAGCCAACTATTTAGTACTGAAGCAATTTTAAATGACATTTAAACAAAGCTTAGGAAGGGGACTGATGGCCACAGACTGAGGACATATCACAGTGATCTTAGGCTTGCCTAATACTTTGAAGCCTAAATATGGAACAAGATACTGGTGAACAGAGGGTTAACCCAGTGTTTGATCTCATCTCAGAGCTTCTTTAACAACCCATCTGCTGTTAACGTAAATGTTACAAGAATGAAAACAAAACTTTGGGTGATGCACTAGACTGAATCACACCTCATTGAGTGTTACTCACCAATTCATGTCAGAAAAGACTTAGAAGCTGTCAAAGGCAAGTGGCTGAACAAGAAGGGGAATAGGAACTCCCTGAGCCACATTCTTGCAGTCTGGAGATCACCTCCCCTGTCAACATGCAGCCATGTACCCTTAGATAGGACAGTCCATGGGCCATTGCCTCATGTTGCAGTGAGGTAATTAGTCATTTACCTTGTCCTAGATATCTGGCACGGTTTGATCTTGATTTTTGCTTTGTCCTATTAAGAACCTATTCTTGGTCTATATGGAAACTTGCATCTCATGGAAACTTGTGTAATTAAAGCACATAGCTTCAAGGTGCCTAAACCAGTTCACAAAGGTTTTTATCTTTGTCTGTGTTCACTAGAGCTGGGCAGGCTTTTGCTGGTTGGAGCTAGTTATTGCCAGAGGGAGCTTACTTCTCTAAGGATTGTAGTTAGGCACGAAATTCCTTCTCCTGTTCAGGTTTTTTTCTTCCCTCAAGTTTTTGTGATTCACTTTTTATGCAAATCTGTTACCTCATCCTTAGTTCAAGAACCTTCACAAGGTTCTTGATAAAAGCATGAGGCATTCCATCTGCGTAATGGACTTTGGGAAACAGTTGGAATCAGGTTGACTTTCCTACACTACTGTGTTGCTCAAGTCTCTTAGAGGAATTACAATTCTGTCAGCTACTTTTTGGAGATAAAGTCAAAGTTCTGTGGGAAATGTTTTTTAAATATGGTACAAGGTGGTGGATGAACAAAGGAACTGACAGTTCTTTGGTGTTTTCTGAACAGAAAATTGTCAAGGCTGGAGACAAAGACCTGGATGGACAGCTGGATTTTGAGGAATTTGTTCACTATCTCCAAGACCATGAGAAGAAGCTGAGACTGGTTTTCAAGAGTTTGGATAAAAAGAATGATGGTAAACACCTTTCTCATGCTCAGGAGTGGACTGGTGCATGCGTTAGCTGGTAATATGTCCTTGAGCTCTCTGGCTTTTCTTTGCAGGCCGCATTGATGCCCAGGAGATTGTCCAGTCTCTCCGGGACCTGGGAGTCAAGATCTCTGAACAACAGGCTGAGAAAATACTGAAGAGGTGAAGATTCCGCTGGTTTTTCTGTTTTATGTTGAGGGAGTTAGAAAGAAATGTAGGGACATGGAACCCACCTCTTTTTCACCTCTATGCACTTTCAGGAGACTTTGGTTCCACCCTTTTTTCCTACTACTTTCCATTTTGATTTTTCCCTGTGAATTGACATACAATTACAAAATCGTAATGCTTTATGGAGAGTTACTGTCAGAATCTCTCCCTGATCTGTTGAGGGGCAGCGTTTGCAGCTAAACTGATTCGCATCCCTGTCTGATTGTCCTGCTGCCTTGAGCTTGCTGCTTTGGAGAAGGACTCTGCAGTTGCTCTTTGGAAATGCTGATTGCTTTATGCATGTGGCACTAACATGTTAACAACCACTTATTTGTGCTGTTTTTTTCCTCTTTTTTTTCCTCTGCTACCTTCCCTCTGTCTGTTTGCCTGTGTGTCAGAATAAGGACGGGACACTTCTGGGGTCCTGTCACCTAGTAAGTATTATTTTCCCTTCAGTGTCAGTTATGTCCCTAAATCTGGTAGGAGGGGTTGCAAATACTGTTGTGGGCTGGTTAGAAAGGGAGAGAGAGGGGAGGAAAGAGAGAGCCCACTTCTACCTCTGCATTGTTTGGTGAACAGAAGATTTCCTAGCTTTGTCTTGTGTCTCTTTAGAAGTCTTTTAGTAGTTGCTTTGCAAAGCTTGTTTTGGTGTAGGCCTGGATAATCAAAGGGAAAGGGAGGAGGAATTTGTCACCCAGTGGGAATCTGTACTCACCTGATGATCAATCTTTTTAGCATGGATAAAAATGGGACAATGACAATTGATTGGAATGAGTGGCGAGACTATCACCTGCTGCACCCTGTGGAGAACATTCCTGAAATCATCCTGTACTGGAAGCACTCCACGGTAAGAAACAGTTCCTGTACAACAGGTCTCAGTCTTTGCCCAGCTTCTTGGTCTGAGTCCTGGCCCCCAGGACCTGCTATCAGCAGTCCTATCTTTCTCTTCATGGTTCATAACTGCCCTGTAGCCCTGGAAGTTCAATTGCTTCCTGTCCTCTGCTGTAATCTTGCCACCTATCACTGTCACAGCTGCTGGCACAGGTGATGACGACTGCATTACTGCAGGGAGATGAGGATGTTTCCTTGGTGTGCACCTCCAGGACCTCCTGCCAGTGGCCAGCCCCAGCTGGTTCAGGACCTGTTAAAACTAGAATCTGTTTCCACAGGCAGCCATCCTTCCTGGAGATATCTGTATGTGCATAGTATGTAATGAGATTTAACTGGCTGCGAGCTTGGAAGGTTCTAGAAAGCTGCAGCTTTTTTGCCATGCAGCTGCCTGCAGTTGGTCAGTTTGTTCCTAAATATGACCCCCACAGTATTTTGATATAGACAAATGTTCAGCAGTTGCCAGGTTCTTGGAGAGAAATCTTGACAGTTTCCCCTGTGACATGTTCTAGCAGTGGCAGCTTCTGTGGCCAGGCACAGCAGTTAGTGGCTGTAGATAAGCTGCTGGCTTGGAATAAGCATATCCTGTACTTCAACACTTGGGGCTAATAAAGAGCAGTAAAACTTGAGCAAGATCACTGGCTGATGAAGCATTTCTCAACACCTTCTACTTTTGCAGATCTTTGATGTAGGAGAGAATTTGACTGTCCCTGATGAATTCACAGTGGAAGAGAGGCAGACAGGGATGTGGTGGAGACATCTGGTTGCAGGTGGTGGTGCAGGTGCCGTGTCCAGAACCTGCACAGCTCCCTTGGACCGTTTGAAAGTGCTCATGCAGGTATGATGGAGCAGTTCCAGTTTGTTTAAATACCTGAGCAGATTACTTTAATATTCATGGTTACCTGGGAGATGATAATGTTCATTAATACAGCACAGCACTCTGGCCAGTGTTAATCTCATCTTTCTTTTATTGCTATTTTTAAAAGCATTTTGAATTATTTGAATGATGAAAATAATATAAAAAAGTTACTATTCATTGACTAGAAGAAGTACAGAGAATCTCTTTGGAGGTAGACACATCAAAACTGTCAGTGGAATGGAAGACTTGTGTTTTGGTGAAACAGGTTAAAATCCTGTGTTCATTTGAGACCCTGAGGCCATGAGAGTTGAGGTCAATGTGGTGGTCAGTTGGCAGAGCTTGTATTCAGTATTATCAGCATTAGAAAGGAGCTGGAAAATTTTGATTTTAGCCTGCTTTGTCACTGCACCTGCTCTTGAACCCTCTGAGAAGTTGATGGGTAGTTGATCCTATGCTAGGTATGGGAAAAAAACAGGAGAGTTGCATATTTAACCTTTCCTCCCATTCTAGAGGGAGGTATTGTTTGGATGCATTAGTTAACGCTAGACTTGTCAAAAAAGAAAAGAAGCTTGCTTTCCAATTGTAGAAGTTATCTGGAAGGGATTAAAGCCTTGGCAAATCTCTGGGTAAATAAAAAAGCGCCCTTTTGTCCCTGGATTACAGAAAAACATTGCGTTGTCGTAATCAGGACTGGAACTAATGCAGGCTTGTCTCTTTCCCCCAGGTTCATGCCTCCCGCAGTAACAACATGTGCATCATCGGCGGGTTCACTCAGATGATCCGGGAGGGTGGCCCAAGGTCACTGTGGCGAGGGAATGGCATCAACGTGCTGAAGATTGCACCCGAGTCAGCCATCAAGTTCATGGCCTATGAGCAGGTGAGGGGACAGACGACTGTGACTGCAGAAGGACAAGCTGAAGAGAAAATGATGGCTGAGATAAGTCATGGAGCCTCAATGTCTGTCTGTTTTGGCTTCTGCAGATCAAGCGGTTCATTGGTACTGACCAGGAAATGCTGAGGATCCACGAGCGGCTCTTGGCTGGTTCTCTGGCTGGGGCCATTGCACAGAGCAGCATCTACCCCATGGAGGTGAGGCAGGAGGCTGGGAGTCCAGCCCAGGAGGGCTCATGGGGAGGGGCAGGGGTGGGAAGATGTGGGTAGAACACCAGCACTGTGGTATTTAATTAATGAGTTCTCAGAGGTGGTACCGACTAGTACTGCTTGCAGGACACTTGCTGTGATCCTGATAGTTGTGCTCCTAAGAATGATTTTGTCTGTACATTGTTCTCCTGCTGATTCTCCTGTAGGCCTTCATGCTATTTATTCTTGTCTTCCAGGTTCTGAAAACACGGATGGCTCTAAGGAAGACAGGACAATATTCGGGCATGTTGGATTGTGCCAAAAACATCCTTGCAAAGGAAGGAGTGGCTGCCTTCTACAAAGGCTACATTCCCAACATGCTGGGAATCATTCCATATGCTGGTATTGACCTGGCAGTCTATGAGGTATGAAGCCTTTAATCTATTGTTAAGTCTAACAATTACTATATTATGTTATTTTTAACCTATTGAAGGGCTGTGCTGCTTGTGTGGCCTTATCAGTGTCAGAGCTATCAGCCACGACAGGAGTTTAAGTTATTTATCAAAGCTTTCTTGAACAACCTTATGGGACACAAATGGATTTTTTACCCAAAAATGGCCTAAAAGATAACCCAGTATGATGATTCTAGTTCATAAACAATAGTCAACATCATGCATGGTGCCTTGTTTCTTTTCTTCATGAGAAAATTGCAATGAAAAATTAAAGGAGGGATTTTCCATAGGCACAATGGCAGCAGCAGCTCAAAAAGATTTGAGAAGCCCTGTGCTTCTGTCTGAACTTGCATGGAACTTTCTGGGCCTTTACTCTAGATCTTTCATGAAATGTGGTACTCCTTTGCTTGCCTCTTCACTGCTAACGTTGGGCTTGTTCCTTCCAGACACTAAAGAATACCTGGTTGCAACGCTACGCTGTCAACAGTGCTGATCCTGGGGTCTTTGTTCTGCTGGCCTGTGGCACCATCTCCAGCACTTGTGGACAGCTTGCCAGTTACCCATTGGCCCTCGTGAGGACACGCATGCAGGCCCAAGGTGAGAACTTTTTGAACAGTGGGAACTCCTGCCTTGGTTTCTGAGCAAGGCTAAAGGTTCTGTAGTGTAAACGTTGCAACAACAGCCTCAGCTGGCCCATGGGCTGTGGGCTGTTAGTGATGTTGCAAGGGGACAGTGGACTTTGTGCTGCCCTTCTAACAGCTGGGGCCGAGGACCTCCAGGACAGAGGTTGTGTTTTGCTCACATCAGCAGTTCTGGGCAGAGGGCACCTGCAGAGCAGTTTGAGAAAATACTTGCAATGTGAAGCAGGGAATGGGTAGCTGAGAAGTTAACGCTGTCCCCCACAAAGCACATCTGAAAGTCCATGGATCAGAACTGCTCTTGGAAACAAAAGTGTTTTCACCACATAGGCTGCATTATTTATTGTGGCTTTCTCTGTTGCAGCTTCAGTGGAGGGTGCTCCTGAAGTCACCATGAGGGGACTGTTCAAACACATTCTGAAGACAGAGGGAGCGTTTGGGCTTTACCGGGGTCTGGCGCCCAACTTTATGAAGGTGATCCCAGCTGTGAGCATCAGCTATGTGGTGTATGAAAACTTGAAGATGACTCTGGGCGTGGACTCGCGGTGACCAGGAGATGCTGAGGACTCTGAACTCTGAAATCTTGGGATGTGATCCCAAGACGTATAAGCCATCTCTCATTCTGTGAATGTGTTGACACTAAGCTGACTAAGCAAAGCTGTGAAATCTCAGATTGATTGTGAGTCAGTAAGGGGAAGGGGAGGATCTGGTGTCCTTTGCCATCTTGCTACTCAGAGCCCCTCATAAACCATCATGGGGGTCCTTTTTGTTGGGCCTTTTGGGAGACCAGGAGATGAACTCCTGGGAAGATCTCAAGGCAGGAGTCACTGAGGTCAGTTCCCAGCAGTATGACAGTAGCAAAGATTTGGGTTACAGGTCTGCTCTCAGCATGTTGCCTGTACAGAGCTGTTTGCCTACAGATGAGCACCTTCTGACTTGCTGAAAGAGCTTCTTCTTCCATTCAGAGAGCTGCTTTTTCCATTCAGTTGTTTAACTTCCTACACATTCTTTAAATTTGTACAAACCTTGTGTAGGAGCTGCTGGCACACCAGGCTTGTTATTATGTTTACAAATATTCCTATGGGTGGGAGACATTCGTGTTCTGCTTCCAAGAATTGACATGAAATGTAACTTTGATCTATACTGGTTTGGAGGGCTGGTAGGCAGTGGTTTATCCAGCCAGGCTGAAGGTTACTTAAGCCAGCCTGATGAAGAATTAGGATTATTTATTTTTTATAGGTTTAAGTGTGTCTCATAAACCCACTAACAAGATGCACTGACTAACAGAAGCAGCAGACTAGAGCCTGCATGCCTGTATCCTTTGCATGCCGGGTTTGGCTTGTCTTATACTCTGCAGGGGCTTGGAAAGGGGAAGGCAGGAGAGCCCTGGGCTGCCCGGCACTGTGATGCATGGCTTTAGTGAACAAACACAAAATAACTCACAGCTCCTGTGCAGTTGTGCTCCCAGCACGACACGAGATCCCCTGTGCAGCATTGCATGGACCTCTGAATTCCATCCTGCCTGGCACCAAGGAGAGCTGGTGAACCTTTTCCAAACCCCGTGCCTATGCTGCTGTCTTATCTCTTTAGACCTCTTGGTAGATCGATGTTCGTGTTTCCATTGGTGCGATGGAGGCCCCGAGTCAGGAATGTCTGCTGTGGGAAAGGGTGCTAGGGAGAGGGGCTGGCTGTCACTGCAAGAGGTGAGCTTTCAGTCCTGAAGGCATGCTTGCTTGTCTTTCAAAGGGTGCTTTTCATAAGGCTAAGGGAAAGAGATGGCTTTAAAATTTCTCTGATTGTTATGGGCTGTTTTAGTTAATAGGATCCATCTTCTGAGGCCTGGGAGATCCTCACCCAACTTTTCATTTTGGGTAAAATGGACCAGCATTGCATTCCACAGTTTTACTGCTTAAAGCATATTTATTTTGTATTTATTTGAACAGAGTTATGTCAGACTATTTTTATAGGTTTGTTTAAATATTGTTACTGTGCTTTTATTTCTTCTGTTTAAAAAAGTTCTCTATTAGTTCTCTTACATCACAGTTGAGTCGTAGGGAGGGATGCTAAAGTCACTTGTGTACCTTCCCTCTGGGGCTTGAGCTGCCTTTCCCACATCTGGCTTTGTTGCTGGAGGACCTCAGTCCAGAGAAACTCTGTAGCAAGAAGCCATAGGAGAGAAGGAAGCAGATGAGGAAGCAGGACCTTGAGGAGAGGGTGCACTGTGAGGTTTGCCTTAGTTTGGAATTGCCTCTGTGCACAGCTTTGGGTGGATGGCTGAAGTTGAGAAGTGGAAGGTCTGTGGATGTTGGATGTCACATTTAATTAAGAGCGCTTGGAGGAATTTTTAGTTAAGGGGGGAGAGAGATCTCAGGGACTAAAGACAATACACGTTTCCAGAGAGATGGAAGGAAACTTGCACTTGGACACGAGCTGCTGCAGTTGTGCTTCGAGGCTGAATCAGCAGACCCTGCTGCTGAGCCAGTGCTCATCACATGCAGGAGGACACTGTGGAGATGTGTGTGAAAAATTGGAAAAGGGTTTGCTAGCACTCAACAGCTGCTTTTTTTCTGACAGATTTTGGTGATTCATGGAGAGTCTCCCAGGTGAGGCTCTGCCTTGACTTTCAGTGCTGTCAGTAGTAGCCACGTGGAAATCTAACTACCAATGGATTAGTGATATGGTTTTTTTCCACCCCCCTCTTCCTTAGACCTGTCATAAATTCTGCAGTGGCTCCTTCCTACCAGTGTGGCCTAATGAGAATATGAATATCAGAATGCAAAAATCAATGCAAAATGACAACCATCTTTGTAGCTGTAACTACAAATTGTTATAATGCAAATCTAACTCAGATTCTTCATGTAGGGAACAGTCTGCTAATAAAGGTCTGTTAAAGAGACACTGTGTCTCCATCTCTTTCTCTATGGTTTATTGGTGCTCTTGGGGACCAGACTCTTCCTGGGCTAAATCTCAACAAGGACACTGACACTGGGAAGGATTCTCACTATGAGGACCTGGGAGAACAGAATTCTTAAAAGAAAAGCCAGCAAGATCACGGCTAACGACAGTGGCGTTGAGTCAGGGATGTTCAGACACTGTTTACCTGTCTCTGAGTGTTGCTGGACTTTGCTCATCTCTGCAGTATCCATAACACTCTGTTCAGACAAGTGAATTTCCTAGAAAAACTGAAAGCTCTGCAGTTCAATTATCCCCTTGAAAGAACTGGGCTTATACAGTTTTCAAAATAAAGGCTTTGTACAGGTTTTTTTTGTGAATAACGACCCAGGCAGGAACTACCCTTGAAGGTCAGTCAGGAGACCATAGGTGGTAGTGCAAGTGGCCTCTGATTTGGTTAACAAAACTTGCTGTGGGGGCCAGACTGACTTAGTTGATTCCTCCTGTCTGGTACTGTAATTCAAGGCTTTTATTCAGCTATAAATCTACTCCTAAAGTCTGGGTTTTTGTAATCTGAGCCACAGCTCTCAAGTGGTGTCAGCTGAGATGGGCCCTTGAGCTGCAGCACTGGAGGCTGCTGCCAGCATCCCTTCAGGCCCCCTGCCCTCTAGAGAGGTTGGGGAGTTTTGTTTCACATCACAAGCTGATAAAGAGGTGAATGAAGCAAGGGCTGGCTGGGTACCTGTGCCTGACCTGGAGGGAATGGGCTGAACATATTTTTTATCCTGCAGAGAAGCAATTTCAGGGGGAACCTTCTCACTCTCCACAATTCCCTGACAGGAGTGTGCAGTCAGGTGGGGATCGGGCCCTGCTTCCTGGGAGCAAGGGACAGGATGAGAGGGAATGGCCTCAAGCTGTGCCAGGGAGGTTGAGACTGGACATCAGGAGGAATTTCTTCACTGAAAGATTTGTCAAGCGTTGGAAGGGGCTGCCCCGAGAGGAAAGACTGGATGTGGCACTCAGTGCTCTGGGCTGGTTGACAAGGTGGGAATTGGTCACAGGTTGGATTCGACCTTGAAGGTCTTTTCCAACCTTAATGATTCTGTGATCTTGTAAAATTCATTTTTGCTAGAGCAGTCACTCCAAAGGCTCAACACTGAAATTTTGCCTGGTAAAGGCAGCTGGACACAGAGCACCCTGGAGCTCCAGAGGGAGTCACAGGGCTTGCTGCTGCCTTCCCTCTGGCTTTTCTCATTTTCTTCCTTTTTAAGGAAGAGAGATATTTTCAGTTCTTAATTACTAAGTTAAAGCTGAGAATGATTTACTCTCCAGACACGCAGCAGCAGCAGTCTCTTGTTAAACTTGCCCATTTTTACAATGGCAGTGAGGGTGCTGTCCTCCCTTTGGGGCAGGGGCTGGATGAGGGGTGTGTGAGGTGCCTGACGAGTGCAGGGGTGTACTGGAGGCAGGGAGAGCAACGTCATTCTTGGCACTTCTCATCTCCAGGGTGTTGAACTTGCTGAGAAATGAGAACACATGACCTTTTCTCTGGGAAACTAAAAATCCAGGCTGGGTTGGGTTAGCAGCCCCTCCCTCTGGCAGGAGTTATAATTGTCAGTGTCAGACATGGTGTGCAAACCATGCTGTGGATGGACATCATCAGGGAGCACTTGCCTGGACCAAAGGCTTTGGACAGGAACATCTGTCCTGCCTGGGCTACCTGGCAGTCAAGCTGCTGTCAAGATAATTAAACGGTTCCTTTTAGCTAAACCCCCTTTTCCTCAGGCTGTACAGTTACAGGTAAATTGCCAGCCTTCTGTATATCCCAGTTGCTCCTCAAATGCTTGGTTTGCTTGTTTAAAATAGTTAATGATTGCCCTCTCCTGGTTGGCCTCACTCATTGCTGCATTGCAGCGCTGCTTTTTGGCAGAGCCCTTTTCCAAGCACGGTGGGAAGCTCCAGGTTGACTCTCCCAGCTCCTAGCTGGATGACACACAAGGTGATTTGGGTGTTTGTTCTCTTTTTGCAAACCTCACTTCTGACCTCTTCAGAACCCTCTGCTCTCAAACAGTTTGGCACCAAATTGCATCTCATTTGAAGAAAACATTTATTGCCCTGTGTGGGGTCAGTTCCCTGCACTCCCAGGCCAGGGAGTACCTGGAGCAGGTGATGCTGTGACTGCAGCCACGGGCTCTGTGTGTGGGCTGTTGTTGCCTTCGACTTCTTTCACTTGACACACCTCCTGTCATAACAACAAAAACAGGGTAAGTGAACCTGCCAAGGCACCAGCAAGAGAGAATTTACTCAATAAAGAAGTATTTTCCTTTCCCCTTTCAGCTGATTATGTCCAAGAGGAGCTAAGGAAGCTCAGGGCTTCCCTGCACTGGCCCAGGCACAGACTCTGCTTGCCCAGTTGCTGAGCTCCTGCTGGTGCCATTTTCCAGGCCTGTGCTGGAAAGAGGAAACCAAGTTTCTGGGGCAAAGTTGGGCTATGTGTGCTCTGAAGGAAAGGGAGAACTCAGACTTTGGGGGAAATAAGTAAAAAGCTTGTGCTGCTCTGGCACTCAGCATAAGTTAAGTTCTGTTAATGCCTGCAGCTGACACAGGACTTTGTGAGTCTGCTTCAACTGGATGACAAAGGTGCCCAAAATGTTCTCTGTGTTTAATTGGTTTTTTTTTTTTACTCCTCAGGTGCAGTGGCTTACCTTGGCCAGTAACTGCCAACTCCAGCTGCACCAGAGCTTGTAAGCACAGACAGTCCTGACTTATTCCCCTCATTTTGCCCAAATATAAATGTGATGCAGCCACTGCAACCCCCCAGTCCACAGCTGTGTGCAGTTAATGTAGAGGAGCTGGGCTCTGCCTCCCAGGTGCTGCTTGTTTGCTAGATGGGAGAGGAGACCTGGCCCTGCCCCAGGTGCAGCCCCATTCCCAGGGTTTCACTCTCTGCCCTATCCCCTGTTCCCATGAACCTGTGGGGCACAGTTTTAAAAGAAGCCTCTTGAGGCTGGATAAGTGGTAGGGACCGTGCTGGATCCAGCCTGGTGCCTTGGTGTGGGTTTTTGGGCACCTCTGAAAACTTAGAGCCTCCTGATGTGGATGAGCAGGTGACCAGGACAGAGCAGCAAAGGTGAGATGTTTGTCACCTTCACTTTGCAAATGGGAACCCCTGTCAAGCTGCCTCAGGCTCTGGGTCATTTGCAGGATAAAATGTCTTAAATCAGGTGGCAGAGGTGAGGACTGGACCTGGTTAATGTTTTGGTGGAAAACCTGAAGAAAAAAATTCCCTGGGGCCTCCTGCCCTTTCTGCAGCTCCTGGGGACAGCTGGTCCTTGCTGGGAGGCAAAATCAGTAATTTCAGGGGAAAAAAATCCCTTGCCTATATCCCCCCTGGCAGGGATAGGCAGGCTGTTACCAGGGTTCCCAGTGGAGATGCTCAGATGCAAGTATTTGCTTTAGGGGTGCTCTTTTAAACCCCCATTGAAGCAAGCCCGTGGTTATTTAATCACCTAAATCATTTCCACCACCTTTCAAGTGTCTCTCCAAGACCCCAGTTTGGCAGCTGGAGGTGCAGCCTAGGGTCTTGCACCCCTGCCTGGAGGGGGCTGTGGTGGCTTTGCTGACCCTGCCCCCCCAGAGTGCCCCGTACCGTTTTCCATGGCGCGTACACGATCTGCTCTGCCCTCAGCCCCAGGCACTCGACGTGGTGCTCAAACTCCTCCCGATCTGCTGTGCTTATGCTCAGATTCCGGGCTGGAAAAGGAGAAGGATTTGTCAGGTGTTAAATATGGACTGGTGGCCTCAGCACAGCCCTTTGTGCCACGTCCCTGCCCTTGCTGCCTCCCTCCCCCACCAATGCTTGCTGTGGATGTGGTCTCTCGCCCCCAAACACACCTGAACAAAACCAAACTTGGGCATCTCTTGTTTTAACCCTCTCCCAAACAACTCTGGTCCTGTATGCTTAGAGGAGTTGCAGGATGGTCTGATACTCCCTGGGTGTCAGGAGGGACTGAGGCTGAGTATGGAGGCAGTTCTCTATATGTGACTTCAAAATCTCTTACAGCCTGGCAAAGTGATGGGGAGTGTTATCAGGGTCAAAGCTGCTGCTTTATGGGGTTGTAGCTAAATCTGATCAGCTTTAGCACTGCAAAGCCACGTGCTCTGCCCTGAGAAGTAAGTAATGAAACATCATGGTTGGCTTGAAAATGTTGAGATTTTACAATGATATCGGTGCCGAATTGTATTTGCTTCATGTTCTTTGAATATTTGTGGCATAAATGGGTTTGTTTTTTAACTTGCTCTTTTCTGCTCTGCCAAAAGATATGGGGTTTGCAAATTCTGTGACTCCTGGAGCATTGGTCTCAAAAAAGTCACTGACTGTTGGTGAAACCAAGTTGCTGCATGGTTTTAGTTGATAATTTTGTGTGTGTGTTTGGGTGTCCTGTGATAGCTTTAAATTATTTTAGGATGGAGTTTCATACCGTAGAGATACTGCCCCAAATATGTCCTTTCCTTCTGCATTTGGTACTGGACGAGTAGAAGGTTTTCAGAGCTGAGGTTCATCAGCATTCCCTCAGTGTGCTGGGTCTTGGCTTGGAGAGAACAGACACAATAACTCAGATTTTCAGCTGTAGCAGCAATAAACTCCAGCCCAGGTGTGGGCAATGTCAGTAGTCCCCAAGTTGAATCCTCAGTGGCTGGTGGGGACAAATGTCCTGAAATGGGGTGGGTTTTTTTGGGTTCTTGGTTTATATAAATTGTATTTCTTAAAAATGGGGCTGGGGTGTGAAAGAGCCGAAGTCCCCCGGCTCCTGTCCTGCTGTTGGAATGTGCTGAATGATGTGGTTGTGTTGGGACTTGGGGTATGAACCATCTGCCGGACCCTGAGTGCCTGACCTTGCAGTTTGGGGGTCTGTAAAAACAGGGAGAAACTGCCCCTGCTCACAGCCATGGCTGTGTCAGTGCAAACTGTATCCCAGAGGTTGCAGTTCCCACCCCAGATCGGCTCACCCCATTTCCTCAGCAAGGAGGAAGCAACTCAGAATGAGAGGCCTCATTAATTCACTGAAATCTGCCATGAGTGTTCCCCCCTTTCCCCAAGGGATTGTGAAATAACTTCACAAACAGGAAGGTGTTCTCCTGCAGGGGTGGGAGCAGGTTTGCTCCTGGCACAGCATTGCTCTAAGGTTTAATATGGCTGCATGGTGGGGCTGTGATCCCTGGGGTGCTCCAGGAACAGGAATTACCTGGGTGCCCCTGGCTTTGGGGAGCTGTTTGGAACCCACTGAGGCTTCAAGCAAGCAAAGAGCCTCAGGAATAAAATGCATCAGATGATGTAAAACAGGGACATGGGCCCTTTGTGTGTCTCAATCCATGTGAAACCTTGGGCTGGGTGATAACCCCACCCATGCTGCTCACCTTGCTTCACCAGCGTGGCATTACCAGGAGTGATTTCCAGGTAGGTGAGGTTGTTGGTAAAGCATTGGTCCCCCCTGGAGAGAGAGGGAAGGGGTGATGCCATGATCTGGAAAGGACCAGCAAAGCCCCAACCCTGGTCCTGACCCCACACCAGGCACCTGCCATCTCCACTTCAGGGTTAATTTCTCTGTTAAAATCAAGGCATTTCTCTCGTGCTTTTGCCTGACCTCCAGTGGCAGCTCGTGGTCTCAACCTTGCCATTGCTCCCCCACTCCTTGGTGGTGAGACGTTTTCCACCCTAAAATAACAAACCTCAAAGTGCTGCCTGCGTTGGCACGGAAAAATTAATCCCCTGAAATTCTGACCCTATGAGGGAAACAGCTCTTGGTGCCTGGCAGAGTCAGCAGCCATGCCACAGGGACTTCTGCAAAGGCCTCCTCCCCTGGAGAGGTCTTCTCCTTGTCTGCATCCTCCGTGCCTGCTGGCCTTGGTACCTGTGAGACCTCTGTGCCCTGCAAAACTTGTCTAAACCTGCGGTCTGTTGAAATAAATAAGTAAATAGAGGGGATGAGGAAGAGGGGAGAGGATGCACAGAGCAGGCAGGAGAGACTCCTTTTGGAGAAACCAATCTGGAACCATGCTCGTATCACGTGCTGAAAGGTTTTGGGGCTGTAGCAGGGAGGGGATGGGCTGAGAGCCCAGGGACTGCATCTTACACGGCCACGTAGTGGGTGATGAGCAGCTCCTGCCCGCCGGCCCTGGGCTCCGTGTGCAGGTAGGCGTGGTCGATGAGCAGCATCTCCACACGGTGCTGGGGGAACTGGGCAGCCCCTGCCACGTACAGCCACGTCCCCTGCAGCTGTGGGGAGACAGGGACAGGATGCTGAGAGCTGCTGGGTTTGCAGTGGAAACCCTGAGATTTCCACCCTCCCTGTGGCAAAGTTGGTATTACTGCTAGTTCTCCCTCTTGCATTTGCAGCAACAAGGTGAAACTTTTACAAATGAACTGGAAAAAAAAAAAGCTAACTGTGGGGGTTGGGAAGGGTGCTGGCACCAGCTGTGGGTGCCCTGGGTGGTGTGGCAGGGTCAGGACAACCCAGCTTTGTCGCGGGGGATTTGCACCAAAAAATACCCAGCCCTCCTGCCTTGTTTCAAGGTCACCATTGTGACCTGAGAAAACTGGGTAATTCGAGGTGTTTTGGACAGCAAATTTTTCCATTTGTTGCAGGTGTTTCACTGACAGCACCTTGGCAGATGTGCTGGGGGAGCAGAGGGGACAAGGTGGGAGTTTTCCCTTTCCCAAGGGACAGCGAGGCTTAGCAGAGCTAAGCACCCCAAGCCCATTGCAGGCGTGGGGCAGCCCCTGGAGGCTCGTGTGTCTCCTACCTTGAAGGCCGTGGAGTCGTCCGGGCGCTGGGCTCCACAGGGGACGGCGTCCGTGGGCAGCAGCGCCGCGAGGCCGAGGATGACCACGAGCCCGGCTGTGACCATGGCTGTCTGAGCACACTGGGCAACAGTCCTGGACAGACGGACGCTGTTGGCTCCTGTAGCTCCGCTGGGAGGGGACAGGATGTGCCCAGGGCTGCCGGATCTGCACTGGTGTCGCAACCGGTGCCTTTTGTGGCCTAGGGAAGAGCCACGTGCTTGGCACTTGGCCCAGCCTTGGATGTGGCTGCTGTTGGCAAATGTTGGTAGGAGTGGGCTGTTGGTGATGCAGTTACCTCATTTAAAACTTAAATCTGCCCTAAATGTGCCCATTTTTTCCCTGCAAGCAGCTGCTATAGTCGCCTCTTGCTCTGCTAGTGAGATGTTGTGCAGCCCTCTCAGTGCTGGTTTGGCTGCAGATCCCCTTACCCCAATCTCAGGCAAAGCTGTGTTTTAGGGTTGCTTTGCTCCTGGGTGGTCCCCATAGTGCCGATGGGGAGCTCACTGCCTGTCCCCATCTTTCCCCTCTCTGTATCGGGAAAAAGGGGATTTTTGCCCTGCTTGTGGGGACTGGAAATGCTCAAGCCCCTTGATTTTTCTCTGGGGAAACATCTGCTCACCTGAGAGGCTCAGACTCGGGAAGTTGATGTGGTTTGGGATCAGCAGGTCTTTGTCACTTTGGATCAGTCTGGCCATGGAAGCCACCTTGTTATTATCAACTGGAAGATATGGAGAGAGTGAGATTCCCCCACTGGTGAGAATCCACCCCATGCTGGGGCTCATCACCTTTTATCCTTGTGACTCGTGCCAGTGGGGACCACGCTGGTCCCACAGTACTGCTATAGACATGGTGTGTGGTGGAAGAAATTTCCCTCCCCCACCTCCAGACATGATTTTGGGGGTAAAAGGCTCAGGGTGCCAAGTACTGGGGGGCAGAAGCAGGATGGTCCAAGGTGTGCCTGAGTTCCCTATTCCATCCCTGTGCTTCCACTGCAGCTTTACTGTGCATCAGGGTGGAGTTCTCCTGAAAGAGTGGGACCTTGCTGGAGTTCCTCACCACGTGTCTCATTCCTGTGGGACAGAGAGGTCAGAGGGAGCAAATACCCCCAAGATTGCCCCAACCAAACCTGAGAGGTTTGGAACATGAGCAGGACTGCAGAGCTTAAATAAATGTGGCATAGCTGCTCTCCAGCCCCAAATTGGGCATGGGGTGTCTCAGCCCAGGGGATGACTCCAGAGGGTAGAAATGCCCCTGAGGATGGGGGAGCCAGGTCAGGGGGTGAATCCCTGTCTTTACATTCTTATGATTTCAGTGATGGTGAGCTCATTCTTGTCAAGAAAATCCACAAATGCTGGAGGTTCATGTCCAAAAAGGAGACAGAGGAGTCCTTCAACTGTATTTGAATAAAGGGAGAGAGTCCACCAGGCACACACCCACGGGGTTTTCTCTCTCAGGGTTACAGCGGGCGCAGCCTCCTTTTATCCTAAGTCCCGGTCACATGTTGCCCTTTTCCTTTCCCCATTGCCTGAGGTACTAGGAAGGTACATCCTTCCCAAACAGCCTGCCACATATCCTGCCTTGAACCTGTCATTTTACCCCAAAGTTCAGAAGTTCAGGCTTGTGCAGACCCTTGTCTGTTTTAGGAGCCAGGCTGGCTGGGCTCTGCAACCCAACTGCTGCCCAAAGTCAGCAGAAACATTAAGACCCATTTCAAAGACGTTAACACCCATACCTTCACCCATCAAATTGTTTGTAAAGACATCAGCTTTTCTCTCATCCTCATGGCTGCTGGGAGAGAAGGATAAAACCTCAAATGTCACTGCTTTCAGCTCTGCCAGGTGAGGGGGCTGCCTGGAGGCACCAACAATGTAGAACCACTGTCTCAGGAGCTGCAGAGGGGAGCAGAGTGGGGAAGGTTGGAGGAGCTGTACCAGGTTCACCTACAGGCAACCTGTGAGTGAAAGCAAATGCTGTGTCCTATGTCCTGCTGTCCCACGGCCAGGAGCATCCCTGGTAGGTGACTGCCCTGAGCAGGATCTGGGCTGGGTGAGGGTCTCTGGGTTTTGTCCCCTCTCTTCTAAGGCTGCAGTTCCCAGGATGGCCAGTTCTTTCTGCAGTGGTGTCTCTCCTGCTCTGTGCCGGGCTGTCATTGCCTTCCTCCCATTAAAAGCTCCCTAGGGACTAAATACTGTTTATGCACTGAAGGGTTTGTGGATGGAGACTCGTGACCTGAGTCACCATCACTTGAAGGACTTAAAATAGAGTGGTGAGGCACTGGGATGGTGTTGCCCAGCTTGGTTTGCAGGGAGATGGAAGCAGGAACTCCCAAAAGCCCCTGCTCAGGAGATTATGGGTACAGTTGGAAGGCTTCACCCCTTCCCTGTGCTCCTGTGCAGCAGTTTGGATTTTTTTAGGAAAACAAGCATTGACAGGCAGTGAGATAAAGACTGAGATACCAATGCTCCTCTCATAACCTCCTCCCTGATCCGTAAGGGTTAGGGATGCTCAGAGGAAAGGAGAGGATGGATGCCTCAGATGAGGGCAAGGCTTCCCCAAGGGACGGTGGTGTTGTTGAAGGGAGTGGGATGAGCAGGGTGCAGCTTGGGGGCTTGGTGGCCAGGGCGAGGGACAGCCCCAGAAGGAGGGTGAGGGTGGCCAGCATCTCCTGCCCATCCAGGAGGAAGCTCCTGCTCTGCCAGGCTGTTGCTCAGCTCTGTCCCTTATATGGGGCTGCCAGCAGCACTGGGTGGACACCCCCAGCACCAACGTGCCTGTTCTGCTGCCAGGCTGTTTGCTCAGGCACGAAGCAATAGCAGGTGGAGGAAATTCATCTTGCAAAATCTTGGATTTCTCCAGCGTAAAAAGAGGAAAAACACCCCCCACCAACCTAACGCTTCACCAGTGCAGGCTTTTGTTCTCAGAAACCGCAATTAATTTTGCGGGTGCCTGGCGAAGTGCTTGGCAGCTTCAGGTGCGTTTGGAGACCTTGGGGACACTGAGAGCAGTGGGACATGGCTTTCCTCCACAGGGCAAATAAACCCTTATGGAGATGGCTGGTTCGTAGCTCTCAGGGCTTGGGTCCACACTGGTCTTGTTTGCTCTTGGGGCACAGGGCTTGCACAGGGGTTCACGTGTGCCGTGGGGGATTCCGTGGGGAGGGGGCCTTGGGTATGAGGCAGGGAACCCATCAGTGCAGTGGGCTCAGACTTCTTAAAAACCATAAATTACAACTTCTTTAAATGCAGCATCTCCCTATTTAACAGTGCCTTACAGCTCCTCTAAAGTTGGCATCGCAATTAAGTGTGGTGATTGATTAATTCGATGTGTTTGCTTTCACGCTGCCCCCAGCAGCTGGTTCAGGACCTGTGACTCATGGGAGGGACAATCAGCACCAGGCAGCCAGGTTTCAGTGCCAAAGCAGAGCTGGTGCCATCACCCAGCAGTGCTGGGAAGGGGCAGAGCACGGGCTGGGCAAACACGGCTCAGCCCCTTCCCGCTGCCCCTGTCGCAACCGGCACCAGCCCAGGCAGCTCCTGCGCTGCAGCATAACAGGGTTTTCTTCCTTTCCCTCCCTTCTTTCCCTTTGCCTCCCTCTTTTTTTGCCCCTTCCCCTGCTTTTTCCCATTCTGTTGCCCTCATCTTTCCCCTTTTCTTTCCTTTAGTGTCCCCCCTCCTCCTTTCCCCCTCACCCCACTTTCCCCCATATGTTTTTGTTTCTTTTTTTTTTTTTTTT
>VZTJ01002480.1:0-126952 GCA_013397795.1 Orthonyx spaldingii | reverse complement strand
AAAGAGAGACTCATAGATAATTTTTTTTCTTCAAAAAAAATAAAATCCATAGTCCATATGAGACATGAAAACTCCAAACAGGCACTGAAGAGTTTCTGATACAGTACAACTCTGATTACATCAATATTATTCCTTATATAGAATTAAAGATTACCATAATTATCCTCTTTAAAAAAAAAAAATCCTCCAAATTTACATATAGAGACTAAATTTCTACAAAACTTAACAAAACAAAACCCTTCCAAGCTCGGCTGGGTTCTGAAACAAGGTACCATCATGTCAGTCTTGACAGAGGGGCTGAGGGAATAGTTGCAGAGCTGGGTTTAAACATGAGCTTAGCCCAGGGAGTCGTGTGGGCAGCTCAGTACAGCCCAACTCAGTACATGACAACCGACTCCAAAGGAGCTCTCAGAGGCTCAACACTTCCAGATGAGCTGTGTCCCTCACTCCCCTCCCAAAGCAGTGAAGTGCTGATGAACAAAAAAAACCCAAACCAAACCAACAACAAGAAAAGCAAATTTGCTTGTAAATTATCCCGTAAGTGATGTTGGCTGTGGTGTGAGCTGTGTTATTGACATCCATGGCCACTGAAGGATCTCTTTTAAGGTGGCTGTTTCTCCGATTTAGCTGTACAACATAATCTCATCTCTTCCCAGAGAGATGATTCTATGGGGCTTTTTTTTGGGTCTGTGGCAAGACCTTGTAGCACCTTCACAACCTTAAATAAAGTCATATATATAAAATAACACACTTTTTTAAGAGCACCAGAGATTTCACAGTGAGAGGTAGAAACAAATCAGACGAGCCCATTCCCTCTCTCTATTTTAGCACCAATCTCTTCCCCTCTCCTCTTTCCATTCCCCCTTCTTTGCTTCATGACTCTCCCCTCCTCCAACACCACACGTGAGAGGAGGTGTTGATTACACTCATGGAAGGAGGAACTTAACTTTTTTCTTTTTTTTTCCTTTTTCTTTTTGCTTTAAATAATATAATATATAGATTTTGTTTCTTCTAATATTGCACATCAAAATGCTTCCTGTACACAGAGCAGCCAGATTCAACTTGCAGCTCTGCCTGGGAGACCTGATGCAGCACATGGCTGTCCAGAAGGCAACAAGCTCTGAGAGGGAAGCCCTACTTTTTAAAATTATTTTTTTCAATGGAAAGAACATTTGGTAGCTCAGGAACCATACAAAAATGGAGGGGGAGCGAAACAACAAAAAAACCCACGCGCTGCAAGTCGCTTGAGGTTTCTCTCAATGTTTTCTTTGGTCATGGAAAAAGCTTTGTGTGTGGAACCGCAACATCCAGTCCCCTGATCCCTTTTCACTGCTCCTGTCCTGACGCCCGCTTCCCCCCTGTCCTTGTCCTTCCTCCTTTCAACAACTGGCTGAGTTCAGTAGATCATGGGTTCTTGGAGACCTTGAGCCAAAGGCTGGAGCAAAAGTTGACCCAAAAGATACAGCCCAGCTGTCCTTGCTGCAGAGGGGACAAGAGCCCCCATAAGGACAGGCCAATTGTGGGGTCGGAGCCTCGGAGCCCGGTTTCCATAGCTTGGTTCAAAGGAAGCAGACAGGGCCGACCTCGAGGTGATATTGCTTTCCTGGCTCAGAAGGGGGCAGGTTGTAAATGTTGACAATTGGCAGCTGCTGAGGGTCCTGTGTCCGAAACGAAAAGAGGGTCCGATGCCAGCGTCCATCCTTGATCTGTGTGGGGAGGGGAGACAGAGAGAAAGCTGATGGACCAGGGGGTGAATCCGGCTGGAAAGGAATGTGTTTCGTGAGGTGTAAGCCTGAAAATCCCTGTGTGAGACAAAGGTCTGTCCCTTGGGCTGAGCAGGACTGGGGTGGGTTTAGAGAGCATTTTGGGGAACCCTTTATGAGGCTGATGAAAACTGAGCTTGAGTGGTATCACCAAGAGAAACTCCTAATGCTGTGAGCCTGAATGCAGCCCTGTGTCTCCTGAGTCTGTGTGGCACCAGACAGGAGCCACGGCCACCGCTCATGGAGCCATTCCCCCTTCTGCCATTAAACTGCTGCTATACATCACATGTAACTTCAGAATTTCATATTTTGCTTTCTATTTGAAGGCCATCTGCTATAGCATCCTGGACTGGAAAAGTAGTGGAGAACTGGTAAACTTGACCCTACTCCCTTGTAGGATGAGTAGCATAGGTATTACTGAAGCCCCAGAGTGGGCTCAGATGGACCTTTCTCTCCACCTCTTCTTCCCTCTTTCACAGCAACGTACCTTGCAATCATCAGCTGCCACTTCTGGCCTGAGCTGCCCACCCGCTTCAAACATCTGCCCGTTCCAAGCCCTGAAGCGCACGGCTTTTTCCGAGGGTTTCTCAGAGGAACCTTCCTGCCAGACAGAGGTGTTCAGGCAGTGGATGGTGATGTGCTGCACCACCTCTGAGCTCAGCAGGCGCAGGAAGTTCATCTGGACTCTCCCGATGTCAAAATCCAGCTGTAAGGGGACAGAGAGGTCACAGGGGCACCCTGCAGAGCAGCTGAGGGGAACAGGGTTAGTGCAAGGTGGGATAGCAAAGGGAGTCCCTGTCCTCTGCTTCATTCTATACTGGTGTCCAGAGCTGGATCTGATGTGAATATGGGCATAAGTGTCAGATGCCAAGTCATTCTGGAAAGTTTTCATGGGGACACAGCAGGTCCTTTGCTTTGCAGAACAAACTGGAAGGTCCTTAAGTAGGTGGAAAAGAATGTAAACTTCAAATTCAATACAGCTTGCAAAGCAGGTTCCAGTTCATCTGCAAAGGAGCCCAGATATTGCTGATTGTATTTTTAGTACAGGTACTTCCTCAACAAAAGTCCTGCAGCAATAACTTCACTGGAAACTTGTGTATTTAAGCTGATCTCACTTTTCCAGGTGGCGGAAAACAAAATGCGAGAGTGACCCGAACATAAGTTAATTCAATAAAGGATTTGGGAGCAGCGTGTTTGTGAAATTACAGGTCATGTTAAGGTTATGGGTTCATTAAACATCACTGGAACACATGGCTTTTGTCTTGACAAGAGTCAATAACAGCCTTAGGTGCATTTTTTAACTCCTGAGAGCAGTTCTGAGTGTTACAGTTGCACTAATGCTGCCCTGAGGAGAAACCTGTGTGCTGTGTCCTTGTGGTCACTGTCCGGCGTCCTGGGACAACACATCCTGCGTAAATATTTGGTAATAACAGCGTGGGAAATGCTGCTCTGGGGCTGAGCTGTGCCTACCTTGGAGACAGTGACAGGACTGAGACATGTCT
Source organism: Orthonyx spaldingii (assembly GCA_013397795.1). NCBI lineage: Eukaryota > Metazoa > Chordata > Aves > Passeriformes > Orthonychidae > Orthonyx > Orthonyx spaldingii. The sequence goes on along the minus strand of VZTJ01002480.1, from coordinate 123,687 downwards.
GGCCACCGTTGGTGAAGTTGCAGATGACCTGTATCGTGTCTGAGGAACAGCCAAGGTTTGGGTCAATCCAGTAGGTGCCTGAGGAAATGGAGGATTTGGAGATTAACAAGGACACTTAACCTTTTCTGTGAATGACAAAAGGAGAGTTTTGGTTCCTTCATGACTGGTCCCAGGGAAGGAGACCACGTGAAACAGCCCAGTGGAGGATGCAGCCTTTGCACATTCGGGGCTTCCTACCATCATTCATCTTCTGTTCACAGTTCATGAGGTCCCGGCAGATGCGTGCAGGGTTTTCCTTGGTTCCCAGGGGTCTTTTGATGCTCTGAATGAGGTTGGTGAGGTAGTGTAGAGTCTTAAAGATCTCCCCTCCATGGTCCAGCATGAAAAGGTCTGCATGTTGGTAACCCTGGAGAGAAAAGAAGGCAAAGTCAGGGGTGCCTTGGGAGCACCGGGTGCTGCAACCACAAGGGTTTCTGCACCATTTTGAGAAAAATCAGTGGGTCAAAGACAGGCTGTGCTGGCTTGGGGCCAAGTGAGCCACGGGCTTTGCATTGTCCCAAACAGGACATCTCTAAAATGCTGGCAAAGTCACAAAGTCAGGAGGTCTGAAGCTTCACAAATCGGTGACACAACAGAACCATATCCTTTAACTGGACCTTTGCCTGCAGGAACTCCAGATATACCACTAGAACAGTGACAAATCAGGGCTTTGTATAAACTTTCTGCACACACAAAGCACTGGTGAGACCATTCCCAGCCTCCAGCTCAAGCAAAGACCAGGGAGTTCAGAAATTCCCTCATACCTCTGTCTTCAGCGCGGTGTTGGAATCGATCAGCGTCTGGAAAGCTGCCCCAAAGCTGTCTTGTTGCTGGTGTGGGGTGAAAAAGATGGAAACTGAGATTATTAGAAGCTGAACACGTCCTGATGCAAGAAAACACTTCTCAATCTAAGTCTGCAGTCCAAGCATTGCTGTGCTAACAGAGCATCTCCTGCTGGACCTGAGTGTGCATCCTCAAGGTCCCAGCAGCACCTTGGCTCTGCAGCACTTATTATTATCATTAACGAACATACAGAGAATGGCAACTTACAAATGAGGCTGGAACTCCTGGCAGTCCCTGGAAATCAAAGGAAAAAAGAGGCATCAGCCAGAAAGCTGGTCAGTCACTGCTGCACAGACATTCAGCCATGGCCTTTTGAAATTGCCGTTGCCCTGGAGCCCCTCAGTGCAGAGAAGTGAGAAAGGCAACAATGCTGTCTCTATTAAACACTTGGGCATGGTTTGGACTCAAGCACAAGAAACACTGGTCCATTCACACACATGGTTTTGCACACGAGGAACAGGGCTAAGCCATAATTTCCAGTGAGGGAACAGTCCCTCTGCAGAGTACAATTTCAACTTGTTTCAATAATGAACTCTTCCCACACATACGTACCGGAGGGCCAGGGTGTCCTCGTGGGCCTGGAGGACCCTAAAGACAGAGCGGTGTCAGTTAGTGAAATAGCTCCAGTTTTCATTTCCATTTCTCATGGTTTTCACCAGCAGGAATCTGTTCCCAGCTGCATTTTTGACACTTCACAGCAGCTTGTCCCCTAAAACTTTCAAAAGACAGGGGGTGGCCCCATTTTGTCTCAGCTCTGTCTACACCTGCTCTATTCCTCCTGCATCCCTTGCTGCCAGCCCTTTCAGCTCCTCAGTTGTCACTAATGCCATGTCCCCAGGTACTCATCACATTCCACGTATGCAATTACCCACCCTGCAGTTTTACATTTGCTAAAAGCAACTGCTTTATCTAAATACAAGATAGCAGCCAGAAAAAGGGATGTGAGATACTTACCCTTGGACCTTGCAGACCCTGCAGGGGAAAAAAAAGAAGCACAGAAGCTGTCAGAAAATGCTCATTAGTAACCCAAAATCTCCCTGTACACCCACGTGCTGTTCCCAAGGTGCAAGGGCTGGGTGCTGCACTGGAGATACCACAGTTGTGGACACCATGGTGAAGTGCTGCTGGGTTAAGGAAATGGAAATTTTACCAGCAGAGTGGTGTGGATGTGTGTGCACATTTGTAATCAGTGTCTTGCCCTCATGGGAGCCCGATGCACCCTGAGGTCACAGAGTGGCTCTTGATTGTTCAAAGTCAGGGACCCTCCTAGGGGCACCCAGGGTGGGACCAGCACTTACCATCTCCCCACGGCTGCCTTTGTCTCCCTTGGGCCCCTGTAAAGCACAGGAGGAGGCTGTCACTGACCATTCACAAGCTGCCCTGCTTGGTGCTGCCCCCCAGAAGCTCCTTGCAAGGACCCAAGTGCACCTCTAACTCATCAGCTCAGGCTGTCATATTGGCCTCCCCACCCTAAAGCAAAAAGTGCCATTACTGGCTGTTTTGGCAATGTCTGAGTTCATCTTACTGGTTTTTATCTCTGCCAGTAGAAGCCTCTGGACCAAGCTCTGAGTAGTGTCATGCTCGTGTTTTCACAAAGCGCTGACCTGATCTTTAGTCTGTGTTCAGGGCCTTTGGTGTTTTAGGGCAGGCAGGGATTTTCAACACTTCCCAAAACCAAGCGGTTCCCAGTTTAATACATTTTTCTTTAAAAATTTTATTTAAATGTGTTTCCCCCACCCCTCAGGCCAAGTTCTTTGGAAAATCTGGCTTTCAAAAATCTGCAGTAAGATTCTTGTCTTCCAGTCTATTGAAAACCTTGCACTTATGTAGTGCTGCTCCTCACTTTTCAGCTAATAATCTCCCAGCAACTGTCTGTGCAGCCAGAGACTAAGCCTGCACTTTCCTGAAGCTGCTGATCTTAAAACCCATTTTGTTTTCCTCATTGCAGCAGGATTTGGGGGTTACTTATGCTGGCCTCAAACATCTTGGATCTCACTCACTTAAACTCTTCTAAAAAATAGAGGCAGGAGAGAAGTGTGGATACTTACAGGGCTTCCTGTGGGACCCTGAATGCCGAGCGGACCAATAATTCCTTCTTTTCCCTAGAAAAGAAAAGATGTGTGAACTGCCACGTGGGACCTGACAGTCATTTTCACCAGGACAGACTCAGTGAGGACACTGAATCTTTGCTGCTTTTCAGCAACTTGGTGGTGGTATTTGCTGTAGTTGGAATAAAAAAAAACATTTCAAACTGCAAGTCCAAAGAGACAAGTCCTCACAGCAGGGTTGCCACAAGCCTTGTGAAACCTCAGAAATTCCAGAAATAGAAGGATTTCTGTGTAACTGGAGTGCTCTGTGCAGCGTGGCTGTCTCCAAGCCCCATGCAGATGTGGTCACCTACAGCTGTGGGGCTCAGAGGTGATGCCATGGCCTCAAGAACTGTGCTCCTCACAGCCCCTGGAGCCTCACAGAAACAGGGGTGGAGGAAGAAAATCCTCCCAAACCCACAGACTGGAAAACCACTCACCATGAGACCTGGCGGCCCACGTGGTCCCTGAATGCCTTTGAACCCAAGGTCTCCTGGGGGGCCCTGCAAGCAAAAAAATGAGATGGGAGGTTCACTAAACAACCAAACCCTGTGTTTATGCCCTTGCTTAGAGCTCTGCTTTAAGGACAGGGGTGCTGCATCTTGTATATGGGAATGGGAAAATCCAATTTGTTGTAAATTCTTTTCCCACTTCTGTTTTGCAAGGCTGTTACTTTTGACAGGAAACAAACAGTTCCCTCTTCACCAGGGAAATTATATGCTGATAAAATGAGTCTAAATTTCAAGTCTAGGCTCTCAGTGTTAGGGATGCACATCGGTGTCTCAGGCAGGCTGATGGTTGATGCTGGAAATACAAATGTCAGAAAAAGGGAGAACAGCCACAGAATCTCTAGGACAGCCCTTTTCCTCCAACACAGCACATGTAAGCACACACTCATTTAACAAATGAAGAGTCATTAACTAAAGAAAGTTGGGATCAAAATTCAACTGCCATAGTTTCTGCAGAGCTGCAAGCAATGCAACAAGCGTGGCATTACCTGACCCCAGTAAAGTGAGACTAGAAAACCAACTGGTGACCAGCAGCCTCTTACCTTCGGCCCAAAGAGTCCTGCAATCCCTGGAAATCCTGCCTCGCCGAAGTCTCCCTGCACGTGACAGCCAAGACAAATACAAGAACAAAGGACAACAGTAAGTTCACACTGATGGCTGGAGATGTCACTCAGAGATGCACCAAGAGTTCAACAGCTTCAGAGAAAGAGAAATCCGTGAGTATCCTTCAGTCTAAGCAGGATTGATGAGAAAGAAGAATGAAAAAAATCTGGAGGAGGAACTACATAAATATCAGGCTAGAAGCAGCTCACTTGATCCATTAGATTTCACCAATGCCACCTTTTGGCCCCCAAAATGGGAGGCAAACCTACACTATTCCTAGCAGATGCTTCACTGGCTTGGTCCAGCAGAAGCAGGATGGAGAGCATCTACTCTGAGATTGATCTTGGAATTTCATTCTGCAAAGTAACAGCCTCAAAGTTCTCTAAAACAATCTCCTCTTTTATTTCTGGTATGAACCACTACTGATCTACTACTTCAAACTATAACTGCAAACTATGCTCATTTAAGCTGTTAAAAAAGTGTATGTTCCTACAACATAACCTCCCACTCAAACCCAGGGAGACCATGCATATCCCTGAATTCTTTTCCTATGCATCTCTGCAGGGATTTTTCCTCAATTTCGTAAGAAAAATAATAATAAAATAGTTGGAAGGCCATCAAGGTTGAATCAGCACATAGCATGCACTCTGAGAATAAAAAATCCACCCTGGGTAGCATGTCCTTATGTAAACATCCTCCTTTCACCACGCTTGAGATGGTCATCCTTTGATATTTTTGGCCTTCTCAGATATCAAAATTCAAGACGATTCAATATTTTTTAAAAAAGGGGTCAGAAACCTTCACCAGATGATTCTTCTACAGTGTTAGGAACATCAGAGATAGAAAAGGGTTGTCTGGTCTCTTCAGGACTGTGCCACCCATTCTGATTGTGCTTTTTGGGATGTATTACAATGGCTTGTTCACTCAGTTGTAAATGATCCAAGTGATGGGGCTTCCACCCCATCCTTACAAGGAAGGAACATCCTTACAAGGTTGTTCCAGAGTCAGCCTAGAAACCTCACTGTTAGGAAGTCTTCCCTGCCACGACAGTGAGAAACTTCTTGGCAAGAAAGGGCTTGGTTGAACTCGATGGAGCGTAAGAAACTGTCCAAGGATGCAAATTGATTTAAGTGCCCATTTATGGGTCCTGGAAATGAAGACTGCTACTAACAGTGGACTAAGGTCTTTCCTGCATTAGGAGAATCAACCAAGCCTTCTTTCTAGAGGGGTTTCAGGCAAAAGCACATGGAAAGTCAGAAGGGTTTAAATGTCATGGAATCATCTCAGCCAAAGGGACACAGTCACTGGTCCTGCAGCAAATGAGGCAGTGACAATATGGGGCAAATGAATGTGTCACTTGTGTCACAGAGACAAAATGATCTGTGGGAATGATCTCTGGTCAATGACAAAATGATATATGGTGGTGTTGGTTACTACCTTTCAGCTTGAAAACTGTCAGCACAGAGTTTTACATAAAATAGCCAAACAAGTGTATTTCAGTTGAGGTAGTTTAGGTTCATCTTGTGCCTTGTTTTGTATCAGTCCTAATCCCTCTCCCAGAATCATGCTCAAGCTGGATATGGGCTCCCCTGTAAAGACCCTCCCAGGGATCATGCTGCTGTCCCAGCCTGTGCATCCACACCCTCTCCTGCAGGAGAAGCCTGGAGTCAGCTCTGACCAGCTCCATCACCACTAACCGGCTGTCCTTTGGGTCCTGGATCGCCAGGGCTCCCTGGAAGGCCCGTTCCTCCTGGTGATCCTCGCTTCCCTGTTTGGCCAGTCTGTCCAGGCAATCCTCTTTCACCCTAAAAATAACAGAATTCAGGCAATTCCAAAGGACAGGAGCTAAATATAACAGCACTCAGCTGAAATAGCCACAGATGGAAAGCTGGAGAAGATGGCTCATTGGGATAAGGAATGTGGTTCCATCAGGGGATGCCCCAGGTCTGCTAAGGCAGTTGTTCAGGATGCACAGGGTGAGACCAAGGTGGGCATGGCTGTGTCCCCTCCTGGGCTGCCCACAGAGCAGGAGCCTCAGCAGAGCTGTCCCACCTGCATGGGGGTAAGGAAAGAAAGGGGATCAAATGTCGTCTCTTTGCACTTCCTATGTTCTTTGTCCTGCCCTGCAGCTTCCCATAATCTCTTCCCCCAGCAGGCTGGGGATGATTAATTCATGGAAAATGCTGAAGGCATGCCTAGAGCAGGACTTCAATCCAGAGGCTGCAAAGCCAATATTTTCCCCTCTGTTAACCCCACTACTTCAATCCAGAGAGGGGCTTCTGCCACCCAGCACCACACTTTGCTGCCCACCTCTTCCCTTTGCCAAGTGCCAGGAGCAGCACAAGCTCCAGCTACTCAGTCTGGGGCACACAGGGAGAGAGGAGCAAAACCAGGGAGAGCCCAGGATGGCGGAACAGCCAGAAAAGGGGCAACAAATTCCGCTGGAGGTAGGGTGTGAGCGTGTGACAAGGACACAGAGTCTGTCGGTCACCTCCTGTTGTACTGCCCAAGGCAGCTGGAGGGCAGCAAGTGACAGATCAAGGGTGATGTGCTATGGAGCCTTAATTTAAATCAGATCCCAGCTACTCTCCAAACCCAGCTGGAGTCTTCCTATTTACAGAGCATTTCTACAAATGACTGAGTTGCTGTGGGTCCAGTTTAGACCCTGTGGTGAGCTTGGATTAGGGCAAGGACCAGGAAGAAACCCCAAGGTCACAAAAGCAGCTTGTCCCTGCTTCCACCCAGCCCAATGTCCAAGCCCATACTGGTTCCAGTTGTTCTAATCCAGTAAATATGCTAAAAACCAAGCAGCACAAATTTCCCTCCAGCAGTTCAGGCCATGCAGACCAGCTAGAAAACCTGAATCTACCATGGAGTTGTCCATACTGGACATCCTACAGGTGAGCTGTAACAGTTCCTCTGCAACCTCACCATGTTTTTTCTAGCCAGGTTTCTAATGATAAAAGACTAAAGTGTTTGTAGAGCGAGTGTGTGTCTCTGCAGTCTCCTGAGCTCCTCCTCTGGTAAAGGAGGAAAGGCCTCTGGGACACTCAGCTGCTGTGTACATCAGGAAAATGGATGGAGGGATGGATGGATGGATGAGAAGAAAGATCTACAGGGCCTCTAGCTAAGTGCAAGATGGCAGCAGGAACTGAGACTATATTAGACCTGGAGAGTTCAAGCTCTAGAGGCATCAGGCTCACAGAGTGGATCACTCACAGCAGCACCTTAGGGAGTCAGAAACTCACCTTGAATCCTGGTGGTCCCTGTGCCCCTGGGAGTCCTGGCACGCCAGGGTTCCCTTTCTTGCCTGACATCCCGGTCACACCTTCTTCCCCATCGTCACCCTGCTCTCCCTAGAACAGAAACACAGAAGAGGTCATGAAACAAAACCCTTTCCCCTTCTGCACAGCTTCTGAGGGGAGAGGGGAGTGCTGGGATTCTGCCCTCAGCAAGAAGGGGATAGGTTTGCAGGGGTGGGTTTGCAGAGGTGGACAGAGCTCTGTGCATGTGAGTGTCTGTCAGGCTACAAAGCCCACTTTATTTACAGATCTGGTCATGCAAAGGCAGCTGCTGCCTCTATGTGCAAGTGAGATGTGAAGAAGATCCACTCTGGGTACATGTAAACTGGAATATCCATAGCTGGATCACATGATTTCTCCTGTGCTACCTTTTAGTTTTGCAGCTCCAACGTTGTGTTTCTGTCAATGCCACGAGGTTACAGTGGAAGCTTACCAGCACCCCAGGCACGCCGTCCTTCCCGGGCACTCCGTCCACTCCAGGGGCACCCTCCTGACCCTGCCTTCCCACCACTCCTCGAGGACCTGGTAGCCCAAGGATGCCCTAAAATCACAAAGGTGTTAGAGGCAGAGCTCCCAGACAGCATTTCCTGGGGCAGAAAACTTAAATTTTCACCTACCGGTGAGCCTCTGCTCCCTGCACTGCCCCGTGCTCCTTGCTTTCCTTTTTGACCCTGCAAGTAAAAAGAAGAAATAAATCTAAAATTGCAGCAGTTCTAGCACAGCTCCACTTGGGACCATGACTTCAGGGTGTGCTTTTGGATAATGATTGGAAAGAGTTTTATAAAAGGGAGATTTAACAAGTCAGTTGCTCCAGCGCTGGAGAATGAACTGCTATTTGGTTTTATTACAAGTGACTCTTCGTATGTCTCGAGAGTTCTAGGGCAGGAATGAATAGCTAGAAGGCAAGGACCTACATTTTTCCTAATACAGAGCAGATGAGGACAAATAAAGCAGGATGAACTCGAAGGAGGACTTGGTGCACTGGCAAACATTAGAACAAGATGCTAAAAACCTGAGTCCTCCATCAGTTCATTGACAGCAAACCCAGGACCCAGCGAGTCCTCTGAGGGTGTTCAGGGGGAGCTTCTCTCTGAGAAGTAGCTCCCTCTATTTTGGAAAGCTAATGGAAATTAGAAAGGGTGTCTTCTGTCTGAAATTTGCAATGCTGCTTTGTGAATAATGGCATAAAAGAAATACTCCTGAGGTTTATTAGCTGTAAAAAGGATTCATTTGTGCAGAATGAATGGAAAACTCAGCCTCATCACCTTCACTAGGGCTCTCTTAGCGAGGTCGTGTTCTAAAGCACTTTCAAATTGAAGAACTCATTTTCTGTGCATTGTTTCTCCATCTGCAGAGGACCAGGCTGGCCAGCTACATGAAAGAAATATTCCTGGGGGTGCTTTCCCTGCTATTCATTAGACACAAAGGCAGTTCCAGATTGTCCATTGATGGGCAGAATTTATTTATCACCTGGTAACTTCTTGCCAAGAAGACCTAAAACTATCTTCTGGCATTACCCCCAGCAGGGTCAGATTAAAAACCTTGACATCTGCCAAGAGAGAGCAGGAATTTGCTGAATATTGAGGTCACATATTTTAGCAAATAAAGTCCCTGGTCTGTGAGAATAATTAGCAAGCTGACATTACAGCCAGATGTGGAGGTAGGAGTAGGTATGAAGTGCCCCAATGAACCCTGAAGGACTTATGTGTCCTGGGTTTTCTTGCTCAGTAAGGACAGGAAGTTAGAGGGATTGTTCCAAGAAACAACTCCATGGATAAATGGACTCCAAACCCAGAAGGATTCAAGCCAGAAAAGTTTATGGTTCAAACGAAAGGGAGAGACTCTTGCCTGGCTCAGCCCTCCTTGAGGATGGATGAACCAGCTGTGGCTGGAGACAGCACAGACAGGGTATGGAAAAGAGACACAACCCATGGCAGGGACTAAAGACCTGTCCAAGAGTCACCAGTCATGCTGCAGCAGGAATTGTCTTGATTTTCTCCAGCTCCACAAAGCCAACAAACCATTGGGCTTGGACACCCAAATGTTTACAGCCCTCCCACAAGGATCCCCACAGCGTTTCAAGGCATAGACTACAGGCAAAAATCCCACATGCAGGGCAAAACCATGAGAGTTCTCTTAATTAGACATTTTCTTTAAACTTGGGACACTATAAATCCACCCTGCTGAAACCTACCACATCACCTTTGGATCCCTTTACTCCTGGCTTGCCTGGTGATCCAGGATCCCCCTACAAAACATAAGCAAGAAAAATCTGCTTAAAATTCTCTTCTGGCAGTATCTTGCATGAAGAACAAAGAACAGCATTTTTTGTGCCCTAACAACGCTGACTGTATGGAAACAATTCAGGGAAACAGCCTGTGCTCAGACAGGCCCCTGGGGACAAAGGAGCAAGGACTGTCTCCAGAGAGCATTTAACAAGGTGTCGATTGGAGAAGAAGCAACTCTGCCCCTCACTCGGGTAGTGCCTGTATTTGTGGAAATCATTCACCAAATTCCAGATGATGCCTGGAGAGCAGTGCTGAGAAGTGGGCAGCAAGGAGCCTGTGTGCAGAACGAGCAGTTCACACAGTGACTGCTGGTACCACCCCCCTTTTGCACACTGCAGCCCTTGCCTTGGTTTCACCTGGGGGCCAGGTGTTAGAGAACTGCCTACGGAGTAAAGCAGAGAGGGTATTTCAGTGCTCTCTTGCTGGTCTCTTCCCCATCATACCCATCTCTGTCTTTTCTCCTGGCCAGCCAGGTTGGGTTTTTTGGTCTGCATTTGTGTCAGTGGCAATTTCTGGACTAACATCAAATAAATGGTAAGGAAGGACTCCCTGCAGAGCTCTCCTTCTTCTTTTGAGCATATTTCTAATGGACCTTTACTGAAGACAATCCAAAGCTCCTGCTTCCATCTGAATCATCTAAGGGGCTTCCACCCCCCAAATAAACTACATCCACTGGGGAATGCAGCAGCTCTACTTATTTCTGGGCCATATAACAAGAGCACTACTATATTAACCCAAAAATAGAATCTGATGTTCTTCCCAGCATCCTTACAAAGAGTGGGAATTGATTCAACTTTATTTCCCAATACGAATTACATTTAATGTGCTGCTGCACTCACAGTTGCAATAGTCACATATAAAGATCAGATGCTGCTGTATATAGCAAGGGAATAAAAAGTCCTTCCCTTGAATTTGGATTGAATTTAGTCTTCCACAAAACCTTTCACTAGTCTGAGAGGAAACAATTGCAGGCAGAAAAATATGGTCTCACCTCACAATGGAGCAGCAGCACATCAAATGGATCATTTCCAAGCAGACCCTTCCACTGTCATTGTCATCTCCCACCACCCATCTCCTAAGATTTCTAGTCCCTCATGGATCATTCAGAAAGGATGGTTTCGGAAACAGGCACTGGGAGTGCTCCCTGTTTCATCACCCATTTATTAGTCTCAAATGTGGCTCAAAACGTCCATTCCATAGGCCTGGCTGATGGAAATGCTCACATTTCACAGCTCACCACACACTCCTGCTGCAGCCCTTCCCACCTCCCTGTTTTTCCCATGCCTGGGGCATTGGGTAGCTTACAATAAAGCAGCATCTCTTACCGGTAAGCCTTGCTGTCCAGGTTTTCCTCTTTCTCCATCAAGCCCTTCGTGCCCCTTTAATAAAAAACAGAGAGGGAACATGTCTTTGTTCTTTTGTGGCAATGAGAAAGAAAAGTGAATGTAACATGCTTTAAGGGGCAGAAGAAGACACACGGGTCTTCATTCTGCTGATACAGGAATGGTGAAATTGTGGGTAGTGCCCATGCTCCTGTGGATACACTTTGGGAAGAAATGGCTAAGAGGAACTGCTCATCACCACCTAAGCAGCAAAATAAGGTGTTCTAATGCATCCCAAAATACACACAGCACTAATGGAAGTGAACAGTTGGAGACAGCTGTCCTAGAAAATAAGGCAGCAGCACTGCTACTCTGATGAATTCAAAATCTTCTGTAAATTACTGTGATGGGTCACTCTGACCGGGTGCTTCAGAATGGAGGGAACAATTCATGGAGCCTTTGCAGATCAGCCCCAGTCAGCTGGAAATGTCTTGCAAAGAGGGCATAAGGAGCACAGCAGGATAATTCATAGCCCTGGTCTTGCTTTTGAGAGAAATCTTGCAAAGATTTTGGAAGCCTCCAAATCTTAAAGTTAACAGATTTTCCCATAGAAGAATCCACAGCCATGGACACATCAGTTGTGAAATTTGTCCAGCACTGACTTGGACTCTTTTGCACACACCTTGCCCAGGGTGTCTCCTTGATAATCACAGAGACCTGTGCTCCAATGGTCCTGCTCATTCTTTTAGCCTCACTCAGGCAAGTGCAAGGCAGGGTGAGGTGCTGACTTTTTTGCCTTCAGCAATATTTTTACTACTTTAGGTAAAGACAACTGAATTGCTCCTTGTCTGAATCACAGCCGTGTGCAGCAGCTGACCCGGGACACCAGCAGGTTATGGACCGGGACTGCTGGGCAGTTCTGTGGGCTGATGTGGACTGGGAGCATTTCCCCAAGGCAAACATGTCTGAATCATGCATTTGGAATAAGACTCACAGGATAACCAGTGTCTCCAGGCTCCCCTCGGTCACCTCTGTCACCAACGGGGCCCTACAGGAGCACAACAAAGACTTGAGGTGGATGTAAACAAGCTGTCATCTGCAATATCTCAACGGCTTGTGCATGTTCTGCAAGTAAGGCAGCAACCCAACTAATCCACCCACAAAAATCAGTCCAGGTTTGATTAGAGAAGGGATTTAACATCTTACTCTGTCTCCAGGTGGTCCCTGTGGGCCTTCTACCTTCCCGTCATCACCTTGCTCTCCCTGTGAATAAAATGTTAGTGTTAATATAAACAGCAGATTTTACAGCAGATGCTTCTGTACAGACCCAATCCAGTACTTCCATAATACAGAAGTCAAATCCTGTGTTGAATTAACTCCCTTTTCATTCAAAGAAAGACTAAACAATGGTTTTTTTGTTTGTTTCACTGACACTTCACATTGCTCTCCTGATTTCTGGTGGTTGTTTCTGCCTGGTCTAACTCCTCCTTAAGTAACCAGGTGCAAAGGGTTATTTTCAACTGAAACTAAGCAAGCAGGATGTAATTACAACAATATGGGAAATAGCTCTCTGCCTCTGAATTTTATTGCTGACAGTTCAACCAAACTCTTTAATCAAGCATTTCCCCACCCTCGCTGAGTGCTGTCTGAGCTGTCATGGGAGCACGGGTGGTCTGGATGGGCTCCCTGGTTGTGTGCCACCATTGTGGGCTCATTTTACAATCAGCCAGGTGAGACAGCCTCTTACACTCTCCTCTCCTTGCTGGGATGCTCCACACACGAGCTCAGAGCTCACGGTTTGGCTGGTAGGTAACATCACTTGGCTTGTTCATGACTGAGGTCTCTCCAAAACATCCACAGAGAGATCCCTTAAGACTTAACAGAGACACTGGCCTTTTAAATTCTGTTATGAAAGTCACTCAGGGTCACGATGTCCTGTTTTCTCTGGAGTCCAGCTCAGAGATGGCTGTTTCTTTGCTCCCCATGGAAGAATGCTATATTCCAGCTCCTCCAGTTTTTGACTACTCCATAGCAGTCTCTGGCACTTTGGCTCCTTAGGATGAACGTGACTCAGAGCTCCTTTCATGCTGCACTGCTGGGGAGAGGGAGTTTGGGGGGTTCTGGCACAGTGGAGCCGCTGTATTTGGGGTGCTTCAAGAGCCTTGAACATTCCAGTCTCCAAAGATTGCAGAGCCAAGTTTTTTACAGACTTCTGTAATTCTCAGTGGATGCACCAGCCCTTTCTGGTGTATTTACAATTCTCTTTGACATTCTCTCTGGGCTACTCTCCTCTTGGAGTTGCAGCTGCTGATAGTAAGAACACTTGGGAAATTTCTTGGTGAGCCTGCTTCTGAGAGGAACTTGGGTGACAGAGAAGAAGGAGGGGAAGCAAAGCCTCATAAGCTCTGCTGATGGTTTCCAGTGCTACTGAACTTGCTGCTGGAAGCCAGCAGCAGAATACCTGCAACTGGTTTGCTTTCTAGCCCCTATCTAAGGAATGTTGACTAGAAGGGAAACAAAGCCACCATTTCTCAGCCCTCAGGGAAATACAATCACCCCAGTGTGTCTGTTACTATGCAGAAGCCTTGGCACTGATTGCTTCTTCCCAAGCAGGATGTACACACCTTTGCCATCTGGGAGCTGCGAGGAGTGTGATTAACTCAGAGAAAGCTCATAATTCTGGGGATCCTTGAAGAGCATCAAGACTCACAGACTTTCTCCCCATTGTGGCTTTGTTTCCCCTTGAGGTTAATTCCCACCTGTTCTCTGTCTCCTGCCTGAGAAAATACTGCAGCCAGATCAGCTCTAGGACTGCAAGACTGAGCTCCTCCAGAGCTTCCTGGTGCCTCAGCTGCTTGAGAGAGAAATGAAAGGTCTGCGCTAATTCTTTGGAAAGTTGCAGTGAAAAAAGTTAGAGTAAAGGGCAGCAAAGTAAACATGTTAGGATACAAATGGAAAATGCATGGAGAAGAAGGGAAGGCTTGTTGTTGTTGGCTCCTGTCCCAAAGTGAGATACACCAGTTTGTAATTTTTAAAAGGATCCCATCTGGACTGCTTTAAGCAGCTGCCAAGAGCAGGCGTCTGCTCTGAGCAAGGCCTCTTTGAGGAGCTGCAAATGTATGAAATGTGGTGGAGTAGCTGACTGGGATGGCACAGGGGAGCAGGATTCCACAGCAGTGCCTCTCACCAAGCTGCTTTCTTGTCTGGAAAAGGGAAGACCTTTCCCACCATTACACCCTCCTCCTTCAGCACAGCTCCATTTACCTTGTCACTTAAAGCTCACAGAGTGCTCACGGTCCCGTTTCCATTTTCTCTTTATTTCTCACTTTCAGGCTTCCATTTTTGTGTTCACATGCTTGTAAGAGGTTACAGATGTCTGGAGGGAAGGAATCTGTCTGTCCTCAGACTGGGATCCAGGCAACTCTTAGGAGATGAGGGAGGGTGGATATGAAAACTTAGATGCAAAATTATGTGGAGCACCTGGATGCTGCAGGAAGTGGTGCTGGAAGCTCTGCAAATGATTTTGTACTCTCCTGGTTCAGTGTCTCCTCCTTCTGCTCCTCACCAAGGTGTCAGCAGACCCACTGGCCTTCCAGGAGAACATGAGCGAGGAGATCCAGCTGTCAGTGGTCATGAACAGAGCTGACTGCTCTTAGCAGGGTGCATTGGATGCTTTGGTGGCTTCATCAAGCTCCAGCTTGGATACTTGCACATAGAACTAATTTATCATAACACTGCTGTTCTCTTTTGACGCCAGATCCACTCAGGGAGTGCTCTTCTAGTGTCCTTTTGCAGAGAAACATCTTGTTGGTGAAGGGCAAAATGCTCCACTGAGCACTTCACATCAATAATTTGGGGATCATTTGCTACTGAAATTATGGGAGCTTTCAAGATGGCAACTTAAAATGTTTTCAAATAAAACAACAGCTGCAATTGAAGCAACAGACATACACACCTGCACATCTCAATGGCTGCAGAGTCAATGGCTGACCTTGCTTTTGCTAGTCATGACTCACAACTTTTCGCCAGGATGCTCAAGATTCAACAGTGGAATTGTAAGAAACCTCTGGGCAGGTTCTGAGCTGACAGTGTACCTGGTCACGAGCTCTCACGTCATCCTAGGCTGGTTGTGCTTGCCTAACACTTGCCAGGAAGTTTGGCAAGGCAGCAATGGAGAGATGGAGCAGGAGGAACAGCACCAGCTGTTCCCCCATGGATGTGTTTCAGGAGCAGGAAATGAGAGAAAAAGCACAATGACCATTGTTCACTCCCAAAGCAAAATTTCTGAGGGATGTGAATGTCTTAGTGGAAACACAACAGCTCGCCCTGCCCCAGTGTCTCCTGGCTGCAAAGGGAATCTCCAGGCAGAGCACGGTGTGAACAGGGTGTCCTGACACCAGGAGCCTGAGCTGAAGTGATCCATTCAAAGTCCCAGAAACAGCAAGTCCCTATAAACTCATTTATAAAATGAGCAATGAAGCTCCTGTCTGCACTACAGCCGCCCTCCCACTGTGTGCAGAGGCAAAGCTGAATGCTCTTGGTGATGGGGAGTAGAAAATGAGCAAAAACAGTTCATGCATCTCTCCTCTTCATGAGGACCTCACGACTGACCAGTCCCCATCACCATCACTTCCCTTCCCAGACTGAGAGAGAATCACGGAATGGTTTGGGTTGGAAGGGACCTTAAAGCCCATCTCATTCCACCCCCTGCCATGGGCAGGGACACCTTCTACTAGACCAGGTTTCTCCAAGCCCTGTCCAACCTGGCCTTGGACACTTCCAGGGATGGAGCAGCCCAGACCTGTACCAGTGCTTTACCACCCTGTGAGTAGAGAACTTCCTGACATCTAACTGAAATCTTTACACTTTTGCTTTAAAACATCCCCCCTTATCCTACTGCTATCTGTCCATTGTAGGAAGTCACTCTCCTCTTTTAGATAAGCCCCCTTTAAGTACTGGAAGGTCACAATGAGTTCTCCCCAGAGCGTTCTGCAGAGAGATCTCGGGAGGGAGGGAGCATCGCTGCTGAAGGCATGTGAAGGACTCCATCAGCTCTGGGAGTGCTGAGCAGCCAGTGGAGCTGACAGGAAACCATTAAAGCGTGAGTCACTGCTCCAGCCTGAACTGGTTATGGCTGTGCTGACTCAGCAAAGGGGGAGAACACCAGGAGAAAGCCACGGTGGAAAGAGGGCTCTGAGTCAGGGCAGCTGCAGCCAGGGGGCTGCCGAAGGGTGGGGGACAAGGAACATGGAGCAAGAGCCATGGAGAGGAGGAACGCCAGAGGTGGAGTATCAGCTGGTTTGTGCAGGGAGTTATTCTGACCTGATCACAGAAAGCTACGAGTCTGATTT
This sequence comes from Orthonyx spaldingii, assembly GCA_013397795.1. Classification (NCBI taxonomy): domain Eukaryota; kingdom Metazoa; phylum Chordata; class Aves; order Passeriformes; family Orthonychidae; genus Orthonyx; species Orthonyx spaldingii. The sequence goes on along the minus strand of VZTJ01002480.1, from coordinate 107,343 downwards.
CTTTTGGCTTGGCGATTGAGCCGAATTTCTGCGAATGCAGGAAAAACACATCCTCAGGGCTCGTGCCAGCTGGCTCAGCCTCTGGCACAAGGGCACGTGGTTTCTGGGAAGCACGTGCTGGTGGCAAGGGTGTCCTGGCACTGACTGGCAGAGGCAAGGCTGTAGCTTTGAGGGGTTCTGTAAGTGGCTGTGTGGTTGAGGAAGCACCCCTGCCTCTGCCACAGGGTGAGGAGAGTGCAGATGCATGGGAGTTACAGCAGTGAGACAATCATCTCATCCAAGGGGAAATGAGATGGCCAAACCCCTGAACTTACCTTTTCCCCCTTTGGCCCTGGTGGTCCAATCGGCCCCGGTGGTCCTGCATGTCCCTGTGGAGAGCAGAAAGCATGTGAGGAGGCAGCAAAGAGCTGTGGGACTGGAAGTTCTCCCTGGTAGATCTTGCAAGCCCTGGGTGATGCATGCCAGCTTTGGAGGGACACGTGGGTCATGGCAGAGGTGAACCAAATGCAGGTGGTGCAAATGGAGATTTGACAAAGAACTAAACTCGAGATCAGAAATAAACCATGGTTTAAGAACAATCTGCATCCTGGGGTGGCAGTTTTGTTGCGTTTAAGAACGGACAAAAGCTGGGAGATGAAAATAAAACCCTTACCTGGTAACCCTTTAAGCCTGGGTCCCCTTGAGCACCCATCCTTCCTGGAGCTCCCTGGAGAGGCAAACACAGAGGGACTGAGAGAGCACCCCATGGTGTTAACACAAGAGGAGGATGCAATGGACTTTGCAAAGCAAAGCTTGACACCACATGGGAGTGTGGCCAGTCCTTCCCCTGGCCACCAGCGAGCTCTGCTGCAGCCATCTGCCGGGCTTTTGCTTGGCTTTAACCTCTTACACCTGGAGAGGGGTGCCAGGAGGCCACTCTATGCCTTTGCCAGCCTGCAGCAAGAGATTCCCCACCTGACTCAGATTTGCTATCAGAAATGGCTGCACTTGTGTGCTCTTCATCTGCACTCCTGCACCTCTCTATATCCAAATTAGGCTTGTGCTAGGAAGTCCACCAGTGAGACCAATCCTGAACTGTTGGTGGAAACTTTTGGTGTGGGTTCTGAGGCAGAGAAAGGAGTTTTCTGGATTGTGGCACTACAAGAGCTATTCACATCATCAGCAGAGTGAACAAAAGGGTTTAAATCAGATCATCAGATTAAAGTGAGTCACAAAATTTCCATATAATCCCATTTAGCATGGAATAAAGCCCTTTCCACAAAACAGAGACCTGTCCGCTCCAACGGACTGGCTCAGATATTGCTTTGGTTCCTTGTGAAATAATCCATGGAGGCTTTGCCAAAGACTGTTAAGGGAGGATATATGGTAAGACCATAATTTTTAGTGCAGGAAAACACTATCAGCAGAACCATCACTCCATCACTCATTTGCTACTGTTCTGAAATATCATCACTATTCCCAGTTCACAAATAACTCCTGATTTTGCACTAACTTCTATCAAATAGAGTGCAAGAAGTGTTCTTACCAGCCTGCAATGCACGAGGAGGTACTTTTACTTACCAGTGCTGTCCCAATGTGTTTGTCCCTTGTGCTTAAAGCAAATTAACTTTCTCCCCTCTCTGCCGTACTATGGCTGTTCTCTCTGGAAGCCTCAGCTTCAGCTCCCAGTTCAAACCCTTTCCTATGCTATATTTCTTCTTGCTCCAAGTGTTTTAGATAAGTAGATCAAGAGTGGGTGTAGAAACAGGGCAGAAGTTCAAGGCAGAGTTCCTTATAACAACACATTTCAACTTGGAAGCAGCTCTTGCCATGAGTGTGCAGTCTCAAAGGGGAAGATCTTCACAAAAAACAGCTTATCAGCTCACTCAGCTGAGGAAAAATCCCCAATATTTCAGCAATTTCAGCCCATCTGGGGAATTGTGAAGAACTGCCACAATGCAATGTGAGCTGGGCTCACGGGGCACCAACCCAGCCACCCCTATGGACTCTCTGCTGTGCTGCTCAGAACAAGGGTTAGGATGTTTTGGCCAGTTAAACCTATCTAACAGCATTTCCCTTTCAGTGCCCTGAAGCCTCTGCTGGGCTCTCTGCTCCATTCAGGCCCGTGCCCACCACTGCCAGCCAGGTTTCTGGGTGTTGTGTTCAACCATTTACAGAGCTCTTCTCACCATCGGTCCCAGGGTACCTCGGGATCCTTTAGGGCCTTGGTTCCCCTTTGGCCCCTGCTTCCCTGGGGATCCCATCTCTCCAAGCTGCCCCTGGTAGCCTTTGCTGCCCTGCAGAGAAAAGGCACTGACATCAGTGTAGGACAAAACTGCTTCTGTAGGAAAATATCAAAGATGAGTAATGAAAGGGAGAACCAGAGGAAATGATGTTATCAAAGAGAGATATTCCTACCTTCTGGCCAGGCTTGCCCTTTTCCCCCTGTTTTCCTGGTTTCCCTTCTGGTCCCTGGAAGAGGAGAAAAAAACAAAGGCTATTGGAATGGGAAAACAAAGAAGTCACATCCCAACCAGCCACTCCCAGGTCACTTCCCTGGCACACACAAACCTGAGAGCATCCTCATCCCCCCATGGGAGCCAAGGAGGAGGCCAGGAAGTTCTGCAGGTCAGATCACAATCCACAGGTGCTACAGCTGCGGTATGGCTGAGTTTGGTTTTTAGCTGCTCCAACACATGGAGGAAAACGCATTCCTTAAAAGTGGAAAGATCTTTGTGCTCAGGTGACTATTGGGCAATACAGCTGAAAGGTGATAATGTGATAATTTTGATGATGATGGTTTTAAAATCACACCTTGAAGACAGGTGGGTCATGGAAAACTGCCACCTGATGTGTCTGTCTGTCCCCAAGGGTGCAAAAGAGGGATCTCCAGAAGTGCACCTACCCAACCTCTGGTACAGAATGGGCTGAAATGGGGAAAACACTTTTATCCTGATTCCCACAAATCCTCTGGTCTGCACCTGAGCTGCCATCTCTGCACCACTACTCTACCAACAGTTGTATCCTTCATCAGCTGTGGTACTGAACTAGATATCAACACATTTACGTAGTTTTAGGACCCTACCAATAGAACCATTGAATCCACAGCACATAATTCTCGTTATTTTTTACCTTATGAAAACAGGCAATGGTTTCATTCTCTATCCACCTACCACACACACCTTCCTGCTCACAGTGAAAAACCCTCTTCCTCTATTTGTATTATTACTGCCACATGCAGAAACCACAATCTACTGATCAGGCTTCCAGAAATGGAGTGGGCTGCAAAACTTTAGGTGGGAGCCATGGCAAGCAGAGACAGGAATGCTGAACTGCTTTCAGAACGCAGTGTGGGTGCAGAACTTGTCACCCCTTCTCGCACCCACACCACAGAAATGAGCTCTGATGAGCAGCTAAATACAGCAGCCTCTCCTTAGGGACCCAGGGACTCATTTTTTCCAGTGTTTGACCCTGTTGGCTGCAAGGGAAACAGAATATCTTGACTTTGACAGAAAGAAGCAAAAAGTATCACTGAAGAAAATAACTCATGCTTTCTGGCAATTGTAACAAACTTTTCAACAGCATCTCCACACCAGCACCACGTCTCTCCCTCCCAGCTGAGAGGGTATAATTTTCACCATGGTTGGTGCTGCAGTCTCAGCTGAATAAAAGCAACTTATAAGTGAGACGTATTGGGGGGTTTTCACTCTGATCTGAAACATGGGCCTCAGAAGTGCCTGCTCTGAACACAAAAGAGCAATTCAGACTTATTCCAACCCTAAAGAATTGTGCCAGTTCACTTCCCCAGAGGGAATAGCTCCATTTTACCTAAGTCAAACATTTCAGGAGCCCACCTTGCCAGCACTATTACGCTTCACAAAGGACAGGTCCCTGCTGAGGAGTACATGAGCCTTGTTCTGTGTCTCTCCCACACTGCTCAGGGTGTTTTGTGTGCTATTTTTTGCTGCCACTTTGCAAGAGATCACTTTTGGAACTACTTTCCCACAGATGCCGAGCAGCTGCAGTAGATGACGGGTGCCAAGCCTCCAGCATCACCCACGTGATTTACACTTTTGACAGGAATACTGAGAAATACTCACTAATGAAAGCATCAGAAATAGCCAGACCCTTCCAGCTCTACAGCAGCTCACTGCAGGACCTGGTACCCAGCACCTGAACCACAGCCCGTGCTCTGCAGCAGTGCCCTGGCACATCATGGCTTAAAATTTGGAGAGAGAATAGTAGAATCACTCTCAAAATTTTACTGTCAAAGCAAGATGTGACTGAATAAAGAGACAATGGGGGTTTCTAATCAGTTGCATGATGTTTTTCCATCAGTCATCCTGGGCTGTGCTCTAAGAGCTTGTGGAAGCACAAGCAGTAGGTGCTTCCTGCAAATGCGAGAAAGCCCACTTTAAACTAGCTCTGTTCCTAACCCAGTGATGGCCAAGCCCTTGGTCTTCTCCAGCAGAGTAGTTTTGCACATTCAGATGTGCTCCTGGAACTGCAGTGCTGTGGCAGCTCTTGAAACAAAGATTTCCATGCCCAGGTTCCATCCCCAGGCTGAGGATGTGTTACAGTGTCTGTAAAAAACGCAGACACCAGCACATTGATGAGACATACTCCTTATCACTGTGCAGGGCAGGTGGGCCCTGTTCATGCTGAGGTCATGAGGATCTCACAGCTACTTCAGAAGACTCTGAAGTACAGCCTGGCTCCCTCCACCTGGATACATCTCCCATGGACGTCTCATGAAACTTGCTTCTACCCCACATTGGAAAATGTCTTTGTTTTTCGAGAAGACAAGTTCAGGCCTTAAATTTTCCCATCTGAGAAACAAAATTTCCACACTGCTCCTAAAATCTGCCAGCATTCAAGTTCCTGCTTGCACTTGCCATCATGGTGTACAGATAGAGGGGCTGGAGTCATCTGGGAGAGGGGAAACAACAAAAACCAAACCCAACTTTTACAGTCCAAGTCCTGCTCGCAAAAGTGAGGTCAATCCACAGTGAGACTGTGCCATGTTCAAACAGCTTCTCAAACTTTCTCAGGGTTTCTTCAGCTTGTCTTTTCTCTGTTGGTGAATGTGAACACAGATATGGGCTCCAATAAACTCATTGTACCATTTTTCCCATATGATGCATCAGCCTCATGGAGCAGGGATATTCATCTGCTCCAGAAGGCTCTCCTGGGTCCTCCATCTGGGGTGCGGCTGGTTCTCCACTGCTGAAGAAAAAAAACATTGGGAGCATCTCCAGCTGCTGTCGGTGATAGTGAGAGGAGCTGTCACCCACAAGAAGCCGTGGAGACCTCATTCCAAGCCTCCCTTGCTGTTCTTGAGTCTCATCCATTGGTTAAAAGCTTGGCTGGTATAAAAAAATGGGTCAAACCACGCTGGCGACACCACCGGCAGAGATGTGGCTCAGATTTTGACTTACTGAGTCACCTCCTCTAGAGGAATAAGCTCTATCAGTCAGGGATATTTCTGTGCTCTCCCAGCACGCTTTCTAGGACTTTGGCCAGCAAGCTGTGCTGGTGAGTGGGAAACCTACTATGTGTCTGATTTTCCTGGATATGCTTTCTTCAACTGCACAGGAATTCTGTCCAGATGAATTTAGAGGCAGTTCAACACTTGTCTGGGGTTCCCAGATATGTGATATCTCTACTTGTAATGGTCCCAATGTGGATGCTGTTGCAATCCCAGATGTTCCCAGGGCACATATGCAGGGGTTTTCACAGTTCCCAGAAATCACTGCACTGCCATACATGTTGCACAGGGAAGAACAAGCCCAGCAACAACTTTGGTAGCCTTCAAAAACAGTCCCATCCTTTTTCTCTCCATTCTTCTGACTCATCTGTCCAGGGATGAAAAAAATCAGGGCCAGAACAGGAAGAAAAAAAAAAGATAAAAATAAAATGAGATCGTATCTTCATCCAGGCTCTCCCCAAAGTACATCAGGAATGTAGCACCTTTTGGTACCTCTTTCACTGCAGCATGAAGTTCCTAAGGTTCCTAAGATTTCTTCTCTGTTTAGCAGAGATAAGAGTGAGGGCAGAAGATGTACAAAAGCCTGCACATCAAAATAATAAATTCAAGTTCCCTTTGCTGAACTCACATCAGTTAGGCTACTGTGCCAAGGTACTGAACACTCGATGCTTTTATTCCCAGGGTTTGTACACATTTTGTTGTATGCTTTGGGTTACTGGTTTGCTGAGAAAACAAATCTTCTTTCCAAGCTTCTTCCATGAGTGGAACTATTTTTAAATGGTGACTTCTCTTTATATGCTGCATTCTTCACTACAGAAGCACATCAGTACCTCCAGATGATGGTAGTATTTGTGACCAGGGACAGTGGAAAGCAGCAGTTTTATAAAGTCACATGCCTTCGGCTATGCCAAAATATCCATGGGAAGCAAAAAAAAATTATAGTCTTAGGTTTAGCATGTTTAAAATTTAATTATCATCTTCAGTAAGGACACAGATTCACAAGGATTTTTTTTAGTATAGCCTTAGATATTCCCCTAAGGGAAAGAAGAATGGTTTATTTTCCAATGCAAATTAGTTAATTTTTAAAGAAAAATAAAAAGAGACTTCCAGCTGCCGATGGCCTTGACAGAAAAATCAGAGCTAATATTTAGGGGGGGGCAAACAGATGAGCAGCTCAGCTTTGAATTCTCCAGACATCAACAGTTGAAATCTATGTTCCGACAACAACATCCAGAAAAACAAAACAAGGAAGTTGAACGAACTGCACAGAGATATGCCCTGAACAGAGCCAAACAATAAACAGGCCTAAAGTCCTGACCCAAACTTCCCCACACCCAGTGATGCCCTTGCTGCAGGCACTGGGTCTGGGGAAGTGGTAGCAGAGATGTGACTCACCATCCTGGTTGGGCTCTTGGCATTCCAGAGGGCAAATATGTTCCTGCTTTCCTTGCAGCACAGCACAGGAAGGAAGCTCTCGGGAGCACAGAACTGGTGGGAGAGCTTCCCAAAGTTTGCCTCAGGCTGCTTCAGGATTGCTCAGGACTGTTGTGGAGCAGGAACATATTTTCAAACTATTTTTTTTTTGGTGTCATTGAGTGAAGGTCTGAGGTCACTCCTCCCTCCCAAAAACGAGGCAGGAAGAAACAGAACCACCAGAATACAGCTACTGAGTAAAGAAAAAATGTGACATGGTGACAAAGAAAAAAAAGTGATAGTTTGAGGCACTGGATGTAAAAAGGGCAGGAAAACTAAAGCAGCAATAAAGGTAGGAAGCATGAACCATAGGCTGACCATGCCCATATTGTCCAGGCTCAGCCAGTGAGCTCATTTAAAGGGAAATGAAAAAGCCCCATATAATTTCCTACTGCTCAGCAACGTCTCCATATGAGAACCTCTACTTAATAAACTTTGATCAAGAGAAGCCCTCCCCCCATGGAGGACAGTTCACAAGCACTCAGGAAATTAGTGGGATTATTTGGGCCAGGCATTTGAAGACATAAATGTTTTGGATTTATAAGAAACACATTTCATAATCACTCTGCCTAGCAGTAGTTTGGAAGGGGAGGAGACAGGGCAGCAGCTCCTGAATGAGTATGGGGAAAGAAGAAAGACTCAACTGTTCTCGAGAAGAAAGACCTGATTGTGCTGTGAGGTTCAGAGGGTTTCACTGGGAGCACTGGGAAGTAATGGGCTCTTGGCCTGCTTGTGGAAACCCGAGCAGGGAGTGCAGGTAGAGCTGGCTGGCTGAGCTCAAAGAAACAGCAAATTGGGGAAATCCTATGAAGAGTTCTTGAATGGCAAGACTGCAGCCAGAGTCACTGTGACTTTCCTTTCAGCTGAGCTCCTCAGCTTAAAATAGGAATCCAACCCAAAATTGTGTGTCCTGAACTCTGCTTTAGAGCAAACTCTTATCTGCATGCAGCTGTTGCTCTGAAATGTGCTGCTTTTGGTTTTGTGGAGGAGGAGGAGGTCTATTTAACTTGATTTTCCTAAGCAGTCACAGTGTAAGGCAGCAAAGAGAGTCATGTACAGAGCAGTGCTGTGTGCTCTGAGCTGCTCTGGTTCGGTCTGATAGCTCTGAACTGCCACTAATTTGTTATTTCTGGGAAAATCCCTTTTTTCCTCCCTCTCTTTGCCTCTATTTCCTCGTCTCTAAGAAAGCACGGGAGACAAAGGTGCCACTAAAACGCTTGATGGATGAGTGAGAAGTGCAGGAAAAGTGCAAGGCCTCATCCCCACTGAGCTGTGAAGCTTTCATATGCAACGAAACCAAAATGCTCCAAAAAACTAGTATTCGAAGCTGACAATGGGAAAGAAAAGAATAGAGAGAGCACCTGGGCAGCACAACTCTGACTCACACTCCCCCAAACACTAAGGGTTAATACCTTCCTTTTGAAGGACACAGATGCCCTGGGGTTGGGGAAGAGGAGGGGAATGAAATCCTCTCTTGCAATAAGGAGGGGAATCTTGGAGCAACTGCCCAAAAAGTGTGTCTCCTTCGTCTGAGTCAGGAAAGGAACCGTGCCAAGTCAATGGGATTTATTTCAAATTCTGGCTCATTTTGCCTCCTATTAACTCTAAACGAAGACCAGCTGGGCTCAGCCTGCCTTCCCCAGCAGCAGAGCCTGCGAGGCCAAACGGCCCCTCAGCTGCTGGAGAGCAGCCTCAGTTGCTGCAAGCAGCAGTTCCCTTGAGATTGGGAAAGCTCTGTGATTCCCTGTAGGATTCACAGGGCTCACAGGCAACCCTGGTCCACTCCAGAGGTTTCAATGGATTTGGCGGACTGAGTCACAGAGAGCAGAATAACAAAAAAGGGGGAAAAAGCCCCCCCCGATAATATCACCCAAACAACAAAATCCAGCATGTACCTCTCCATGAGGTGGGATGCTTAGAAAAGGCTGATCCTGGGGCCATCAGCACTGATTATCAAAGCAAGAGGAGAAGCTGATTGCAGCTATGGGCAGGTGCCCAGGGATGACCATGTTGGTCCCAGAAGGGGAAGCAGAGAGACCCAGGCCTGCAGCTCCACAGAGAGCCTTCGCCCTGACTCTTGGTCTCATCCTCTTCAAAGCAGAGGTTTTCAGCATATTTGACTGCATTTCTGAGCAACTTTATTCACCTTTGACGTTTGATGCAAGACAAATACCTGCTTATGGCTTTTCTGGGTGTTGGTCCACACAAGGAATCATACTGCAAGGCTGTAACTCAAGGACAGCCACAGCCAAATGCAAACACCTTCAGCTCTGGAAACTGGGCTCCAGTATAGGAACTGGCCCTGCTGATAGAGCAGCTACTGGAGAGGACAGGCTGTAGGGCAGGACTACGGCCTGCTGTGATCTCCTCATCCCCTCTGCCATCGACCGACCTCCTGCATGACCCTGGGCAAGTCACTTTACATCCTGTGCATCTACTCCTAACACATGATTCAAGGACAGGATTTGGAGTAACACTACTCATTTCCTAAGATTAAGGGTGTGAGGATCTCACTGGTACCACTGACACACTGCCCTGCCCTGCACACCCAGCCTGGTGTTCTTCATTCCTTCCTCTGCTCAGTCAGAGCGTGACCCCACACCCTCTAGCTGGGGGAGTTTAAGAAACTTCTTTCAAGTAATTACTCCACAGACAGCCCATGGTCCAGGGCATCAAAAGCAGGTTTTCCAGGAAACAGCAACTCAGTACATTATCAAAAAGACCCATAAATTTCTGCATGGAGAGCAGAGATTAAAACCAGTGGTGACTCCAGGATTGGCCTTCGGCAACTTCAGTGTTTTCAGGGAGCTGAATGCCATGGATGTGGTGCTGCCAGCTGTGGCTGAGCTCATGTGTATGCAGTGAATGGCTGGATTCAGAGACAGCAGAGTGAGGCACTTTGTTCCAGAAAACCTTTGAATCATGTTTTCAGTGGCAGGAAACAGAAAAGAACAAAGAGCAAAAACCACTCTGGGACAAATTCTGCCATAAGTGATGTTTGGACAACTTTGCACAAGAGCAATGTGTTGGATGAGAAGAAGCTCCTGCTCTGCCCTGGCACTGCAGGGCCCAGACAGCAGCCCCATCTCAGCATGGCATTGCTGGAGCAGCTCTGCTAGCTCAGAGCAGAAGGTCCATCCTGGCCAGCAAGTCCTCCTTCTGCTTCAGGATTGTAGCCTGTAGATGAGAGAGGGACAAAAATGTGATGGGAAGGATCCCCAGGATACCATCCAGAGCTGTGTGTGGGGTTGCTGCTGCTCTGGGGAGTGACCACACTGCTGGAGCCAAGAGCCACGAGTTCACTCCCTGCTCTGTACTGGGCTGGAGAGTGGCTTGATCCTGTGAATTCCCTCAAAAAACATTCTCAGCTCTCCACTCCAGCCCAACTCTGTCACTCTACCCTCCTCAAAAGTAAACAGAAGGCCTTTGGATCTTGTTGCACCAGAGCAAAAGGATTTACAACCCTTCGAGCTCTTCTGGGCTGATGGTGCACATCTGCACCCCACAGCAAGGCCGGCAAATGCAGCAAGATCTTCTCTGATGTAATTGTTTATGGCAATTCAGACCATTGGAGCGTCTGACTCCAAGCTTTCTGAGTCCTGACGTGGCTCGAATGACACTGCAGATAGGATTTCAGGTTAAAAAGGAAGTGGAAAGAAATTGACTCCCAGTTTTGCTGAACAATGAGGGATTTTCTTGTTTCAGAGCATGTTGTATTTCAGTGCTTCCAGCCTCTCCAGTTGCTTTCCTGGAACTGTAAACCCCTTGCTATCAGATGTCTGCCGTGTATGGCAACCAGCACATTACAAAAACCGCAGCGCAGAGCCACGAAGCGCAGCTGGAAACCCATCAGCTCCCTCTGCCAACTGGCCTGGGTCTTCCTCAGCCACCGCTGGATCTGTCATCCTCCCAGGGAAGGGCTGAAATGATGCATTTTCCATCACTTCAGAGGAGAAGCAGCAGAGGGAAGCACTTTTTGGGGGGAGAGGTTGCTCTCAGGGCCCACTCGCCTGTGACCAGGTTGTTGGTGGCACACCAGTGACTTCAGCCTCTGGCTTTTACCATCAATGAGCAGCTCTGATGGGCAGTCAGATCCTTTGTGAATGAAGGTTGCTCTCCAAGGATGTTCTCTGGGGTTTCAGGCTCTGTGGCACAACTCCCTCACAGCCTTACAGATGAGCAGATAAATTATCTTTTCATTTTGGCAAACCACACCACGACACTTGCACTGCTGATGGATGCCTTGCCAGGGTTCAACAGGCTTTTGTACTTTCCAGTGTCCCACACACTGAGGAGATTATCCTTGTCCTGCCTTGCCCATATAAAAGGTCTGTATTTCCAGTCAGTCTCTCTGAATGCAGATGCCCAAACAGTCCCTGGTGCTCTGCAAGGGGAAGGGATTTTCAGCCCTTTGTTGTTCAAACCAGAGGGCACACGGCCACGTTCAGAAGAGAGTCAAGGTCAAGTGAAGGCAACAAATTTGTGTCAGAAGACAGAAACCACTGAGAGGAGATAATATGTGTGCCAGCAGCTCAGGAAAGGTGCACATCTCTGGAAATCTCAACTGCATCTTGCACTGGTGCTCTGATTTCTCTCTTGTGGCCAAGGGGGTCAACTGGCCCATTCCTCCACTGAGCAGGAACTGGGGTTGAATGGAGCAGTGTGAACTTGGACAAAGTGACCAGAAGATAGAGGATACTCACTTTGCTCCAGCTGCCTCGAGCCCTGCCAGCCACAGCTGTGAAGCTCATGGACCATCTCAGCTGCCAGGTTTATTTGCTGAAATTCACTGGCTTTGAAAGATGTACAAGCTACCCCTGGAGACTCAGCTGGGGCCTCCTTGCTGCTTTTTGTTTGAGATTGAAAACCACAGTGCAAACCAGTTTTCAGATATGTTAATGCTGGAAATGGCTGAGCCAACTTAAAGCTAACGACCTCTGAAAAATGTTTCCTGAGCACAGGGGGAAGTTTGGTTGTGCTCAGACAGTCAGGTGGTATCAGCATCAGGATGGCTCTCTGGAAAAGGAAGCCTTGCTCAGGAAAGCCAAATGTGCCTCTGCTGATCCCACTGATGGCCAGGTGAGTGTCTCTCTTCTGCGTGACCCAAAAGGGCAGCACAGACCCTCTGTGCTTCCTGCAGCTTTCAAAGTTGCTCTGGGGTACATCCCTTCATCTGCCATCTCCAGAGAGCTCCAGGACTGCAGATCCTCTAATCTCCTACCATCCCTCGTGCTGGCCTGTTGCCATGTTAGGTGTGAGCTGGTTGTGCCAAATTCCCCAGCTCCTATACCTGCTCTGCCAGCACCAGCCTCTGCTCCAGGCCAGCATATACAAAACAGGCTGAAAATGTACTAGCAGTGAAGTCAGATCATTTCAGAGCAATCTGGCACCTCATTTCCTACATCTGTCACAAGGACACTTGATAGTGAAGTGTCACATTCCTGTAGACATAAGCAAAATAAAGGTTAAGACTAAACATTGCCTTGGCGCTAAGGACAAACCTTCAAGACGTTGTGTGGCTCCAGAAACTTGTTATGAAAAGGGTGTTTCCAGAGGTTGTTGCTGTCCATGGAGGGCATGTCCCTGTGGGTCCCCCCTTTGGAGTGACAAAGGCACAAGCCAAGCTTTAGGAGAACCTTGTCTGTGTCCACAACTACAGATGGGCATCAGCTTCCTCAAAGTAACATCAACCTCTTCCAGAAGCAGAAGATGAGCTTTGCACCCCCAAAAGGAGCTCAGTTTGTTGGCACAGGTAACTACACAGCTCCTTGTGTGTGCATCTCTCCTACTAAGGGCACAGAAGCATCAACCTCTTCCCTGTCCCCTTTGTAGCTGAGCAGGATATCCCAACCAATACTGGAGCTGAGGAAAAGCCCAGGAAAATGTCAGTGGATGCAGGCAGGAATGCAGTGAAGCACAGATGTAAGGACTTGTGGGGGTCATGCCAGGAGAGGCCAAATGAAGATGCAATAGCTAAAGACAAAGTTCTTAGAACCATCTAAACTGATTATTGGACAGCATAACACTGTCACATCAGAAGTATTAAAACCATTCACAACAGGGTGGTGTGGAATCACTCAGTATCTGCTGCACCCAAACCCAATGTGTTCCCTCTCCCTGCAATCTAAGCGCCTCCAACACCTTCCCCAACCAATTTCTGTGCCACCATACAAATGCTGGATAGGAGTTTGTCACCTTGACGTCTGCCCTTGGGTGAACACCTTCACAACTGCCCCATGACAAGACTTTTTGTTATCTTTGTCCAGTAGCCTTAAAGCCTTCTGTGCATCATGCAGTTTGTGGTGGGCTGTCCCTGTGGTGGCTTTTGCAGCATGTCCTCCAGAGTCCGGCTTGGCTGGCTATCCCAGCTTCCAAACCTCAGCTGGAAAGGAGGGGCTTGCAGTTATCTCTAGCAGTTTGCACCTCTGAGCTGTAAACCTTATCTTGACAGAAATCTAAGGCAGATCCTGCTGATATTTGTACTCTCCATGGCAATGTAGAAGGAAATTGTCAGTAATTATTTGTGCTTCTGTCAGAGGACTTCCATATTTAAATGACCTCAGTGAGCACAGAAACACCAGCCTGTGTATTAGGTAACAGTGTCTGGCAGGGGAGGCAGCTCTATCTGGAGCCTATGCAGGTCTGAAAGTCTGTCCGAGTTTAGGTATAAGGAAACACAAAGAAGTATATTAAAATAGTAGATGGAAATATAGCACTCTGCAGTAAAAAAACCAAAAGGGAGTGATTATGATCAGGAATCTTGGCTCTATTGACTCCTTTTCAAAAAAAATAAACCAGAAAACAGCATCATGTTCCCAGGGACATGCTGGCAAACAGCAGGGACAGAGTCTGAGAGAATCTATATTTTATACTTTATAACTTAATATAGCTTTCGCATGATTTTAGTGTTTTTATTGGTTCTTAAAACATGCACAATATAAACATGTGAACCAGCCAGAAGTACAGCACATGGAGGGCGACTGTCCAGCTGTGCCAGCCTGCAGCTGGGAAGGAGCTGGGGTGTTGGGGACCACCCCTGCCTGTGGTATGATGCCAATCCTGAAAGGGCTCCCTGTTGGGTACAGGGGCCTCTGGCCAAGGGTGGCCTTATTTGGGGCAGGGCTACAGGCTTATTCTGCACATTTATGGTGCTGCACTGCAGTATTAAGCCAATGTTTCCACTTTCTAGTCGAGTCAGTGCTCAAATCCCAACCTCAGCCCAAAAATAACATAAATCCATCTCTTTTGCTGCTTCCATCCCCTCACACCCTTCTCCCTGCCCTCCTTTTAGCCAGCAACAACGTCACCAAAAGGAAAATCAACGTTTCACCATGGAGCAACCACCCAGAGCTCGGTGGTACCTGCTGGCCCTGCTGCTCCCCACCCAGCCTGGGCTGGGATTTCAGAGCTGCCTTTAAGCTTGGGCTTCTTGTTCCTTTTCCACAGATGTGTGGGGCTGGAGCTGGTGTGTTCCCCAGCTGCATGAGGGGTAAGATGTGTGCTGCAGGGGAGCACGTGCATCCCACTGAGCCGGGCTATCCCTCTGCTGAACGTGCCTTGCAAGCCCTCGCTGCTAACTCTGACCCAAGACAACAACCACAATGAATAAACCATGTCATCAACCTGATAAACTCCACGTTTCAAGTAGAAAGGCCTGATTTGCAGAGTAGCCCACTGGGGCACTGGGCAGAGCCATCCTCCACCTGACTCCACCCTGCTCCCTCTCATCTCAGAGCCAGAATCAAACTTTTTCTTTCTACAGCACCAGGAGCACACCTCCAAGTGAATCAGACATGCCCAGGATACTCATTGAGGATTCAGGAATCATATCCTGCTGCTTTCTGCTAGTTGTTTTCTATATTTAATGGGGAACTCTTAGAAGGGAAGACCACAAGCAAGCAAGTAACCATAACAGAAGGTATCAGGTGGCCAATTCCAAGCTCCAGGCCCAAGCCAGCTGTGGTAACCAGGGAAAACCCAGCACCTCTCAGTCCTCTGGGGACCATCTTACAGATGCAGGAGGGAGGCACCATTCCTCAAAGCCTGTGGCAGATCAGATTCACATTCTCAAGTGTGAATCCTAACTGAAAGACCAAACCATCTCCTGGACATAGTTTTTCAGGAAAACAACACACTTTACCATAATATTTATGACAAGTTACATCTCAGGTGACCTCCTGCCCTGAGCAGTGTCCTGGTTCACACACAGGGAACCCACGGGGCACCAAGGGCTGGTTTCGCAGACTCACTCGGACACCTGGGATGCCGGGATATCCAGGAGGTCCTTCTTTTCCCTTCAGTCCTTCACTGCCTTTTTCTCCTTTCTCTCCTTCCAGGCCTTGCTCTCCTTTGTCTCCCTGTGGAAGAGAGGAGGGTGGGAGGTTTTCATACCCACACAGCACATGGATCACTGCACGAGGCTCTTGCAAGGGAAAAACCCACCACATAATTAATATTTCAGGAGTCTGAGAGGAAGAGAGCCTGCAAGCAAAAGGATGAATGAGGATGAGTCATAATACACTTGACATTTAAAAAAGGAGCAAACCCAGGTTTCTTTTCTTTAAAATTTCTTGGCTGAAGGAGACAGAACTCCCCCATTACACAGAGTAACCTGAACCCCTTTGCTTCTCCTGCAATAAGGCCTGAACCTCCCACGTGAACGAGGCAGGCAGACAAGATCTGAAAGTCTCCCTTCCCTCATCCAGAAGCCCTGAACTTGGGATACTGAAACACTTTTAATAGGATGGGTTTGTCTGGAGTGACTGCTCGGCTCTTGCTGCCAAATAGAAATCAGCCCAGGGCTCCAATAAACACTCTGTGAAACTGTGTCACTGTGCCCTGTAAAGGATCTATGGCCTGAGCAGTGGGTATCCTCTCAAATCACTGCTCTGACAATTACAGAATCACAGAATCAAAGAATCTTTTGGATTGGAAAAGACATTTAAGATGAATGAATCCAAACATCAACCCAGCACTGCCAAGCCCACCACTAAACCATGTCCCCAAGTGCCACTTCTAGGGATAGTGACTCCACCAATTCCTGTTCTGTTCCTTGGCCACCCTTTCAGTGAAGGAATTTTCCCCAATATCCACTTAAAGCTCCCCTGGCAGAACCAGTCTTTGCAACTTATGAAAAAATCTGCCAGATAACAAATTTCAGTATTTGGCAAGAACAACCAACTGGAACGCAGATCAGGAGTGTAAGAAGTAAATTTGGAACTGTTTTTCTTTTATCAAGATAAATAAAATATTGTAAATATTTTGTATTATTCAGTACCACCACTCAAAATTATATGGAGACAATGAAAAAGGCCAGTTTTATGCTGAGAGCAGCACATGCAGCCAAGCAGCCTTGAACTGAACCGTTTTCCTCTTGCACCTGTGTTGGGAAAGCTCAGCAAGATCTCATCTGGTTAAAGAGCACAGACACATCTGGTTAAGTGTCCAGAGACACATTTGGGGTGGAAAGAACTGGTTTGGTTCAAGAGCTCCTGGGCACAGCCAGCAGTGCAAGAGAATATAGAAGCCTTGACTGTCTTTAAGGATGGGATTTTTGGTCCAACATTTAGAGATAAGCAGAAGTAGAGACACATGGCAAATAGTTTAACTAGAAAGAAGCAATAAACTGCATTGTTGTGGGATGGGCTGCTCTTTCTTTCCATGGAACAAAATTGTTGGCCTGTTTGGAAAGGCTGGCTGTGCAGGGACAGGAACCAGAGCCCTGTTCCAAAGGCAAGGTAGCAAAATCACAGCAGTGAGATACAGAGCGAGCCCTGAGTGAGATCCTGGACCTCTGCCAAGGGAAGGGGATCTGGTTTCTTTACTCTCTAACATTGTTCTGGTCAGTGGCGCAGGGGAGAGTGATGGACAATTCTTGATTTCCCTTGCCAGGCCCAGGAATTCCTGATTAGTCGGAAATTTGATCTGTAAAGACTCAAATAAAATGGACAAATTGCTGGAAACCAATTTTTGAAGAACTTGACCTTTCTGGAGATCTGATCAGATGCCAAAAATGTGGGTAGAGGAGTAAAATAGGAGGGGTTTGTTTTGTGTGCTTGCAGAAAAAAAGTCCTTAGACAGTGCAGGGCAGAGGCTTATTCCACAGAGGACCCAAGAATCCCCTTGGCCTCATCCTGACTCTGAGAATCACAGGGACCTGAGTGCACAAGGATGTGTGTGAGAGCTGGAACTCCATGGGAGTGAGGTTTACCTTGATCCCATCTGGCCCGAGCTGCCCGCTGTCCCCTTCCAGCCCGGATTCTCCCTGTGGACAGAAGCAAACACCATAAGGCTGTGCCTAAATGTGCTTTTCCCTGAGCTTTCTGCAGCTGGCTCACAGCAGCAGTGATGACAGCCCAACCCTGCACTCTGACACATGTCCTATCTCATACCCTAATGCTGAACAGCCTCTTCCTGAGCAAGAGCAGGAATTCAACCTCTTGCTCTATTCTGAGCCACAGTTCCTCCTCCACGGACCTGCTGCTGGCCTGTGGGAAGCCCTCCTTCCCTGTGTGAAAAGGAGCTCAGTCTGAATTCATTTAACCTGGGGCTTCCTCATCCTGCTCCAACAACTGACCTCAGTCCTGGGAAGGGACACAGCCCCTGCCAGCCTCAATCCATGCATTCATCCCCCCTGGCCCCCTCCCATGCCTGCACAGTGTATCCAGTGTTTCCCTGCTTAAAGCCGCCTTCTGCTCCAGTGTCTCCAGCCCTGCACAGACACAGCCTCAGGCAAACACGAGGGGTCTGTTCCCACACTGCCCCTTTCACACTTCGTGTCACAGCGGCATCTGAGAGGTTAGAGAGGCTGGTGAGCTCAGGCTGATGGGCTCTGTCAGGAAGGTACTTCCACCACCCGCAGAAGGAACAGGGCCTGGAAGGGTTACGGGATGCAGAGAACAGGGTCAGCCTGTCCGGGCTGTGGGAGAGCAGGGACAGAACCTCTGGAGAACTGAGGAAGCACAGAAGCCCCACCAGAAGATGGCCATACTCACTCTTTGGCCAACGAGACCTTGCTCTCCGGGGATTCCTAACTGGCCAGGATCACCCTAAAAAGAAGGAAGCACATACAGGGAGACAAGCTGTTTACTGACAGTGAGTGAACATGAAGCACTTCCCATTGCACTCCTAATTTTTACTTTTTCTTTCCTTCTCCCACACAAACACCTTCAGTTGAGTTTTCAAAGTGGGTTCAGAGGTCCAGCATAGGGACAGCAAAGAGGGACACATCTCACAGGCTCTGTTGCAATGATGCTTGATGGGACAGGGGTCACAGAGGAGAATGAGCTGCCTGAAGCTGCAGATCTGGGTGGTGTTCTCTGGCATGGTCCTTCACAGACAAGCAGCAGTGTGGGTGCAATGTTGTGTGGTGGCAGACATGACCAGAGTGGGGGAGAAAAAACCCAACAGCTCTTTTAGCCCCAGTTCCAGAAGAACCTGAATCTTTGATAGCAGTAAAATGAGTGAAGAGAGGGCCATGAAGCTGGCAAACAAATGGATCTTGTCAATGTAGCACTGGGGGTAGGATGGCCATAGGGCAGCTCTCTCCCAGGTGTGCCCATCCAAACAATCTGCTTTGCATGGAAGAGAGCTCAGGAAATGCAGAGGATTCAAGGGAAAAAGGTTTGAGATATCCATAAACCTCATCCCACAGCAAACTGCTCTGCAAGCAATGACTGCACAGACCAGTCTTGGTCCAGCTCCTTCCAGCTTGGAGAAGGAGCAGGGTGGGACACTCACTCCACAACTTCCCAGCAAGGACAGTGGGTAAAGAGGTGTCTGTGCTAATCCTCATGTCCTGCTCCAAGGAGGGCAGCCAGGAGCACTGGAGCTCAAACACTCGTGCAGGATCAGGATGTCAAAGACACGGTAGCTCCAGTGAAGTGTCAGAAGATTTGCCAAGGAAAACATGGCAAAGGATGGGGTGGGGGTAGGAGTGAAGAGCAGCACAGAGGAAACTGCATTTAATCCCCACACAGAGTTTGCTCAAAAGCTCTGCTCACAGGAGCAAACCTTCAAACCAAGGGCGTTACGATTAAATAAAACCCCCTGTGAGTGCTCAGCACTGGGGTTTTATTTAAATGAAGAGATGGCTTTTATGTGGACAAGAAGGTGCATTCATGGTCTGGAGCAGGGCACCCTTCCCCTTTAACCATCAGAGGAATTCAGTCCCCAGAGAGTTGAGCCTTGAAAACTGTGGCAGGACCTTGTTGTGGCAGAACTCAGCAGGAGGGTATTTTTAAGTCTGAGAACTTCCTAAGACTTTTCTGGTTTCAAATTAGAAGCTGCCTGGATGTCTGAGTCTCAAGGACTCCTCTCTCCATTGAGATTTTGGATCTGCAAAGAGCTGAGCTTCTTTTCCAAGGCTCTTCACAGCTCTTGAGGCACAAGATCCCTGGGATGGGGCTTCTCCCCAGCACTGACTGCCTCCCCCTCAGAATAGGGCTCAGGAATTAGGTTAAAAAAATGGCTAAAAAGTAACCCGATTTTAGTTTTTTAAAACCTTATCTTTTTGTTGAATGCACTGTCTGCTTTGGCTGCTGGAGGGTAAGCCTGTCACTCAGACCTGCAGGAATACAAGTTGCCATTATCTCCCCTGTGGCAGAGAAGCTGCACTCAGGGTTTTTCTTACCTTCATGCCAGGTTCACCTGCAAGACCAGGTTGTCCCATTGAGCCTGGCGGTCCCTGGGAAAAAAACCCCAACAAGATAATGAAAAAACCCATTGTAATCAAGCAGAAAGCAAGATCAAAGACATAATTCCTTTAGCAGAGCCCTCCTGGGACAGCCAAGCCCTGGTTGCAATGCAATTACCTCCCTGGAGCTGGCTAGGGGTCCACAGCATCAACGAGGCCCCTCGTGCCTGGATTCTGGGAGGGCTCTGATCAACTCTCACACCTCCTGTCTCCCCAGCCTCCTCTGCCAAGCACCTTTCTCTACCTCCTTCCAATCACTCTGCTTTCTAAGGTTATTAACACCACCAGGGAGCAGCACTGGAACCAGCTGGGATAGAAGGGAAAAGGTCCAGAGTTAGACTTGGAAGCTCTTTGAAAGGGTCCAGCAGGCTGGGCTGGTACAGTGGGTAACAGAAATGCTTGGCTGTGCTCTTGCTCTCTGCTCCCTGCAGCCCCACTTCTCCATTCCCTCTGGTGTGAGCACATCCTCTGCACCACCAGCCTCCTTTGGATGAGGGTCAAGCTGCCCCACAGGCCACATCTTCCAGCTCAGCCTCTGCCCCCCATTCCCAGATAGGCAGGGCCACGATGGTGCTGCTGGCTAAAGGGAGCTGAGGGTGGCAAGGTGAAACCAAGCCCTCCAGCACAAATTTTGGCCAGATTAGCCTTGACATCTACCAGCCAGCTGTCTCTGGCTGTACAAGGCCAGCAAACATCCAAAGGCCAATGCCTGGCCTCAGACCAGAAATTCACAGCCCAAGCTGGACTGGCTGAGAAAAAGTTTCTCCCTCTTGTGTGAGCACAGACTCTGGTAGAGGGGTTTGGCATCCATCAGAGAGCCAAAAATGAGTACGTGACCTGGAGAAAGACAGGAATTGAGATAGAAAGATGGAAGATGTGAGAATGACCTTGCAAACTGTTCTCACTCAGTCCAGCTCCATGTGCAGCCCCTGACAGTGGGGTCACAGTCATTCACTATCTTTAGTACCGAGATCTATTGGAAGCTTTAATCTTTGTACATTTGCTCCTACCTCTGGGAAGTGTGGGGAATGAGAATCTGTAAAACGAGCCCAAAGATGGGACAGTAAAGCTTCTCTTTAAAGGATTTGAGTGGTTTATTTACTTATAGTATTTGCATTCTGGACAACAATCTCCCTTCTCTTTACAGTTGGAAATGGAAATAAAGGAAAAAAGAGCACATAGTCAAGGGAGCTACTCAGGGAATAAAGCCAGTTCCTGGCTTGCTGAAATGGATTCAAGCAAAGGAGGGAGCAGGGTGTGTGTTGGGTTTGTGAACAAATGGTCAAGTCACGCAATGAGAAAATTCAAGCTCCAATGAAAGCAAAAATCCTCCTTTGGTTTCTCCAGAGGTGCCAGTGCAGAAAAAGGCTCCTGGAGGAGTCACAGATTTGAATGAAGCTCTTTACTTTCTTGGTTGGCAGCATCCAGAGTGGCTCAGTGGCAGCTTTCCAGTTCCCCAGTGTGGTTTACCATGCTGAGAGCTCGCTCCATCCAGTCCAGCAGCCATGAGAATGGAAACTTTCATGACTCACACATTTTGCATAGACTGCATTCAAAGCCACCTTCATGTCTGCGTTACAGCTCAGGACCTATGGAAAGGAGCTGTGCAAGGGGAACTAGCACACGTGATAGAAAGAGCCAAGACTATATTATTTTAAGAGGAGTGAAATAAAGCCAAAAGTGCAGAGGAATTGGGGGAAGCCATGGAGGCATCCCCTGCACTCCACTGGGGCACGGTTTGGCAGCTGCTGCTTGGTTGTGGTGTGTTTGTGCCACTGCTTCATGGCAACCACAGCCCAGCAGCACCGTCAGCAGCAAAGGTGTCTCTGAGCTTCCTGCACTGGCTGCAGCAGCCTCTGCTGGGGCTGCCATGGCCACCTGGGTGAGCTGACAAACCTGTGTCATATCAGCAACAGCACCAGGGAGAGGGAAAGACGAGTACTTGGTCTGAATTGTTCTTGTATTGGGTCCCTGACTGCGCACCCTGGTGCAAAAAGTTGGTGCCTGGCATGGTCACCTTTGAAATGGTCTCCACTTCCACCAGCTGGGTGTCTGTGGCCTGTGACAAAAAGGGTGCTCAAATTTCTGATTTTCACTGTTTGCTTTGGAACCTTACTTTCAGGCTTAAAGGAAACCTTTCCTGCTTGTTCCACACTTCCAGGTGTGGAAGGATGTTCCCCTGCACATTTACTTCTCCCTCAGTCCTACCATTCCTGATGGAAGGGGAAAATAAACAGGAATAAAGATCAGACCTACCTTATGCCCCATTTCTCCCAAAGGCCCAGGTGGTCCCTGTGGTCCTTGGGGACCCTGCAAAATAGAGACACAAGGCTCTTTTCACACAACTGTTGTCATTTCTGAAGGGCCATCACATCCATGGTCTGTAAGATAAAACATCAGTTCCCTCCCACATCTCAGAGGAGTTCTCACTGTGCAAGACCTGGCCAGTGGGATGGAGAGGCCAGCAGTGGGTGTGCTGAGGCACCTGAACAGGCAAAGAGCTCAGAAAACCCTTCATCTTCCTGGCTCCCTTCTGAAACAACTGCAGTGGGTAATCAGAAAGTGTCTGCTTTACCCTCTGCCTTCACAGTCCTGCACTGTTGGCCCCCCTTGAGGTGTCTTTCCCCAGTGACTTCCCCAAAGCTGTGGGCTCCATTCTGACACCATCAGCCTCCCTTCTGCTCCCCCTTCCACTTTACCTACACTCCAACTCCTCCTGTTACATCTGACCCTGTCCCAGACCCAACCTTTCCTTTCTTTTCTACCTTCCCTTCCAAAATCCACCCCAGGTTGTAGCCTACACTCTCCCTGGTTGATCTATGGCTCCCTTTTGCTTTCCAGGGGTCTGACCTTGTCTTTCCCTATGGCTTCTATGACTCTAGCTAAATCTTTCACATCTCTGACCACGCTGGAGTTGGCAAGGATAGAGAAGCTCGGAATGGGATAAATGGTGGGGAAGAGACAGAGAGAGAGAGAAATGAAGCGTCTGTGTGCAAGGCAAGACAGATGGAGAGAGAGTGATAAGACACTTGCCGGGTCGCCTGGAGCCCCTTTTACTCCTGGAGGTCCAGAAGATCCTTGGATACCCTAGAAAAATTAAAATCACCAAGGTCAACTCCAACCCAGCAGCAATTCTTCATGTCTCTTGGCAGAAATATGCACCTTAAAAATGCTCTGGTACAAGAGGGGAGAGGTGGCCCTTTAAGTGTGAGACAGGGTCCAGATTCTTCCTTCTCAGGACCAGGACTCAAAACTTAAGGACTTGAGGTTATGAAAGGAAGTAGAAGGGAAGGCACTTACTGGGAAGCCGCGTGCTCCAGTCTCCCCAGTCTCCCCCATCTTGCCCTGTGAACACAGCAATTATCAGCTGGGGATGTGCTGACACACCTGCTGTGCTTTGGCCTGAAGGGCACTGAGGACATGTGGGTGTCCCCAGAGTTGGCAGCTCTGGCTCTCACAGAGGACATACCTGCAGCCCATCTGGGCCCACCCTGCCTGGCTGCCCTGGCTGGCCCTGCAAAACAAAAAGACAAAGACACGTCAGCAGGAGCACAAGCTGTTGGTGAAGCTCTTCTGCCCCAGCCCATCTGCTCTTGCATTTTTGTGCATCAAATTTCCCTTTCAGTTCCCTGCAGCTTTTGAGAGGCCAAATGCTGGGGATCCTGCCCCAAGGAACACCCCAGCCAGCTGGGAGCATGGGCAAGGGCCCTGATGGCAATGCTGGATAGATTTTAGCCTGGTTGCAAGGCAGGCTCATCCCTGCTGGTAGATCCTCATGGAGCAAATGAACATCCCCTGTTCCTTGAGGAGGACGTGACCTTGATCCTGCCCAGAGCATTTCACAACACAGCTGAGAGCAGCCTTGGCGCTCACCTTGACGCCTCGCGACCCTGGCTCGCCTACTGGTCCATCAGGCCCTCTGGCACCCTGGAAGGAGGCAAAAGAGAAGCAAAAATAAGAACGCAGAGGATATGTCTCACTGGAAAATCCAGCTGTCACTTTAGCCTTGGCCACCAGGACAGCCCATGAGATCAACTGTGGCTAAGCTAACTTATACCTGCTTGGGTTGAGCACAGCAGCTCGGAGACCAGGACTAAAAAGATTCTTTCTGTGTTTTGTTGCTTCATTTCTCACTGTTACCAGCACAGAGCACTTTTTATTCCTGTTAAACCAACTACCAACCACAAACCCAAGCCAGAGGAGAAAAACAGGCCAGGAACAGCCTTATTTTCAGACAATGGTTACATGACAACAGTTTTGCAAAGCACAGACAAACTTGCAGTTCCAGCCTTATTGATGGCAAACCTCTTTCTCCCTAGAAACCTTGCTTTTCCAACACCTTTGTCCTTAACCCTTAGCACACCACACTGTCTCATGGTCATAATCAGGGCAATAAAGCTACAAAATATAGAGCTGCAGAAGTCCACGCTGTACAGTACCTTCACATTGTCTTGGGCCCTAAATTTCTCCCAAAGAGAAGGGTGTATTTGCTGGCAGCTGGACTCCAAGCTCTCAGTTACAGCTACGTGATATTTAAAGATCTGGCTGCTATTAAGGACCAGGCAGGTGGAGGTGAGGAGGGTCTGGTGCCACGCCCAGCATCTGGTGTGTGAGCGTGCGGTGGGCACAGGGACCTTGGGAGGTGTGTGCAAATGAGGTGTGAGTAGATAAAATTGAACAGTTCATGGTACAGCTTGGGCAACACTGAGGAAGGGGCATCCTTGTTCTTTCAGTGGGTTCCAAGTGAGGAGAGCCCTGGGAAGAGGGGAAGGATATGATCATGGAATCACAGAAAAAATGGTTTGGGTTGAAAGGGACCTTAAAGACTATCTGTCTTTCAAGCTCATTTCAGGAAAGCTGAACACGCAAACCTCTGCACCATTTGACCCCCAGAGACCAGTGTGTCACACTGACAGGGAATAAAGAGCCACAGTGAAAGAAAAGAGTAAAAAAAGGGCATATCAAGAGACTCTATTAAGAGACATCATGTTCGTAATCAGTTAATGAGCTCAGTTGGGACTCTTAGGCGCTACTGCAATATAAATAATAAATAAAAACACAGAGCGGTGCTAGAATGTAGTGGTAAGAGGAATTCTGAGAGCTGGCCAACACAGAAAGGGAAAACAGAAGCCAATGTGCTTAATCGGATGCAAACCCAGTGCCAAAAGTAATAACAGGGCTAGGGAGCCAGAGCGTTAGAAAAGCAACTCCAGGATGACAGGCAAAGAGAGAGACTCACAAAGAAAGGCAGTGTACAGCAGAAATGTATAGGAACCCCAGCCAAATTATTTCAGCAGACAAACATTGTCAATATAAAATAATGCAAGACCTTCTACTGCACTTGGCAACGCCCTGCACTGCTGAGAGGAGCAGAGACTGAATAACCAAGAGCCAGTATTGCACTGCCAGTATGGCACAGCTCTGAAGAATGCTCAGCCTGGCCTCCAGGACAGACAGACAGAGGGCTGCACCCCAGATGGGATCCCCACAACCAAAGGGGTGTTTCACAGCTGGGGCTGTGCTGCACAAATGTCACAGCACCTCTCACCAGCCCAACACCCCAAGTGCTGTGGCTCATGCTGGCCCCTAGATCAGAGAGCCGTAAAGACCAAAAGTGTTATTAATCCATGTCTCTACAAACCTCAAAGCACAATGACAAAGACCAGAAGGTAATTTAAAAGCAGGGCTACTGACAGCTCAAGTCAGACAGCCCTGTTCATTGGGGTGGTGGAAGAGCAGGGCCTGGAGGCATCTTGGAGGCTGCCTGGGGTGACTGGGACACCCAGCAAATACCCAGACCTGCACTGGGAACAGAGGTGTCAGCATGGGTATGATGTTGACACTCTGGGAAAGCACCCTCGACAACCAAATGCTCATCCTCCCTGGAAAACAAACTGTTCCCCTTCTCTTTGAGCAGCCATTTGGATATTTTGTGCAATTACATCTTTACTGTCTGAGATGATGTGGTGACCTGCTAGTGAAGCAGGGGAAGGATGTGCAGAGGGCAAGGATTCCTTAGGTCAGGCCTGGAAGAGGGAACAGGGATCAGAAGCAAGTGGGACATGGAAATGACAGTGATGATCCAGGTTAGAGTTGGGAAGGAAACTGGAATGTGTCTGGCCCCTCCAGACCCATCTTTTGCAGCCTGTCCTGCGTTGTCCAGCCCCTTTGCCAATGTTGGGGCTGCTCAGAGCCAGGTGGAGGCAGTCGGGTGCCCTCAGTGATGGCTGTTGTTCTCATCAGGCTGCCTGTCTGGGGAAGTGTTTACAGTATCCTCATCTCTTCCAGCAGAGCCCTGTCATCAGCATGGCAGGATCTGCTAGGGCAATCTCACTTCACAGCAGTCACCTGCCTAATCCCATCACAACACATCTCATCGGCACCTGACCTGAAGGAGAAAGTGACCCTCTATTCTCAAATACATGTGGCAAGCTTCATCTTCTCCAGCCTCCTGGGCTGAAACCTGGGATAAAGGCTTCCCCTAATTTGCTCTGACAGGAAAAGCTACATTTAGTCAATTAGTTAAATCCTTAAAACTCTCTTTTACTGACTACGCTGGTTAGAAATGAGTGAGTGAGGTTCTGGCAGCTCTCCAGGGAGCATCCCAATGCCAAGAGCCTCAAGGCACAGCACGGTGCCTTCCCCCTGCAGACTGGGCAGCTTGGCCTTGCAGGCAGGGCTGAGCACGGCCGCTTGCACCCTCAGAGCCCCTCTGGCAGTGCAGGCCAAGGCAGCGTTTTGCTGAGCTGAGGAACACCAAGCAGCGCCATCAGAAACCCCAGACTAAACAAGGGGTTACGATAGTGGCCAGATGTGAACAGCTCACAAACGCATTGGAACTCAGCTCCAGGCTTTGCCAGTCCAGGTGAGGCAATAGGGATAGATCCTGCTGCTAAAGTAGACAACGTTCCTGCAGAACTATGCACTCAACAAGGTGTTTCTGCAGAGCAGCGCTGCATTTCCTCCTGTTAAACAGCTTCTCAGAGCTCAGACAGAGACAGTAACCAGCTTCTGAACAGCAGCATGAAGGAGCAGTCAGGAGCTCCTTTCCAGAAATCCAAAGCCTCTTCCTTACCCAGTTATGCAGATATTGATATTTCACTATCAAAGTGTGACCAAACAAAAAAGCAAGCGGATGCCTTGAGTGAAGCCAAAGGGAGACGTCCCTGTCCACTGATCTGGAATGAACTTTGCCTCAAACACTTCGAAGGCTTTCTCAGTCAACTAGAAAGATCCCTGGAGGCAAAACAATACCCTCCACTTCTCCACGAACAATAACTCAGCTGGGCTTGGAAAGGCAAATATTTTCAGGTTTGCATAGAGAACACCACTTTACAAATCCCTGGCATGTACAAATTCCTGCAGGTGGTGATGCTGGAAAGCATTGGGTCCATGTGGCAGAGGCAGCAGTCATGTCCCTCTGACACGGAGCAGCAAAGGGCCTGGAGTGCAGGTGTGGAACCCTTATTTGGATTTGCAGGCTTCACCTGGGCAGCAGCTGATGCACGAGCTGGATGAATGAATGGCACAGTGGAAAAGAGAAATGTGCTTTGGGATTTGAAAAGCTCCCCTGTATCACCTGAGCCAGAACCCAGCAGTGAGAGGATGAAATTCTAGAAATATTGACAGGCATCTTGGCCAGGAGAACAGGGCAAAGTAAGGCACTTCACAGCAGGATTTCAGGTGCAGCTTTATGATGTCAGTTACAAAATCATGGCTCTGGTTGATATTCAGCCTTCCACAGAGATTCCCAGTCTTTTTTGATGACATTATCTTTAGGACAGCACGCTGGAAACACACATTTTCATGCTGTGAGGAGCTGATTAGCAGAAATGTGCTTTAAGATTTAAGTGACATAGTGCGAGGGGCTTGCTGGACCAGCTGCCTTCAAATCGAAACCTTGATTTAGTTAAATAATTAGGTTTAAACATGTACATAGCTGTCACTAGCTGGATGTTAAGCACATGTTCTAGTGCTACCCTGAGTACAGATGAAGGGAAATGAGCCTAGGCTCACATGTCCAAGTTTCTTCTCCTTAGGGAAGAGGAGAAGGGAAACAGCATTTGAGGAAGATTGTTCAGTATCAGTTTGGTGGAATAAACAAAGACTTGTGAAGGAGCAATAGCTCTGTCAGGACTAAAAAGAAGGTTACAATTTTTAAAAAACTTTTCTTTTTAAAATATACGTATCTTGACAATATAAAAACTATCACAACATAAATGCACATCCCAAAAAGTCTTCATTGTTCTTTACAATCAAAACCATATTTGCTATTTAGGTTTCCTTCAAAGCAGAATTACTTTAATGAAGCATCCACAAACAGAGCTCATGGAATCCACGAACATCTGGCAGGGGCTGCATTCATGTTTCCACTCTGAATTGAATTACATCCCTTCTGTAAACTAGGACAGACAGAGGGTAATTACAATTGGGGGATCATTTCCCCATCCTGAGTAAAGCAAGAGCTGGAATCGCAGGAGCAAGTAAGAAAATACAGGATACTATGTGCCCGGAATATCTTCTGAGAGTGTGAAGAGAAGGAAAATGTGAATGAGAGAGATTCAAACCAGAAATCCTCCAGGCAGGAGATCTGCTGGTTCTTACAATACTGACTTCCCTACAACATATCCACTGAACTCTGTAGAATTTCAGAGCAAAGCCCAGGTTCCTCCTTTCTGCTGTGGGATCTTAGAAAGAGTAATTCTCTGCCTCACAAATTCTGCATGGATTATATCACTGCAGTGCTCAAACACACCAGATCTCCACTACAGCACAGCCCAGCAGTGGGAGCTGAGAGCAGGAGCACCAGCAGCAGATCCAGTGGCTCAGTCCGTGCTGGTAGAGCTTTAGGCAGAGCTTTACCCCTCTCCAATACTGGTCTCCTTAGGGCAAGATCAATTCCTTAATGCTCCCTTTTCCCTGGTAAGATTTGTTTCAAGGACCACACTACCTCCTTTCTACCTCAATGCTCTGCATGTCCTGGGGTGACTTTTTGCAGGGCTCTGCAGCCTGTCAGGATGCAGCCACTGCTGCATTCCTGGTTTGCAGGGCTGGGATGCACTTTGAAGTCTGGCTTCCTCGGTGGAGGAATGTCCAGAGGGAGTGACTGGCACAGGATCTGCTGGACTGAACATCTGAAGAGGAAATGTAAACCCAGGCCATGAAGCTGAAAGTCCCCACTATATGAGACGTGATTTTGAGGATGGACAGTGCTGGTGGCAGCTGATGTTCCACAGGATTTCTCTGGAGGGTTTGACACTCTCTCTCTGGATCCAGTTACAGCCAAGGCAGGTCCCTGATGTCCCAGGCAACCTCCTTTCTTGGGAGCTGAATCCAGCTTTCCTTGTGGGCTGAGGACTTGAGGCCAATGTGGATGTAAGAAGCTGAAGAAGGTTTATGTGAGTGAATCAGACAATCCAAAGAACCAGACACTGCAGTTGCCTGTGGATGCCTGCTGAAAGGAGAAGCTCAGTGGCAGGAATGGGGATGGATCTCTGGCTGGCAACCAGGAGGAAGCAGTTCCAGTACTCCTTCTCTGTCACTGCAAACAGTGGAGGCACTAGCAAAAGCACCTGATCCCCTCAGAGGACCCACCTCTCCAAGAGCCCACACATTCACAGCCTGGATTCATCCAGAAGGTGTTTCCTGTTCAACCCTGTGCTGCAGTTTTACCTTGAGGTATTTTCCACCATCCATTCAGAGCCTGCCATGAAGGAACACCTCCAGTTTCTCATCCATCATGATCATGGATGTCCAGACAGCCCAGCTGATCCCTGCTGTGCAGCACAGAGGAACCTCAGTCCCCAGGGGCCCCTTTGCAAGTAGACCTGGGGAATGAACTCCATGGACCTTCCCACCAAGGAGCAGAGAGGAATGGGAGCTGTTTTTCCCAGTCACAAGTTAAAAGCTGAACCCTGATAAATATCTGCCAAGCTTGGATGTTACTGGCGTCCTTCTAGATGTGATTTTAAAGCTTAGAGCAGTTCCAGGATACACAACTCTGTGGTTACAAAGCTTCCTAGTTGGTTATTCCATTTTCTTTTGCTGGTCCCAGCTGTTTGAAGAGAACATTCACTCTGGCATAGGGAAACACACAATCCTTGGCTGTCCTGAATCCCCCAAGTAGAAGTTGCAGGAGAAACAGAGAGTGGGAGTAGGTGAAATGTGTAATATACTCCAGTGTACGTCTGAAAATGAAACATGGAAAGGGATCCTTGGAGGGAGAAATGCAAAATATGTTGTTGTTGGGGCCTTCAGCAGAACCCATGTATGCTTGCTATTAATACTTTGTAAAGCAGCTGGACAAGGAAAAACAATCCAGAGCAGGGATGCTCCTGCAATAAATATCCCGTTGGAGAAGAAAGATCGAAGAGCTCAGTGGGACGTGGGCCGGATGTTTCAGGCAGGAAAACAAGCAGCTTTGGCAGGTCTAGAGGTCATTGTGCTGTCAACTGTCACCCAGAGCAGGGAGAGCCACACAAGAACTGACTCTGAGTGTCTGTGGGCTCTTTATCGAGGGAAACATGGACCCATAGCACTGTCAGTGGTGCCAGGCAGTGCCTCACCCAGCACTAGGCTGGGGGCTGATCTTGCCAGGCAGGGTGAGGGGTCACCTGGGCTTAGAGGTGGTACTGTTGAGGTATGTACAGATAAAATCAGGGCTGGAAAACTCCTTAGAAAGGCACAGAACATGTATATAATTTGATCCACTGACAATGCAAAGCACACCTTCCTCACATCCCTGTGGAGCCCGGGAGGTGTCAATCCTATGAGATTGGAAGGGAACACATGGATAGAACAGCTCAGCTCCATTTCTGTCAGCCTTGTCTCTTAATTCTGTGTCATGATGTAACATTTCCTCCTTCATCTGCCTCTGGTTATATCACAACACTTCATATCTCAACTACTTTTTCTCCCATAGCAATGACAGCACTTTTTCTGGTTTTCTACCTGCACCCTTTCCCCCAGCCCATCTATACCTTCAGACAACTAAATCTTCATAATCCTCACCAGAAGCATCCTAAAACTGTTTTGACGTGGCAGGTAGTTGGAAAAGACAGGCTGGACCACTTCCATGATAACCTCTACACTGGACACCCCTGTGCCCTTACACATCCTTCGCATTCACATCCCTGATAAGATTTGTTTCAAGGACCACACAGCCTTTATGTGCAGCAGAAATGTGGCTGTGGAGGTGCTGCCCAACTTCTGCTCATCTTCACACCCCCAGACTAAACTACCAGATTGTTTTACCAAAGGCTGAAAGAGGAGAGGCATGAAAGCTCATGGAGAGTGCTTACCCTGCGGCCTTTCATCCCTCGGATCCCTGGTGCACCACGGGCTCCTGCTGGACCCTGGAAGGGGAAAAGGGAAACAAAATGAGGATGGAGGAGGAGGAAGGCAGCAGTTTTGGTAAGACCCTACATTCCTATGTGATCTGCAGGGGCCTCAGATGCAGACCCTTGACAGCAGATTGGTTCATTAAACTGTTGCCAAAAACATTGCCATGTTTACTTGTCTATAAATGGCCTTTTTTTTTTTTTTTTTTTTTTAAACTCATGGATTGTCTTTGGATTGTGAACATTTAGGCCAAAGATCCTGGCTGAGGTTTGTATGCTTAATGACCTGCAGCCTGTTATCTGTGTCAGTGGTGTGATGTGAAGAGAAGTTGTACATCCAGAATCCCCTCTGAATCTATTAAAAGCAGCTGTTGCTCAACATCTGTTCAAAAATAATAATAACCAGGACCTGTTTTTCAGATGTCCAAATACAAAATCAGACACCTCATCTTGGGCATCCAAATTTGACATTTTCAGCCAAATACTGACTTTATCTTTAAGTAACTGTTGCCCTGTTAATGCTGCATAAATATTGATACTGGCAGATAGATACTAATTTAATGTGGACTGTTGGTGTTGTGGATGATCCTGTTCTTCTTACAATTACAGAAAGATTTCAGGTTTTCTTTTCACGTGGATTTGTACACACTTGGTTTGTTAATGTGCATACAGAAAATGCAGAAAGCCAGCTTTTTTTCCCTGCTAAAATAATTATCAGAGTCAAAAATATTAAGGACATATTTATTTAACAGGACTTAGTAGTGTACCATAGCTTTTAAACCTGATATTTAGAGTTGGTGCCTTTTTGCTGTCAGAAGAGAAAACCTCAAAATGACACATTCACTCCTTACTCTCAAACATTCCACATCAAATTTGGCTGTTTATATGTTAACAGCTTTTACCAACTGTCAGACCTGCAAACTCCACCACATATCAGAACAGAATTGGACTGTGATCTTCCTACTGCTCCTACCACTGCCATTTATGAAGGTTTTGCTTTTGGATTGAAGATATCTTTGTGCATGGCATGTAAGTTCAGGACACAAATGCTGCGCTGTTCTCACTGAGGATGGAAAAGTCAGTTGACTGTAACTGTATTTGTGATCACAGTACATCTCAGTTTTGGTAGTGAGGTCAGTGGTGACTGGTACAGGCAGTGGATGTGTCAGATGCCTGTTTTGTAGAGATTTTTATGATAACCACATACTGAAAAGAAATTCTTATTTGGAATCCCCTCTGGAAGTCTCAGCCTATCCCAAATAGCTTATGAAAATACAAGGACAGAGACATTAATTGTAATGGCAAATGTTGAGGGAACAGCTAGGTTCCCTGCTGGAATTTCAAGGAACTGTTTAGGAGAAGATAAGTGACCTTTAATATTCCTATATATATACATTATTTTCAGAACTGTATATTGACACAAAAGATGCAGCATAATGGTGAGTAGGAAGAGGAAAAAGGAATTCACAAGCCTCAGTAAGCTGAAACCAAGGGCAAAGTTTCCTACCATTGACTATACCTTTGCTTCCCATTTCCAGTCATCCTTTGTTGAATTAATCAGTCATCACTGCTAAGGCTCATTCAAAGATTTTAACAGTTTAGGACAAACAACAACTGCATGCCTCAGGTCTGGCTTGAAAGCCAAATAAGGAATGTTTGGTGGAAAAACAGCTGGAGTTAATGAGCGGGGATTTGATATTAGGGGATTATTTGATTTACTGGCTCTATGGGGAAGTCTGGCTTATTGAATTATGACTTTTTAAAATGCAGTCGTGGAGCAAACATTTTGCTTGGATGAACTTGTTATTTGCCTGCAGGAGAAGAGGGAACTGGAGGAAGTGGAAGAACCTGGCGATGGCCTCAGCTCCCAGAGCTTTGCTCAGAAGTTTTGTTATCTCCACCTGGATCTGATGCCTCAGCTCATACTATTGTTATGCCCCAGTGAAGACAAAATTTGGTCTCACTTGAAGGCACATTTAGTGGTGCATGGGATGGTGCTGAGGGTGCTCAGCTCTTTGCCACAGGGCCAGTGCAGAAACTGCCTTGGCCAAGGGCGCTCACAGGCCCGGAGCTGGAGGGAGCCCAATGCTCCAGCTGTCTCCAAGTCATGTAGCAGCTAACATGACAGGAAGTTGCTAAAAATGGGACATCTACAGATATCCAGCTGCCTCCTAGGCTTCTGTCAACAGCAAGTGCTGCCCCGAGGGGCCACAGAGCAGCTCAGCGCTGATGGCTGCAGATGGCATTGTGCCGCTTTTATTTTAAGGACCTGGCTGGTGCCACATTGCTGCTCTCCAGGCAGAGATGGGTCACCCTGAGGTGCTGCTTGACCTCTGATTTTCTCTCAGTCACCTCCTGACTTGCTACTGCACAATCTGTGCCCAGGCAGCAGCTGCCTGCAGCTGGTGCACCCAGAGCGTCCTCGAGCTCCAGGCAGCGGCAGAGTTGATCCCTATTTGGAGGCCACACCTTTGGCACTGCCCGGGAATTTCACTGCTGTGATCTTCCTCCCAATTACCAGCACTGTGAGAATTCACATACTGAGCAAAATCCATTCCCTGCACCCACCCAGGGCTGCCTTTTTGTTGGCTCCAGTGGCACTTGTGCTGCTGGGAGAGCCTGAGCTCCAACTAAACAACGGCTGTGGGAAACTGGAGCCAGGCTAAAATCTGCCTCCATGGTGATTGCACGCTTCAGCCACAGCGTGCCAGATGAGACTGTCCATGTGGAGGGTCTGTCTGGGGGAGCTGCTCTGCTGCTCCTCCCATGCCAGCAGGGGCTTTGACCACGCATGACGGTCACGCTGCATGATGTGGTCACCGTGATAAATGACCGTGATACATCACTATGTGACATGGTGTGATCACCACACTGCCAACCACTCCCAGCCTAGAACACCTCGAACTAGGGAGCTTGTGTCCTGCTAAAAGGTGGAGGCTGGATTGTGACTTTTGCATCCCTCCTCAGGGAAATAGGCTACTAAATTTTGAATTAAGCACTGCGCTTTTTTACATCTCTTTCCATGTTGCTCCCACCTATGTCCCATCCCTTTCCTCATATCTCTTGTTTGTATCCAACTCAAATAAACTGGAATACAGTTGCTTGACTTAGCCCATAATGCCCAGGATGTGGTATTTCAAGGTGATGATAGCCTTTACTTACTGTTGGTCCAGGGATCCCAGGAAAACCCACTCCTCCTGGCATCCCAGGGTGTCCCTAAAAAGGAAGGAAGAAGAACATGCCTGCTGTGAATGCCCACAATCTGCACAGCCCTTCTTGCTCCAAGTGGGAAGACAGGAAAAAAGGCATTGTTGGCTGCTTGCAAGGTCAGGCAGATCTGATATTTGTCAGGGTAAAATTGCTCAGCGGCAGAAGGAGATGGCCAGGCTGTCAATAGCCCAGCTCCAACCCAGCCAGCGATATCAGCAGCAAGATTTTCTGAGCAACCCAGAAGAGAATGGGCTGAATTAATGTGAAAATACATCTTTAGGTTTTGTACTATGGTAGACAGGAAACGAGTGTCAGAACACGACAAGATCCAGCTGAGGTTCCCACTGTTCATCACTGTTCAATTCCTAAATGTAGATCCCTGAATGGCAGAGCACAGCAAGGTACAGTGGCTGTGCTGTCCAAGCACCCTGCATTTCCAGTTGCTCTGGGCAGCTTGGACAGGTCCTTGTTCCTGGGCACCATCTGTTCAGGAGCCAGGATGCTTGGGAACAAGCAACCCTTCAGTTCCTGGTTGTCTCCACTTGACACAGCAGGTCCTCTGCTGATGGAGTCACAGAACACACCTCGAAACCCAGTGTTGCTCTGAAGGGGAAATTGCTGGACACAGCTGCTGGGGAGAGGTTGCACCTCAATATCCAGCCAGTCAAATGGCCATTCCCATCCCCACAGACACGGGAAGAAGTTGCAGCTGTTGTCATGGAACTAAAAGACCAGGAGAAGCTGCACCCTTGGCTAGGACAGAGACAGAGAGGCAGCAGCAAGAGCGAGAGAATGCAGACTTACTCCTTACCATCGCCCCCTTGACTCCTGGAGGGCCTGGGGGTCCCACCGAGCCGCGGTCACCCTAGGAGAGAGACAGGTGCATAGAGAAGAATGGTTTAAAGCAATGAAACAAGTAAAAAAAATCCACAAATTCATGCCTATGCCATCACCTTTCTACCAGAAATGCTCCCAGAATCACTTTCTTTCCATCCATCTCAGAGTAGTGGAAAGATTACAGGAATTAACTAATCCTCCATATCCCAAGAGAGGAGACTTTACTCTTGCCATCTAAACCACCAAGGAAGGAAACAGGCACATCACCTTCAACTCCAAACAGTGATAGGACTGACCCCAAGGAAATCTCCAGCCCTTCCCACCTAAGGCATACATGCCTGTTCTGCAGTATCACAATCCCTACACATGCTGGCATTTTCAGAGCCATGGATTTGAAGTCTGTTGCCATAAGGCCCTGCTGAGAACAGAGAATCAAGCCTGAAAAAACCAGAGATGCTGCCTGGTGCTTTCAGAGGAGACTTCAGGTGTTTTAGGAGAACTTCCTGCCCCGTGGCTCATACTGAGACCACAGTGCCAGCAACAACTACCTGGAGGTCTGATTTATGAGGGGCTCAGAGCCGGATGACTCCCCAGCCCACCCTAAAGAGAGGATCCCTTCTAAAACAAGCTGTTAAAAAACTTAGTGTACCAAAACATCACTTATTCCTTGCAAAAGCCTTACTTATCCCCACATGCAGACCATCTCACTTCCCATGAATACATCCTTGACCCAAAGGTAGGAGACAAGATGGTTAAGCACCCACGAGCACCACCACAACCTGCCAATGTGAGGGTGACATGAAGGTGTGGCTTGGCGATGGGACATCGACAGCTCCTTTAGGAGATGGTGGCAATTCCCACACAACTGCCTGTACTCTCCATCCAGCACCAGGGATGCACTGGGAATTAGGTGTGTTAGGTTTGTGTGCTCAGGGGAATGAGGAAGGAGGATTTAGCAAATGCTGCCAATTAGTTTACGCCCAAAATCTGACCTACCTTCCAACAGCAAAAAGTGTAAGGGGAAATATTTTCTGGGCTCTAAGGAGCTTATTAAAAACATATCCCAGAGTTTGTGTTGTCACCAGTTGGCCCTTGCAAACCAATGTATGGATTTTTTTTCTCCCTGAATGGATGGATTTTATTAAGTGTGTATTAACTGTATTCTCTTTGATAATTTTTGGTTTCTACTGGCTTCAGTCTTAAGTTTTGCAGCTCTCAGGATGGAGATTGCTGACTCAGCTATGTCCAATGAAAGCATTTTTCCCACTTCATTTAGCTCACAAGAGCATAGTAAGTTGTAGGACACCATGCCAACTGGAGGCCTGTTTGAGGTTTTGATTTGATGATAGCTATTTCTGTCATCCCTAAGTTTGTCCTGGTAGAGAAGCCTGATGGAAATCCCAGCTGTGCTGAGGATCTCCAAGGGCAGATTTTCAAAGGACAAGCCCGGGTTTGCCTTGACACCAATGTAACATCATCACATTACGGAGCTGATCTGGAAGCTGAGGATAGCTCACGTGGTCAAGGCTTTGGCACACAAGGCACAGGGACAGATGTGAACTTAATGGAATGGAGAAAAAGATCTTCCCACGTCTCCTGCATGGCAAATGCCTTACTCCTCATTCAATTCAGGGCTGCAGCTGCCAGTGAGACAGCTCACTCAGGCACCAATTTTCTGTGTAACCACCCTGAACACATCACAGACTCTTTATTCCTCTGTTTTCCTTCTCTAAAATGCAGCCCACATCATGTCACTCCTTTTAGTTCGTGTGGGCCTTGACAGCTTGGACTGAGGCTGATTCTGCTACTGCCCCACCATGGCCCATAGGGTGGAAAAGCCTTTCCAAAGGCTGCTGTGGACAGACAATAAAATGGATCTGCTGCAAACACAGTATAACTGTCACAGACTCTTTACATCATTACCCAGAGGACAGGGCTTGAAGCAATAAAAGTGAGAAAGAGAGCACTGATGTGTGGAATGCATCATTTTATGCTCTTCACTATCTTTATGGCTGCACTGTGAATAATTAAACCACCAATGAAAACCAGCAGCATGCAAGTGAGATACAATGAGTGACACAGATGATTTGTCTTTGGGAGCTGCCTCTGAATAAAAGTTTACACTCTAATAGAAAACAAATTAACGTCCTTTTACATTTTTATGTGAAATAAAGCCCCTTTTTTTCCCCTGGAAGAGATGTGTGTCTGTACTGTACACAAGAGGGCACCAGCCCTGAGTGTGCCCAAAGCAACCAGGGGCAGCCAGATGGGATGGTCTTCATCTGATAAAAAGGGAACTATTTGGACCAGCCTTTGCTCAGATGGGTGGCTGCACTCTTGTACACCTGAGAAATTGCTGAGACCTCCTGTACAAGGCAGGCTCGGCCCTGGTCCTGCGTGACCCCCCTGGCAACCCAGAGCAGACCTCTGCACGAATCTGTCAACTCAATCCTATGGACTTCTCCCATGACCAGCAACACAGGGCTGATGGATCCTTCATTCCCATAAAAACCAGAGCTGACTGTCAAATACAAACTGTCTGGCACATTATGAATGAGGAAAGTTAATTTTTCAAAGAATATTTGACAGCATCTCCCTGGAGGGCAGCGCATGTTAATTCCTGAATGAGAAGTGGATGATTTTGGCCTGGTCCTAGTCTAGCTCAGACACCCTGGACGTGCTTCATTCCCAGCTGGGTGTTGCACCCATATGGCAACTTAAATCTCCACAACCCTCCTCCCGCCCCAGCCTCCCTCATCCTGCAAAAGTTACAACAACCATTTCACTGCATGCAGTCCTACCTTTTCTCCTGCTATTCCAGGCTCCCCCACCGGACCAATGAAACCCATTAGACCCTGAGGAAAGAGAAGAGCACAACTAATTTTCAGTTTTTATTTGCTGAGAAAGTAAACAGTTCCTTTGGTCCACCTTGCTGGTTGCAATAGCACAGCATCCCTCGTATAATGCTCAGTAATTCCTACTGGCTACCAGAGCGGATGGAGTTGCTCCCGGCCATGGGAACATCTAACTCCACAGCTGGTTCTGCTTTAGGCGCCAGCTGGAACAGCAGCACGAGGATCTGCAAGAACCACAACACACAGCATAAGGGATGAGAGAAGCGCGTTTTGTAGAAAGGCTGAGCCCATAGTGTGGCTTTGTTCTGCGAGCTTTTCCCAAAAAAGCTTCCCCAAGAGCATCTGCAGCGGGAGCTCCTGGGTTGCACAGAGACAGAGACTTACCATCATTTTAGCTGCTGGACTGGGTAGACTTCCTCTGGGTTAATCCAAGCTGTCTCAGCCCTTTGTGCAGACTAATTTTACCCTGGATAGTGTCGTGCTGGTGGGATGCCAGTAGGAAATAAAGGTCCCCTCAGCCAGAGGGGCCAGCAGGGCAGAGGATCTCGCACACTACTCAGAAACCATCTTGGAACAAACCTCCAGTCTAAGCTCACGGTTTAACAACGTTCGGGATAATGACGAGGCAAACAGAACTGCTTTTAATTAGGAAGATGGAAACAGATGCAATCTCAAGCGAAGATTCCTGAGAATTAAAATACAGCAGCCTCCCTACCAGGTCCAGCGGTTTCTGGCTCTGGAGATGCAAGGGACCGTCCCCTCTGCCACTGCAGGCACTCGCTCTCAGTGCACATTCTCATGGCCTTGTCCTGAGCCCCAGAAAGGGTCACTGGGAGACAGAGATCTATATTTAGTTCCTCCAGTGAGTCTGTAGCTAAAGGGATTCATCTCCTGTTGAGACACTTCACAACCTGCCCACACTTGGCATGGGTGGTGTCAAACGAAGCTGTGCC
Organism: Orthonyx spaldingii; assembly: GCA_013397795.1. NCBI lineage: Eukaryota > Metazoa > Chordata > Aves > Passeriformes > Orthonychidae > Orthonyx > Orthonyx spaldingii. The sequence goes on along the minus strand of VZTJ01002480.1, from coordinate 68,515 downwards.
CCAGCTTGTTTGATTTTAGGTAACAGTCTGATTGATGCTGGGGGATGGCTGCTGAGCAAGTGCTCTTCCTCTTTTTTCAGAATAATTTGAAATCTTCAAAATAAATTGTGAGGTTTCTCTATGCAAGAACAACACCATGGGGGAAAAGGTACACCAGCAAGGCAGCTTCTGGAACATGGTCTCAGAAAAGGGCGAGCTTTTCACTCCACTGTCTTCTTTCTGAGGGAACAGCAAGAAAAGAAGGAGAAGTTTCCTCTCTGTACTCCTGTTGGATTGCTTCCCCTGTTCATGGCTGGCCTGACACGTGTGCAGTTTGTAGAGGAGCTCTCTGCAGCCTGTGCCTCGCTGAGTGTCTGTTTACACCTGTAGAGTGACAGTGTGAGGTGACACTGCCCAGGTACAGAGCAGCACACAGCGCCTGGAGCAGCCTCCTCACAGGCTGTGCAACTGCTGTTACCAAAAGCCTCTCCCGCTCCCTGAAGTTACACTCACAATGTAGAGATGTAACACAAAATAATCAGCCTCATCCTATTCCTGCATGAGTGAGACTCAGCAGACCCATTCCAAGACAGAAAACACAATACAGGTCACTTTCCAATGGGGTTTAGAGGGAACAGCTTCTGACTCCAAACACCGAGAGGTTCCATGCTTCAACATTCCTCATGTGGTACAATTAAATGCCATCCTTTGAGATCTCTGAAGACAGAAGCTCCTCACTGAGAAAGGCTGATGGGCTCAACAAAGGCATCGCTCTCTGGAATGCTCAGCCAGCTTTGCCTCTTGCAGGGAGCAGCCACATACCCTACTCTGACTGGCACTTGGTCACCCTGGCATGGGAGTTACAGCCAGGTGAAAAGTATTTGGAAACACTCATGAGAGAAGGCAAAGAGCCCAGGGTCTTTGTCAGAGTCTGGAGTTAGATGCTTGTGTTAGAAATTCATCCAGAGATGATGTCCAGGGAACTGGCAGGCCACTGTGCCACGATGGAAATACCAATTAGCCATGGGATGACAGCTACAAACAGAAAAGCTCTACTATCCTGTCTGGGTGTCACCAACCTTTCTGAAATGGTCTTTGCTTTAAATGGCCTTTGTGTCTGAAGCTGAGGCAGTCCTGGAGCACAAGAGTGTCATTGTGGCCAGGCTGCATGGACCAGACACACGTGGGAGCAGAGCTGGACTCGGCACAGATTGCCCAGCGCAGGAATCAACAGGAGAGCAGAAAACTCTGCAACATCTGCCTATGCGAGGTTGCCACTGGGTGGCATTGCTGAAGGCTGCTGGATCAATTGTCCCTTCAATTAGACACAAGTGCAGGTACATAACTGCATCCAGTTTCTGAAGTTTTCCAATAGCCCAAGGCCATGAAGAAGGGAAATGTTATGGCAGATAATGACAACACAATGAATGCAAATGCATTGCTAGGCAAAAATAGACAATAAAGCAAGAAAGAATACATCTCTTGTTCATTTCCAATTTCTTGGAAAACCACAGAACTCTTTCTCTCTCTCATGGGAATACACTCTAAGAAATTTCTGGTTCCTTAGGCCAGTCCCTGCAGAAGAGGGAACCCTGCTCTGCAGCAAGTGTTAGTACCATTCAGAACAAGACTGTTTCAAACTCCCTTCCAAGGGGTGCTGCATATCCAAGCTCAGGCTTGAAGACCAGTCTTCAGACCCACTGTCCGTGGCAGCATCAGTTTCCACCCTAAAAAGTCTCTCAGAAATCTGGCTCATGAAGCCAGATGTGCTGGTGGTGCTTCTCAAGCTGGCCTGCTGGTGCTTTGCAGAGGGGTTTGCAGGGATCTGAACTCACCAAGAGCCCCCAATGTCCTCCTGGGACCCTCCCTGCTGTGACAGATGTGCTGCTTGTTATGGCAGCTTGTGCAGGAACCTGCTGGCATGGCCAACGCTGGCCCTGCTGCACAGACCAGGATTGGGACGGAAGGGGAGCACAGTCAATATTTCACTCCAAACCTGGGGAAAATTCTGCCTGCGCTGGTGCATCGTGGTACTGATCAGGGGAAGATGTCACTGCTCCCCACGTGAGAGGAGCATCCCGTGGTGTGAATGTGAGATGCAGAGCAGGGACCCTGTGGTTTCCAGCACAGTAGCTCTGCAGTGTTTGCAGCCAGCACTGCCTGCTCTGAGCTAAATTTACCAACTTTGCTGTGTCTGTGAGCAGACACAAATTGAGATAGATACGTCTACACTAAATAAATCTCAGTAAATTATCAACGGTATAAGAAAAAACAGAAGGAGATTGGGTAATGATGTTCTTCGCTGGCCAAAATGGGATAGACACTAAAGGCAAGGAGATTTAGGCTTTAAGACAGAAAGATTTAGGTTTTAGAAACCAGATGAGCTGCCAGTGGCAAATATTTAATCAAAGCAGACATGAATTGTGGTCATTACACTAAAATGGCTGTGGTGCAACATATTTTTGTCAGGTTCCCAGGGTTGAAAAGAGGGCCTGCATCAAACACGACTCCAGGCAGTGTGTGTAATGATGCACGTGAAGTTCCAGCAGTGGTAGCTGCCCGGATAAAGGCCCACACTATACAACAAGGAATGTAAAACATTTACATTAGACGGGAGTTCAGCATGTCGCTCATGATTCAGTCTGCTGTATTCCCCAGCCAAGGGCATGGCGGAAAAGCGATGGAGATTGTTAAAAAGTTGTTGGGGTTTTGGGGGGGGAAGAAAGAAAGGAGGGGGGACTGGTGGGTTGTAATTCCTAACTCCTGTCTCGCTTTCCCCATTTATTGTCCAGCCCTGTCATAATTAAGCCCCCGCTCTTGGCTCCATCAACATAGAGCAAGTCAGCAATGAAGCCTTGCATAAATCATAGCCCATTTGAGAGAAACAACCGACCAGCGAGCCCAGCGTGAGCAGGGTCTCCCAGGGACGGGACCGCCAGTCGCTCCCAGCGGGATCCGATCGCAGCCTTTCTGTTTTACTGGTTCGCTAGAACTCAAAACAAAACAAACCAGGGACAAAGGATGGGAGGGAGTAAATGTACAATCCTCCCATTCAGATGAAAGAAAGGGAAAGTAAAACAGTAAATATCACAGTTTAAGGGAGGACGCTCTGACCCGCAAAGAACAGCCATATGGTTTAACCCCCTGTGCTCCAGGCTCAGCCCTGCCCTGGCGCCACGTTGGGCTCCCACCACCCTAGGGAGAGAGCGAAGGGAAGGCGGAGATGTGCTGTCAAAACACCGCGTCACATCAAAGAGGCTGTGAACACCACAGTGCCTGAAAAACCCTGACCGAGAGGTCTGGAGGTCAGAGATGCCCTGGAGGAAAAGGTAAACGGGTTGGGAAAGGAGCAGCGCTAAGAAACTGGGAAAGAAACACCAGTGCAATTCTCTGCTTGGTTCTTGGTGACCCTCTTGACCTTGGCCAAGTCAATCAGGACCTCCCCATGTCAGATCCCACCTGCAAACCCAACATTACAGCCCCTCCTCCTTCGGAAGGGGAAATACATGAAGGAGATGGTGCTGGTGTCCTTTGACAAATTATCTCAGAATACTGATATATTGAGACAACATAACTTGACCTTGAAGAACAAGAGACCTCCAAGGGGCCTTGGTTGTCTTTCCCAGCACAGAGCAATGGGTGCGTGGCTGACCCTGACACAGCCCTGTGACTGAGCAGGGCACTTCTTGTACAGGGGAAGGGACTCAAACAGCTGCTTCTGCTCTGACAGGACCTCCCCAATCCCATTAAGGATGTAAGTCAACTGAAGCCTCTTTCAGCTGGCACAACTCTTCACTGGGATTTTCCAGTGCCAAGCAGGGGGTCCCTGGGATGGCAGCACCTTCCTGTCTGCTGCAGGGTATTGCTTCTCCCACAGGGCTCTCTGACCTTCAACATTGACATTTTGGTGACATCTTCCTGCTGTGCATTCCCAGCTCTGAGACAGGAAGGCTGGTGGCTTCCTTGGCCAGAGGCCATGTATTCCTCTTCATATCCTTCTGTCTCCATCTACAGGCAAGGAATAGTTAACCCACACATTTCCAGGGTACTGGGGCACCCAGCAGCTGGAATCCTTCCAGCACATAGAGAAAACAAGCATCTCATGAATGATTTTCCTGCGTCTGTGTCCTTGCAATGGAAAAACAAAGCATCAGGGACTGCCCTGTGGCTTAAAACCTCATTTTTCAATGAGAGCTCAAGTATCACTGGAAACCTTACAGAAACCCCCACGTTTTCCTAAACAGATGTCCCTAAGAAAGGGAAGAAATATCCAATGAGATGGATGGCTGATCTCTTCTTGTGCTGTTATGCTGAGGTTTTCTACTCTGCGAGAACCCATATGTCGGGCAGAGCAGCAGGATTGAGAAGGGTGGCCACCCTTATTGTGGAATAGAAAACATCAAGGTCTCCATGACAGAAAACAGGGTGAGGTGATGGTATCTTCAGTGCCAAGGGCCTGGGCCCAACCTCTCAGGGCTCTGCAAAAAACCAACCTAGTCCCAACACCAACTGCTGAAGTTTAAGTGGCGGGAGGAAGGAAACTCCAACACTCCAGCATTGTTCAGAGGAGGTGTGATGGGAGAGGAGGTTATTTCTCTTTAGTCTGGTGAGACATTTTTGTTCTAATGACTTGACTGGTTCAGAAATGGAAACTCTTTCTAGTGATATTTCTAGACAGAGACTAATTGACTAAGAATAACACAGGCAGCTACCACTGTACTGGTTTCAGTGTCAGCAGAGGCCAGCTGTGTTTTTTCTTTTTGATGAACACTGCCTACAGTTCTCATCCAAGGTCAGTCCTGAGGGAAGAATAATAATACCAATGATGCTTTGTCCTTCAAGGACAATATCTTATTAGGGGTCTTAAAGCACTTCTTAATATTAATTTTTAACAGTATCCACAGGTACCACTTCCAAACACGAGGCACTGGGCTAAGCACTGCTCAGGGCTGTCTCACACCTTCCACAGAAGGGGAAACTGAGATGCAAAGCATTGGAAAGTGTTGCCTGAGATCGTGCAGAATCTGATAAAGCTGTAACTAGAACTCAGATGTGGGGAACAACTTTGCTCCTTCAGTAGTTGCTCTTTATGGAGCAAATTAACAACCATAACTCAGAAATGGCTCTAATTACCAAATAGAAATAACCACCTTTGATATATACTGAGGTTGGTGTTGGACTGTGGTAGTGAAAAGGATCCACCTTTTCAGACTTACTTTCTCAGAAACCTTTGGAAGAAGTGACCCCCAGCTGTTGCATTCAGGGCAAAGAAGAGCCAGAGAGGTTGACAAGCTAAACCAAACAAACCAAGAGTGCTGACCATCCAGCAGGGAAAGTGTTGCAAAGGACAGCAGTGGTGAGAGGCAACACCCACAGTGCCAGGGCCAGCAGCCACAGCCAGCTTGGTGTGGTCATGCAGGAACACACAGAACATGTTGGAGGCTCTGTGGCTTCAATTTCGGGGTTGTTGGTAGACAAGTTTGTTGGTTTCAATCACAGAGACGTGGGAACAACTGTTACTTTTTCCTTGATGCCTGTGGTTCCCCCAAAGCCTACAGGGATAATGCATGTCCTGGGCTACGCCAGCAGAATGTTCTCTATGGAATTACAATGAAATGCAGCTCTCTCTTCCACAGGGTTTGGATTCTTCAGCTGCTATCTCCTCTACTCCCCAAAAATCCAGGGGAAGTGAAAGTAACATAGCACTCAAAGCAGAGGATCCTACCCTTAAAACCTGCACTGGCAAAGCCTGGAACCTGGAGCACCAGGGCTGTGGGCAGCTTTGAAGTGGCCAGAAGTCCCTGGCCGCTGCCCTCTGCCTGCACTCTGGGCACCCAGGACATGTCAGGGCTGGGTGAAGAGAAGACCATCAAGGGGACAAGGAAAATAAGGAATTTACCTGCTCACCAACTTTCCCTGGTCGGCCACGGTTTCCTGGCTCACCCTGCAGGACAAGGAGACAAGGGCACATAGGTTACTTGGTGCTGCCAGCCAGACCCTGGGCACAACATGACTCTTTGTACGCCCATGATTTGGGTTTCTGTGTGTGAATCGGGGAAAATGTGTGAGAAACAACATCTTACAAAACCAACTGTGACTTTGAAGATGATCCAAAGTAAGAAACACAACTGACACAAACATAGAACAAACACTTGCTGTTCTGGGGAGAGATGCTCCAAAAGCTGGCATTCTGTAGTAAAATAACCTTCAGAGAACCACACTGAAATTTAAGATATCTACTGTCCTGTGGCATAGCCCCAGCCTAGTCCTGGCTACTTTATCCCAAAGTTTTACAAAGCATAAGAAGAAAAGACAACCCAAATATTCCCAGGCAATGCTGCACCCTGATTGTGCTGTTAGAAACCTCAGACAGGCACACACTACTGTCACATGGAGCATCCACAGGAAAACCTCAGCAAGACCTATGTGAGATAAATCCCAGTGCAGGAAGAAGGAGTTCAGAGCATGAAAATGATGAGGGGTGAAGGAGAAAGCAGCAGGAGGAGGATTTCAAATCCACCAGGGATAAGGGCAGCTGTGGCAGCATGTGGAGACAGTTGGAGTGTCCCTGGATGGGCCATCCAGAGGCCAGGCTCACCACTAACCAGCAGTGTCTCCAGGACAGCAGCTGTATTTTCTCAGTAGGCAGATACTCCAGATGTGCTGCCAGACCACATTTTTGCTATTTACTGTTTGAAGAGGTTATTTTTGTTGGGTTTTCTCTTTCCTTTCGAGTGTGGGTTTGTGGAGCGCACTGCCCTGGGATGGCTCCTGCTGCTAATTAGGCAGCAAAGATAGGAATGATGTGCATTGTTTTAGAACAAAATCATGGAGAAGCAATGGAAAATGAGATGATGATGAAGGGAGAAGTTGGTCAATATCAAAGGAGGAACACACTTGTTTATAATGGCTTAAAAAATACACCACCACTCTTTTTGAAGAAAGAAGCAGAAGCTGAGACCCCAAAATTCTGAGAAAAAGAGGAACCTTCAGTTCTCTTGCTGTCTCTGGAATGAATACTTGGGAGAGTGGTAGAGGTGAGAAAAGACTTTTCCCTCTTCTGCCCACTGCTTCCCTGATCAGGAACAAACTCTTTTCTCACCTTCAAACCATTGGGACCAGGTGTTCCCGGAAATCCCTTCCGACCAGATCGACCCTGAAATACATGGAAAAACCATAAACATCAAAAGCCTGCAGCTGCTTTGGTCACAGGTGCAGCTTACATGCTTGTAAGATAAAAGATAAAGATAAAAACATTCATTTTCTGATCCACCTATTACCAATTTTCAGGATATTTTACTATCCTGCAGCGACAATTACGTACAGACCCATTACAAAATCCTGAGCTAGCAAGCTCACAGATATGATAATATTCTTCTTGCTTCTTCTAACTGTGTTTCTGTGATACATCACAGAGGTCAAAAGGACTCCCTCTGACTGCCCAGTCTTTTTTCTTTCTTTTTCCTCTACTCATTGAAAAATACTATAAATCATGGAAGAAACATCAGGGCTGGTTACAGAGATGGTTTCCAGTCAACGTCATTTATCTTGAAGATGAACTGTTTAAACATTAGAGGGTTTTTAAAGGTCTGAGACTTTAGGCAAGTTATAAACTCAACACCCTGTGCAAGACACTTCCTGGACTTTCAGCCATCGTGGATCAAGCAATCAATCAAGCCCTGGACAAGACAATAATTCATAGCAGGGCAGATTAACTTCCCAAACCAGGAGGGTTGAAGCTTTATGAGAATTTAACTACAATTCCAATGCAAGGTCATCAGAGCTGGTAATAACTGAGTGAATAAAGGACCAAAACCTACCTCTAGACCAGGGACTCCTGGTGGTCCTAAGGGTCCTTCATCTCCCTGAGGTGAAAAGAAATTAAAATAAAAGGCAAAGTAGTGACAATATTTGGACTCACCATGCAGCAAGAATGAAATGCCTGCAGTATGAGCAGCAGTTAAACACAGGCTGTGTGCTCAGCTGTCACGTTTTAACAGCTGAGTCCTTTTCTACTTTAGAGCAGGCTCTGAGGTGTTTCATCTTCCTTCCCCATCTCAGGAAAAAAAGTCTCAAGGCAAGTCCTGGTAGTAAAAGCCATCCAAAATTTGACCTAGGCAACACCAGTTGATTTGGTCTATGATGGGCTGGATTTGGCCAGTAGGGTACCCTGGACACACTGCCATAACTCCGTTTCATTTGATTTGGCAGGGATGTGAATGTTGTAGAGCTCTCTACTCTTCTTCTTTCTTTGCCCCTTTCCTCTCCCTTCCCCCCAAAAAAGCATGTTCTAAAATTTCCCACAGAACAATTTGGCAACGTATGAAGGTTTCCCTTCTGCTTTCAGCTGGGTCTACACACGCTGCAGGATGGAGCTATCACAAAATCTCACACAGCAATTGGACTTGGTCCTCTCCCTTGGCTCTGCACCAATTTCTAATGCGATGGGATCAGATCTACAGTATCTAAGAGACTTTCAATTAAGCTTCACAAAAATTATCTCAAGTGTCTGAAACCAACTGCCAAGAGTGAAATTAAAAGCGCCCTTGGCAGCCACAGCCTGGCTGCTCTTGTTTCGGTGGTCAGCCATGGTAATGAAGGGGCACTGACAGGCTCAGGGTGGGACTGGGGGTCGGGAACCCAGCTCTGTGAGCTTAGACAAGCCATCCACAGCATGCCACATTTCTGTGGGACATAATTCAGAGCCCTGACCCAGTGCCCTGGGTGACCACAGCAGTAAGGGCACAGTGCTGTGCTCTGCTGCACACTCCAAGTCCTTCAGCACAGCTTGCACCAAAGTCCATCTCCATGTCTTTGGGCTTACTTTTACACTCACTAACTAGAGTAAATTGAAGGCAGTTTGGTCATGCCTGCCTGAACCTGGAATGCAGGGCTTCGATTCCCTTTGTATTTTGGCTGGAATAATTTTTTTCCTATTTCACTGCAAATAAATGAGCTAATTTGCATTAATCCCATTTAGAGAACAAGCAGAAGAGTTCCCAGAAAAAGTTAAGAATTATTAGTGCTATTAAAACGAGCTCCTGCCTGTGCATGCGCTTGGTATTATTTACACAATGTCTCGTGACTCTGGACAAACAGCTTACACTGGCCTGAGTGAGAGGAAATTACACCAATGCCACTGGAGTTACAACAGGATAAACAGGGAACCCAGACCTTCTCTGCTGCTCCCATAATATATTTTCAGCTCCAGGACAGTTAAATCAATGACAATTGTTCCCTTTTTAATGACTGCAAGTGGAATGATGCTTCAAGTTCTGAGGTGAAGCAGTGAGTGAAAGCTGCAAGCTCTGAGGTGCTGGGCAAATGAATTCCTGCAGAGCAGCAATTCCCACTTCCTTCTCTTTCTACAGAGGAATGTTTCTCTGTGTGAGAGAGCAGAGTCTGCAGGTCTCATGGTTGAAAAGGAACACACTTAAAAGGTGCAGAAGGCAAAAGCCAGGCCAGGGCATGTCTGTGCAAGGGGATGTGCAGGGAAAAGGGCTCTAACACCCATCTGAGGGTAGGGGAACAGGTCACCAGATGCCAGCAGTGACTGGAAGCAGAGGTCACAGGACTTGGAGCTCACGCAGGAAGAAGAAACTCCTCTTCTGCAGGTCTCTCATCACTCAGTATAAGCATCTGCTTCCAGATTCAGAGGGATCAGAGCATTTTAAACCACGGACACAATTTCAACATTCATTAATTTACAAAATTCGGCGTTGTTCTTTAAATCAAACCTCTTTTGAGCTGAGGACACTCACCTCTTGTCCAGGCAGTCCTCTTGGCCCAGGTAAACCTCGTGCTCCTGGCTTTCCCTGAGAAAGAGCCAAAGGAAAAGATACTCAGAAAATAGAAACATAAGCTCAGAAGGGCAATTAAAATGAGAAATCTCTTTCACAGCCATGGGACATTATCCAATGTCAATTTTGTTACAGAAAAAAAATCTGAAGAAAAGAAAACGCTGCACTTGGAGGCACCTCAAGCCAAACAGACCAAGCTGAGATGCTGGCCAGGACAATCTTTAGGAACCTCCAGGGTTTTCTCTCTTCCCCCCTTCCCACTACTTTGTTTTCCCTGGCTGCTTCCAACCCCACACAGAACTGCAGTCTCTGCTCCACTCACCTTCAGACCTTCAGGACCGTTTTCTCCTGGTGGGCCAATGTCACCTGGGAAGCCCTGGAGAAAATGAGGAACAGTCAGGGTGCACAGGTGGAATTCTGCAGGTATTGTCAGCCTCTGTGAGAGGTTTAGTTAAAGGCTAAGGGACAAGATGTGTTGCATGCTGGCAGTGTCCGGGTGTGGGCCACCACAGCTTCAGGAGGGAACGGGACACAGTGGAGCAGCACTATCGGTTTGATGGAAGAGCAGCCTTTCCCAGCAACTCGCTTTAGGTCCCTCTTCTTACAAGATTTATTGCAGTGACGGCCTCCCTGTCATCACACAGCTAAAAGCGGCAATTTGGGTTTTAATTAATCTTTATGAGTCAGCGCATAATCTCTGTGCTCCGAGAAAGGAGCTGCAGCCTCGGCGACAAAGGGAAGCAGGCAAGGAATTAGGAAAGGTGCTGACACCCTCATTAGCTGCCGTCAGCCTGGAGGCGGCTACTTCCCACCCACCCATCGCCCTTCGAGGAGGAAACGAAGGAATCCACGCTTATTTCCAATAGCAACAAAGAGGAACGATTGCTAAGTGGCAGCACTCAGCTGAGAGCCCTTCCAGACCCTGCGAAATACCAGAACGCTGATGAGGGGAAAACAGACCATCGGCTGTGCTGGAAGTGGCTCTCTAGCATCTTACAGACCTTGTATGGTTGGTTAGGAAGGAGAAAAATGATGGTGTGCTGGGGGAAACTCATCCTGTGAGCATTTAAGGTATCACTGTGACTATTTTTTTTAAGGTATCACTGTGACTATTTTTTGGTAAGGGAAGTAAGAGGATTTTCTACTTTAAATGGTATTTTGAGGGGGAAAAATTGAAAAAAACTCCTCCATTTCACCTATGACAAAAAAAGGGAAGGAAAAAACAGGAAACCATGAGATGTAGAATGGGTCTTCAACCCATCTTGTGAGGATGTGAGAAGGAGGTGATGGGATGTACCTCAGGGCCAGGTGGTCCTGGAAACCCAACTGGTCCTTTGTCACCAACTTTTCCCTGCAGAAATCAGAAAAACATGGGGAAAAGTGAGCTGGCTCCTGGCTGCCGGGTTTCCTGTTCAGAACAGCACAGCCCTGCCAAGCTGTCTTTCCAGCTGGGCACGGAACCTTTAGAAAGGGAGATTAGGAAAGAGAGGGTGCTTGGTTACTTACCAGGGGGCCTGCTTTCCCTCGTGCCCCAGGGAACCCAGGCAAACCCTGGCTGCCCTGAGAGAGACACGTTTTTTCAGAACACAATGAGGCATCAAAAAAATACCAATTCCCCAGGCTCCAGCTTCACTGCAGAGCAAGGAGCATCTCCTAAAGCCTGGACCCAGCCCTGCACGGAGCCGGGACAGCTGCACTAATGTCAGTGAGCTGTTTCTGAAGGCAGCCCTGAATTTAGCCCCAAAGAACACGAGCTGCTGCAGTTGGCTGTGGCTCAGAGCTACACAGGCTCCAGCACAGGGCTATGTGCAACATTTGTCAGCCACAGTCGGTATCACATCGAGTCACAGGGGAGAAGTCATTTGATCAGAAGTTATACAGAGCATTAAGTGCTTCCCTGGGTCAGGGTTTAAGTTGCTGCACTTAAGCAGATAAAATGTCCTGAGTCTGCAGCCACTGGACCACACACATTCACACACATGCCCATGAATCCCATCACTTCCAATCTCTGCTAGAAAACTTAGCCCCTTATACAGAAAGCCCTCTGCAGAACTGCTTTTACTATGAGTAATTAAAAAATCCATATTCTGACATGGATTTTAGAAAGGCACAGCATACCCCAAATGGGAGCTATCCAAGCAGAGGAACCTGACAGCAGGATGCAGCTAATTCCAGCTCCTAGGGGATGAACTGAGAAAACTGGTGGCCACTGCTACGTAAGGGGAAAAGAATGACGGAGAAAAGAGAAACAATTACCTTGTCTCCTTGGAAGCCGATATCTCCTGGAACACCTGCTCTTCCCTGATCACCCTGGGTACACATCACCAGAGAGTTAAAATAGGCAACAGCAACAGCCAAAATGCCCAGGTCGATGCTTAGAAGGTGCTTTGTACAGCAAAAATCTCAGCACCAGCTCCACTCAAAACTGAACTGCTGGCAAGCTGCAGATCACATTGAATGTAGCAACAACCCTGAACAAAGTGTGTACTTCCCAACTTGATTCTAAGGTGAGAAAGGAAACTGCAGGAGAGAGAAAACCAAGAATTCCCAAGCATTGTATCTAAAAAGCCCGCAAGAAGAGAGAGCACACTCCTCTGGCTAACAGTGACCATGGAGGTGGTGAAATGTTAAATTCAGCTGAACAGAAGAGTTCAGTTTTCAGTGAATGAATCTTTTCTCTCACAAGGCTCTATAGAAAAGAAAACAATCCTTGGGGTTCCTGTGAGCGTATCCTAGTCCTGACATCAAACATCAATCCTCTTCCATAAGAAAACAAGAGCAACTTCTGGTAAGGCTTTAGTACCACCTCACTGCCAATATCTGAGCTGAGATTCCCTGGGAGGGGCAGGCTAGTGTTCACTGGGATGGGGAGCCCATCACTGACAGTATTTCCTGACCAAGCTGTCTGTCTGTCCCCTCTTTGGACCAACATAACAGATTCTGACTCCCTGGGTGGAAGACAAATATCCCTGAAGGTTTTCCAAGGAGCAGTAGACTACCTTGCACCGGCTCTTAGCCCTGCTGTGAGCAGCTCTCGGGACCAAATGACCTCCCGATGCCCCTCCCAACCTCATGTATTTAGTGATTTACTTAAACAAAGGATGAGTCAAAGATGAGGCAGAGAAAGGAAAATTCTGCTTGGGAAGTCAAAGGAGGAACGACTACAATAACTTGGTACAATGACAAGACCCAAGGAAAAGAACTGCTGGAGGAACTCTGTCCCATGAACTTGGCTCCCCAGCAAGGGAATGAGCCACTCCAGAGCTATACTTTTAAACCCAGTGCACATGGAATGGAGTTCTGCAACAGAGACAAAGTTCACAGAGAGATGACAGAGAAACTCCAGCCCGGAAAAACCACCCACTTGTTATCAGAGAGCTGAAATAATTGTAACTACTTCAGTAACATGCAGGGGATAATGAAATTGTGAATGGTTCAGGTTTGAGTTGGTAAAGACTTTCCAAAGACATGTTTTTCAGAAGAAAAATAATTAAGAACTATGCAGATTCAATGATGGAAACATTTCATGGATTCATGCTAAATTTGCTTAAATGTTTTGGTAAATGCTCCCAGAAAATTTCACTGAACCAGCTTCAAAACAAATCTTTTATATAGCAAAATTAAAATGTTGCTCTCAAAAAATGTTAAATTGATTTTACTCATTTGGTTTTTAACCTAAAATATTTTAATTTGAGTCACATAACCAACATTTTGTTTCATCTAAACTATTTTCCATCTATTTTTTTTTTTTTTTTGGCAATGCAAAATGGAAACAATCAGCTCTTCACACAGCTTCAGTTCAGAAGAACCCCAAGCATTAGATACAATAGAAATGGCAAAAAAAAAAAAAAAAATACTGTGTGACCCAGCTCCTTTACAGATTTCTCTCATCTTCTCTCAATTTTCTACTTATTTTATGTAGTCCAAGGCTTAAAACACTGGAATCTACTTAATTCTGGCTCCCAACAGAAGGCAGCATGAAAACAGCTTTTCTGGAAGTGACAGGTTGGCTTTGAAGTTTGTCTTTATCATCAATTCTGAGGGTCAAAAAAGAAAGTGTAGATTTTTTATTAAGCAATTTTCTATCCAGACACTACAAGTGGCCATTGAAACACTGTTTCAGAAGAAATACTCACGCACTAAGCAATAACTACTAAAATAAAAGGGCTTCCCGAGCATAGCAAAAGGCAGGAACAAACCTTTGTTTCCAACCCTTAGGAAAAGTGGGGCATGACAATGAAACCAATTTTCGAACAACTCTGAGAAATGAGCATTAGAGAAGGCAAGAAGGAAGCAGGGAAAACAAACCACATCTCTTATCCTTCACGCCAGATGTTCACACGTTATTGTGATGGCGCAGCAAAATGTCACGATATGAACGGTCCATCTATGGCTGTTAATCTCTTAAACCAGAACTGAGGACTGGGGCATCACCTTTCACCTGCCCTGGAACTGGAACTCGGGGTCTGTGTCCTTAATATGAGGGATAAATTACAGAGGAAAGAGGTCAGGCATGTTTGTTATTAAAAACTGCAATGCCGAGATGATGAAATGGGCCTGCGAGGACTTTGTTCATGAGGCAGGGAGAAGAATGTAGGATCTGAAATTACAAACAGGCTCTGCCCATGGGATGCTGCCTGTGCTTCATGTTTCACCTATAAAAAGAAATGCAGCTCCAGACACCCCGAGGCCCTTTGTAACCCAGCATGAACAGAGAAGGGCTACAAGGGAAGGGACCAATGCACAGCTGTGGGAGGTGTTTGCTGTCTGTGGGATGCAGAGGAGGCTGTGCAAAATCCCCTCAATTTTCCTCAACTGGAAGTCTCTGTTTCCAACACTTCCTGCTCAGCAATGCAAAGGGAGCTAATGCTGCACAACTCCAGAGGTATTTGCCTGTAACTCCACAAGTTACAGATGTCCTGATTCATAAAACCCCTTTGTGAGAACAAGTAGCTGGGATTTCCTCTGCTTCCTCCACCTTTCCCCTGCACTCATCACCCCACGTGGTCTTCTCAAAACCACACTTCATTTCATAGTTATACAGTAATTCCACTTCTCCCTGTAAGAGCAGATACAACCCTCTCTTCCCCCTCTCCTTGCCTCCATGAAATCACAGGAATGGAAACAGAAGGATGACCTGGACCTGCATGTCTAGCTGCTAGATAAAAAGATGTGATTTTTGCTGGAGGAGTGAGATGTTGTCCCTTATTCTGGTTCACACCTGGCCATGTGATATGAGGCCATTCTACCAGGTGGACTGAGGTGGCAGCTCCAGTGACATTCCCACTGCCTACACACACCATCCAAGGTGGCTACCTTGTCATTATTCTCAGGTTTTACCAGCATCTATCTGAGTGCTGCTGAGTGAAGGGAGTTTTCCTCAGCGACAAAAAGACAAACCTGTACCAGGCCACATGTTTTGCATGTGACAAAGACAGATGGGATTAATAGGAGCTTGCAGACATCCAATTAAATCTTCATCCACCCATCCCCAGGAAGGCAGGACGACCTGCAGCCTGGAGCTTGCAGGGGGAGGCAGCTGGGGGGGAAGGAAAAGGTTTCCTGTACCTCAGGATCGTGGGATTGTTGGGATGATGGATAATTCTGCACTTGGGAGTATTGTAAGGATAACTCCAGAGAGAGCCACAAACCATTTGGTTACTGTGACAGAAGTGGCTGGGGAAATACTGGGCATAAACAGAGCAGTTTCTATAAAGTGATGGAGACTGGACTGTCCAGGAAGGTTAATTTTGCTAAATAATTATTTAAATGTTGGTGATTCTTAAGATTCTTAAGATATTTAACCATTTATTCCAAGGAGTGGATGGAAGAGTCTGTGGACTCTAGGATCTGATGTTTAGTCAAGAAACCAGCTGCAATGTCTTAAGCTTGTCCTAAAGAAAAAGCCCTTCTCTTGCCTTGTCATTGCTCTCAACAGAAGTGGAAAAGCAGCACAGGGGAGAAAGGGAAATTGCAGACACAGGAGCCCTGGCAAAGAGCTGCTATAATATAAGAAGAGTTGAATCAACTGGTTTGACACTACTTCCTCCCTGTGCAGTTTTGGGCTGCTAAATCATTCTCTAAAAGCAAACATTTAAGAAGAGAATAAAACATCTGACAGGAGGAGGAGAATACACTTAATGGTCATTTTCCACTGCCCTCCTGAGCAATCAGAGCCAGCAATAAATAACTGCACCTCCCACTCTTTCAGACTAAATAAATCCTACAGCCGAATATCTGTAGGAGGAGGGTTCTCGTGACAGTGAGACTTTTACACACACAGCTTCATGCTGATTTAGCTCAAGCTGCATGTTTTTGTGCCAGCACCACTAAATCACTGCAATCAAGGCCCCTCTGCATTTTGCTCTTTCTCAAGTGATTTATGTCAGTTTGGGGCAAGGCAATTTCCTCTCAGTGGGAAGCTGAACTGAGGTGAGGCTCCTTGAACAGAAGCAGAGGTATCCAACACACAACAGTTTTTCCAGGGGATCCACCCGGTTTGTTTGATACAGGGCTGCTTTATCACACCACGTATTTCCCCCAAATGCATTAAAGCAAACTCACTGTCAGTGTTAGATCATCTCCTCCCCATCCCATCATGTAAACAACATAAAAACAGTGGAACACCAGATAATTGTACAGTTACTGCCATCATCAGTGGGAGATGGGAGCTCCAAAGAGGATCTGAGCATAACTGATCTATACTCCATGGAAAAGGGGATGGGGCAGATATCAAAGAAAGAAAAAAACAAAACTAGAGTGTCAGGAGTGGAGGAAGAGTGAGAGGATGGGGTAGAGATGGCTAGAGGGGAATCAGAACCGTGGTGCTGAATAAGAAGGAGAAACTAGAAAGGGAGATTCACATGCAAAATTAAAACACAGTGCAATAAGGGAGTATTCAGATCACCTTATCACCTTTCAGTCCATGCTCTCCAGAGTTTCCCATCAGCCCCTGAAACAAAAGAAAGTTCAGAGTGAGGTTGAGCCACGGTGGAGACTTGCTCAGGTCTGTGACATTGCTGTGTGCTGATGCAGCTGCTGGCTCAGACCCACACCACTGGCCTGGCACAGTCTCAAGGTCAAATGCCAGACTGCTCCCAAAGTGTGCTCCATCACACATTCTTCATGTGCTGGAGGCACACAGGGAAAATGCTCCTGGAATTCTCCACTGACTTACACCTACTGCAGAGCACCAGCGGGATGTTGTGTTCAACAGTTCTGTGCCTGGACACACATCACTGCTGCCCACCCTTTCTCTCAGGACAGTCACTACTGCCCAAAGGAGGAACAGAATAACCTTCAGTCTTGCTATGGAGGGATGAGACCTCACAGAGTTCAGCTATTCCCTCACCTTTAATCCTTTTGGTCCTGGATAGCCAATTGGTCCAACAGGGCCCATGTCACCCTAGTGAGAGAAAGAAAATTACCACAGTCATTAGGTGCAAACCCAACAGATCCCTGGATGTGGTGTGAAATTCCTCTGATATCCAGTCTCAGTATCCCTGAAGAAATACACTACTGATATCAGAAGCAGCATCCTGGCATGAGTCAAGGCTCTTTGAATGTGCAGAGAGCCCCTAAGTAAAGGCAGCACTCAAAGGCAAGAGAGGAGAGACAGAAGGTGAGGACAGAGGTGTCTCATCCTACTGCAGTGAGAAGTCATCGTGTGTTGGGACTAACTCCAGCGCAGGAGGACAGCAGAGCTCTGGCTGTCATGAGCACCCACAAGTGATGTACAACAGAAACCCTCCAGTGCGGGTGTTGAAACGGGCTCTGGCTGCTCTCTGCCATGAAGAGAGGCAGTGACAGGGTGCACCAGCCTGGCCTCAGTGTGTAAATAAACAGGGCAGGCTCCCTGAAGGAGCGATTCTCCAGCCTCAGCCCCAGGCCTGCAGCCACGCAGAGAGAGCTGGGCTGCAGTCGCCCCAACAGAGCCCTTTTCATACCTCCCAGCATAAAGGCTGCTTGTAGAAATGCATTTACTTAGAGCTCTGCCCACATGGTTAATTAGGAGAGCAAGAGGCTTTAGTTATACCTAATTCTGCTCTTCAGCCTCTCTTACACTGTGAACCAAACCCTGCAGGGTGCGGGAGGCAGCCGGAGCCCAGCTGGTCCCCAGGGCAGCTGCAGGTGGCAAGGAGGAGACTGAACAGGGTCCATGGGTCAGCCTCTCCATGACCCCGGGGAAGGAGCTGGAGCTGTCCCACAGGGAGGACAAGGCAGGATGTGCTCCCTTCTCCCCAGGAGGATGGAGGAGGTCACTCTTGGTCTGTCCCACTAGAGATGCTTCAGCATCCTGAATTTAGGAGATGTATGTTACCCTGGGATACAAGATCTGACTCAGTTTGACCTGAATCTCAGTTTGAAGTTTGGCTGGGCCAGTGTGGAGGGGAGGACAGGCATCTTCTGACTCCATCATCTCTAGAAGAACCATGACCACATTTACCATCTCTGCCCTTACACTTTCTAACAAATAAAATATCTGTGGGATAACGGCAACAAAGTAAAGATAAAACTTTCTAAAAGCAAGGAGGAATATAATCCAATCTGGACAATGCCTTTAATGGTATTGTTTTAAATAGCAATCTTCCCCTTCCAGCTTTTTGCCAGGAGCACATCCTTCCTGCTGCTACGGCTAAAGTAGCTACTTCCATCTTCACTAATGAGGGGAAACAGACCTGATTCCTGGTTCCATGGAAAACCTGCCCCTCAATCCACCTCTGCCCCAATCCCCCATCTCCAAGACTAGTGTTCCACCATATTCCCTGCTGCTCCTTCAAGGAATGTAAGATTTCTGGGTTTGTGCAATGTCTAGTGCAACAGAGGCCTTGATCTCAGCTGACACACATTCCTGTAATTTAAGCTATGGAAAGGCAAAAGGGGAAGGTTTTTAACCATTCCTTGCAAGTGAAGTCTTCATGGATTATCACAGCTGAGGAGGAATCATTATGAAAGAATACTGTCGTAGTAACAGAGCCTACCAATTTTAGTGCATGGAAGGGAATAACCTGAAACAAGTCCTGGGGCTTCAAAATAAACCGTTCTATGTTCAGCTGAGCATTCACTAACCCCCAGCACAGCTGCCAGAGGAGAAGTTGCCACCCATCCTTACAGCCATTTATCTCCTGCTGGGGGAAAAGTGTAATGAAGGGTGGAATTTGGCTGAGTACATAATTACCTGGATTAGTGATGGGATGGTGAGAGTGCATGCAAAATTCCTGTCTACCCAGAGGACAGGCTGTTCCTGCCCACGGTCTCTCCAGTGAACAAGAATTGTGTGTCCCTGAGGTCACTGCTCACAGGGACTTGCTTTTTAAGAGATCCTGGTGAGGAATGAATGCTGTGTCTTTGAAGAAGTACCCTGGCAAACATTATCAAAAGGGCAAGTTATCATGGAAAAAAAAGACTCTAACAACAGACTTCTAATCTGTTTCCTTTTGCTTTGAAAGAGTTTGCCCTCCTCCACCTTCCAATCCATCAGGAAACGCCCTCTATCCCCAGATCTCACACCTCCCCCATACAAACAGTCATCCTGCTCACAGGAAGAGGAAAATCTGTGTGTAGTTAGGCAGGTTGAAAGGGTTAAAGCCTGACAAGCCAGATCTCCATTTGTTTTTGTACTTACAGTGAGTCCAAGGACTCCAGGAGGACCTGGGGCTCCCAACTCTCCCTAAAAGGAAAGACAAACCCACATGGTTACAGACACTTTATAGACAAGCAGAGACTAAAAGGCAGCTCAGTGTTTCAAGGGCTTGAGGGAAGGGAAAAGACCATTCCTCCCCCTTCCATCCCCCCTTTCAACTCCAGCCCCTTCCCCAGCCAAAGTGATCCAGAACTTCCATCTTTGGGAGTGCACTCGTGAGCACATCCTGGGAAGACACCGGCTGCATGTTGTCGGGCAGTTGTTCCCAGGGCTGACTTCCCTCCCAGGAGCAGGCTGGATGAAAGGAACATTTCACTGTGCAGGGGAGAGGTGGGAACCTGGCCATGGGGAGATCCAGCCATGGGCAGGGAGAGGGACCAGAGCAGGGAGAAGACATGGGGAGAGCTAGGCTAAGGTGGGAAGGAGAGGAAAGCTGTTGTTTTAGCTTTGGGAAAGATGAGGTATTGGGACTGGCTAAGTAATAATAAAACTCATAGGGAAAAGAAGACCTGCATGAAAATAAAACTGGGTAGTTTGGGAAGAGGATATGGCAGGTTCTGGTGCTGGCAAATTGGTCCTGGAAGTGTGTTTGGCACCTTGGAGCTCATCATTCCAAGGGTCAGACTGCTGCTGAGGCTTGTGGAGCTGGTTTGGCTTCTCAGCTTCACCACAAACTTCCTCTGTGTGAGCTCTCCGAAGACATGCAGAAGCAATGGCGGGTGCCTGATGGCATCTTCAAGTGAAGCACGGGAGAGAAGCTCTGCCAGACCCCCACAACTCACCTATCCAGGTCCCTGAGTGGTTCAGCAACCATGGGATGCTCAGACTGTCCCGTGTCTCCCTTGGTGGCCTCCCTGGCAGCAGTGAGCTGCTTGTCAGGACCTGCTCTTACACACCTCCATCTCCAATGGGGCCTCTCAAAACAAGTGCATTGGAAATGCTGAACTTCCCATTAGCTCAGACAGCCCTGCCCCTGCTCTGGATCATGCTGGCTACTTTCTTTGACAGCCGTGCTCAGTTTATGGTGCACATCTGGTGGAGTCCCCTCCAGTGCAATAAAGCTCCCCTTTTATGGAAAGATTTGCCTAGTGGAAGAAGGAAAGAGAAGGGGACACAACGTGACTGAATGTGCTCAGGGCTCCTTGGGTAAAGGGTTACGTGTGTTTATTTTATGGGAAGTGGAGTAAAGGACTATTGGGCAAGCACACACACACAAAAGCGTTTCATAATCTCAACCAGCCTAAAATTGCTTTTTTTATATGGTCAGTTCCTTTCCTGCATACTTGGGACATCTGTGCAGCAATTGTTCCTCATGTGTGGGATTTCTGTGTCCTCAGAGCTACTGTTACAAGGTCAGCTTCAAGCTTTTAGCCAAGGCCTGGCATTACTAGACTCAGGAAGAAGAGGGAGTATCCCAGGAATGCTGAGCACAGGAGTTGCACGGTGTCCTGGGTTTCCCAGGAAGCTCTGCAGACTCCCAGGGTGGCTGGGCTGCAGGCTGGGTGGATGGTCAGCTCTTGGTCCCACCAGTTTCAAGAGGCACTTCCCAGATTTCTGACTTATGTCATATGGATATTCCTCAAGAGAACGGGTATATGTGGAAATGCATGACTTCACAGCCAATGGAAGGGGATTTCCTCTTGGAAGAGGAAGGGGTGGACTCCCCTGAGAGATGTGGACAGGACTAGTTGTTAATTTGAGCCATGGAGGATTTATAAGTGGCCTTTCCTGGCTATCAGTGGTGACAGGCTGGTCCCTGACCTGCGAGGCAAATGAGGCTCTATTCTCCTTTTTCCAGTGCATGAACCGGGCACCAGGACAAGAGAGAAGCAGATGAATCAACAGCCCTTTCCCACGTCTAATTTCCGTGATTAAAAGCCTAATTGGAGTGGCTAAAGCACTCCGGGGGAACATGGGATCTGGAATGCGATGGCTCAACAGTTCTCAGGGAGCTGGTAGGAGGCAAGAAGGCCCCTGGGGTTGGAAGAGCCTGTGGTGTGCCTGGAGGGGATGGAAAGGAGATCAGAGGCTGTCGGGTTCAGCCTTCCCCACGCGACCAGGGGATCAAACAGGGGATGTGGCAGCCGGGCCGCGGCCGCCCTCCTGCCTGCGACAGTTCAGCTGCACACCCCACCTACCAAAACCAGCATATTTGTGTGCTCCACAAACAGCCTTTCTGGCATTTTTCTGCGTCTATGACTCTGCTTGTGACCCTGTGAACCTCCCTTTAAGTCAGCCCAAACAGTCTGTTTTCATTCTGCGATCGCCAGTGCACATTAATATTTAAAAGCTGTTGATAAGATGAAAGAAGAGCAATCCTTCTGGATAAATCAACAGAACATTTGCTGCTTTCCCAGGCTCTGGGAACTGCCATTCAGCTGACTGGCATTGAGAACATCTTCTGAATGGGGCTTAGAAAACTTGTATATTCAAAAGAAAACAAAATAAGTTATTTGGAGAAACAAAAAAAGTCTTCCTGTCCTCCAGGATTCCTGCTCTTCCTGGTGGGTTGGCTGGAAATAGCAGTACAATCAGAAAGTTTTCTACTTTGGGACTACTGATTCCATTCTGACCCATGGGTTAAGTTGACTGAAGGATGGGAAAAGTCCTGCAGAAGTATTCCTTGGGAATATCATTCTTTCAGTTCACTGCATTTATGACTCTTGTGCTGAATTCCCACAAAGGCTGGAGTATCGCTGAGCCTGGCTTGGTGACTGGAGTCGGTTGTGAAAATAAGTTTTATGCTGCATATATGATGAATGGGAACTTGCAGACACATGTGGAGTGGGTCACTTCACACAAATCACCCTGTCAAACCCCAGAGCAGCATGGTGATTATGTGTAAATAACCAAGGCAGCAGGAATTTCAAAGATAAATCAGTGCTGCTCACATGCTAATTCAGGGAGAACCAACAAAGTCATTCAGAAAATAATTTAGGATAATTAATACATCTGAGAACATTTGCAAACCACGAGGGCATGTTCTGTGAGCAGTGGCAAACACAGCACATCCCCACAGTTTAGTGTTACAAGAGCAGAGCAAATTAAACCTTATCAGCACCCAGCTGCTGAAATGTTCTCTGCCACCATCCTGACCCAATTCCCAAGAGACACATCCCACTCTTAGGAAGCCAGCAGCAGTCAGATGAAGACTGAAGGGAGGCCAGGAACTCAGGAGACTGGAGGCTTACCCCCCAGGCAGTCCCAGGGCTGGCTGAGGATGGGGCAGGCAGCAGCCTGGGCTGTGGAGTCTGTCCCTCAGTGCTCCCAGACACTGGAGCAGAGAATTTGTGCCCTGTGGTATGGACAACATGATCCAAACACTGCCTGCTCAGCCAGAGCAACATCCTTGCCCTTTTCCTCTTAATTTTCTCCTACTCACACCCTCAGGATAAGAAAGCATCTGTCAAGACTGAGGTGCAAGGAAGGCAAGAGTTGGACACAGAAAACTGATGGCAAACAATGACCTGACAGTTATAGGAACCAAACACAGGAATTTTCAGCAGGGCAGTTTGAGCAGGGCAGGGATGTACATTTTTTTTTCAGGAGGGACAGAACCAGCCAGCAGCTGCCACCAAGTTTAAAAGCTTCACTCAGCTCTAACTACCATGAATCAGTACAGTGTGCTGCAAAAGAAAAAAAAGCAAGGAAAACGTTATGAACTTACAGGGTTCCCATCAATGCCTGGAGGTCCTCGTTCTCCAAAATTACCAGGAAAACCCTGAGAAGAGGAGGCAAACATGAATGTTAGTTATTAAGGCTCCCTGGTGTAGACAGTCAGTTACAAATCACTCCCCTTGCACCCCGTGCAGCACTTGGGAAAGCAGCAGGACACAGGGACATGTGGGACAACCAGCCTGCCTGTCCTCATGGAAACTATTCCTGCCACACCAGCACAGCTCGACAAGGCCAAAACCCCTGATTCGTAAACCTCACTGCAGTGATTATATTAAAAAATGGATTGCCAATCTGAATTATTTAGTGCTATCTACTAACAGGATCATTTGAACAGCACCCCCTTCTCTCAGGATAGCTGGACAGCACAAAGCCTGTTGGAGCCCAAGCAGATGCTTAATGGAGCTGATTGGAGATGCCTGGTGAATTCACTCCTTTCAGCTTGCCAGAGGAACAAACGCTTCCAAACTCATTACAGTCCACACCCCAGAGCCGTGAAAGGCCATGTTTACTACATGAAAAAGTCACCACAAAAGATGACTTCATCTCATTATATCTGATACAAATTTGGAAGACTTCAATTATAGAGAAGGGAGTGGAGGTACTGAGCCAGAGCCAGAACATGGTGGTGTGACACGTTCTCTTTCACTCTTGGACAGATCCTGTGCCCTGCTACAACCAAATCCCAAAGCAGCTTTCTCTTCCCTGTCCTGCCATGCGCTGTCTCCCGCAGGAAGAACTTGAACTGAAAGTCAAAGTAAAAGTGCTTTATCCCCTTCTCTGGTTCACCAGAAATACAAAGGACAACACAGGGATGTTCTGGAATACCTGAGAGCTTGAGACAGGGATGAAGCAGACAGGGAGAGGATGCTGTCTTCTCCTGCCTGCTTCCCTGTATACTACAAACACTGGTTATCTGGGAAAAACAAATCTGAGGGAAGAGGAATACAACAGCCAATGGTGACACGCTTATCTGGAAACCCATCAGCAACAATGAAAACTGAAATGATCACAGCAGACAGAACAGGAAAACTATATTGGGAAACTCTGTCATCCAAGATCTCCCTTGACCTTTGAGGGTTTTCAACTCCTGGTGAACAAAAAAGGTAAAAAGATACTTGGTAAAATCTAAGGTGAGAGATGGGAGACCTGTTTAAGCCAACCAAAATTTTGCCACTGACCTCAGAGCCAGCATTTCAGCTCTTCTGTACCAATTCCCTACAGCACGAAGGACTGCATTGACATGAGCTATCGCTTGCTTGGACTCAACACTTCTATTTTGTGGGAGTCACTGCCAATAGGAAAGTTGTCTGCCTTTCTCCAGCTAGGCACTACATCCCTCAGGTCTGTGCACATGTCAAGAAGCTGTGGTAAGCAACCACTGGAAACGGCTTTCTGCCATCTAGAGACAAAGACGTCAAATATAACAAGAACGCAGGGGGGCTACAATTTTCTTTAATGAAAAAAAGGGGGAAAATAACTCTGCTACATGCTGAATCAATCAGATCAGAAGAGAGATGTGCAGGGAAAACTCATTGGTCGGGCAAGACAAAAAAAAAAGAAGAAGACTGCCAGAATATTTTGCTGTTTACACTCATATGGCATGCCAAGGGAAATATGAGTGTGCACAAACTGATACTGTACTTACGCTGCTGCAGATTTCAGTCCCAGACTTCAGCATTCCCCCAGCTGCCTCCTTCCTTCCTCAGAGGGCAGAGCTGGGCATGGAGTGACCCATGGATGCCACTGAGGAGCAGTCTGGCCCTGGGGCTGCTGAGGTGCCTGCTGTGGAGCTGAGCTCTTGCCAACATGGGGAGATTTTACTACTTGGAATCGTACAATGAAAACAATATTGCTACAGCAGCATAATGTCAGCTAGGGGAATGCTTGCTCCACACTAAAACACTATTTTCTGAATTTGGTTTAAAACTCTCTCAATGTGATATAAACAATGTGCCAGAATAAAAGAACCCAGATAAGGAACTATTTAAATTCATGTGTTTCACAGACGTGTTTCACTCTTTTTATGCCTCAGTTCCCAGCATTAACCTTGCTGCTTAAAGACAGGAAATTTGAGGCACTTGGTGATAGAGTTAATAAAAATCTAACTTTTGCACAGGTTTTCCAGCACTAGATCTCCAAATATCTAGAAAACCAGATTATTCCTGTGTTTGGAAGGCAGAGCTGAGCACCTAAGGCCACTTGGCCAATACTACCCAGCAACTAAGAGATTCAGCAATGACATCTGTTCACAGCATGCTGTGACTGCCCACAGAGCTCGGGGTTCTGCCCATCCTCAAGATGGGATGGAAAAGGGTCTAAGTGGGAGGAAGCTGAGAAAAAAACCAGAACAGACCCAGAACAACACTCAGCACCGAAGCCCCATCCTCTGCTCTCCCATGCACTGCTTCAACAGCCTGAGGAGTCCATACTGAGGGGGAACACATGGGGCAGGAAGCTCATTTTATGGTGCTGGCAGACAGGTGGGTCACAACAGGCAGCCCATTACAGGAGACTTTTGAAAGTGATTAATGAGTCCAGCAGATTCAGAGTCTCCTGTGAGCGCAGAAGGGGCTTTGGTACAGAAAATCCATCATCTTTCAGGGTGCTGTTTTTCCAGGAAAACTAGTCCCTGGAAATTATGCTTAAGAATTGGGACAGCAAGGGAAAACAGCCCAGTGAAAAATACAGAGCCATGCATCCTGCTCACTCTGTGGGAGGGAGAGGATGCACAGAGAAGAACCAGGACAGGGAAGGGAATGGCAAATGGCAGCAGAACTAGGAAGAAAATGCTCGACTAACAAGTTGTGTTGGCCAAAAGCCGGCGGGGTGCTCCTCCACAGCGCTCCAGTCAGGTATGACAAAACTTTTGGCTCTGTCTCACAGCTGGGAAATTCAGAGAGGAGGTGGGGGGAAACGTCCAGCTGAATGGATTTCACATTGTCTGAAGGAGAAGTTCAATGAAAGAAGCAAGATGATGCTTCAGCAGGAGTTGGAGAGAGAGCACACAAGCAGATGCTTTGCAGTAACAAGATCCGGGTGCTCCTGTGCTCCCCTGTCCCCAGCCCAAGCAGCGCTTTACAGGGGTTGCACAATTTGTCCTCGCCGCACTCAGTGAACTGAGACACAGAGAGATACAAACTGATTTATCCCAGGTTACATTGAGAAGTCTGAGGCTGAAGCAGTAACAATGTATCTTTGAGATGCTCCAATAGTGCCTTAATTCCTTTTCATCCCCACTCCCTGCAAAGGCCATCCTTTCATGCACCAGGAGACTCCTGCTGAGAACAACTAGACCTAGACAGACACTGGAACCAGCTCCTCCCGCATCAGGGGATTAATCCCTCTCCACCTCCCCTTCCTTTCTTTCTCTGCTAAAAGCAAACAGAGCAGCCTGCCCTTTCTGCTGGCTGTTGTCAACCAGAGCGCTGCTCCTGGTCGGAGCAGACGCCACTGCTCCTTGTCTCTTGTCCCTGGAAACAGGCGTCCCCCGGGACTGGTGACACACACGGTGTCCCTTGCTCCCCTGAAGTCCTTTCAGGTGTTCACATGTGGGGGGGTGTGTTGTATGTATACAACATCTGATTCAGTTTAATGCACTTTCCCTGAAGGAGTAAGGGAGGCAGACTGGCAGCTGCTGCGGCAAAGAATCCTGGCAGGTCCTCCCGCCAACAGAATCGTTCTCCAAAAATAGAATTTTATTTTCCTGTTGGCTGAAGGTGAAGCTGTTCAAACCAAGCAGGCCTCCTGTCTTGTCTGCGAAAGACTCTATTTGCCAGTTGGCTCCAGCCAGGTGAATCACTGCCCAGGAGCCTCCCCAGGGATGGAACTTGCAAGTCAAACAATATGAGTAAGGAAAAAGGAAAAAAAAAGGTGGAGGAGAAGCAGGGCTGAGGGTGAGAGAAAGCATTCACTGGAAAAAAAGAAGGAGAATAAAACAAACAAGTGTAGCTTATGTTGGCAGCTCACACCTCTGACAGAATTCCTGGTGTGGAGAGCAGACTGAGCCTCTCTGCAGGTGGGCAGGGGTTGGCTCAGCCCCAGCCAGAGTCACCCCAAAGGGAGCCCAGCAGACCCTGTGCTCCTGCTGTGCCTCCCACCAGCTGTAACTCAACAGCTACACAGGGACCTCTGCCTTCCCCGGGTCTGGCCAGTTTTCATCCCTGCAAAGAGGGAGACGCCGTCCCTGGCTGGGTGTGGAGTGAGGGTCCTGCTGCAGCTCTGCTCCCCTGCCACCTGAAAGGAAGCTTTGCTCTCTCCCCTGGGAGACTTCATAGCTCTGTGTCACCTCTTGGGACAAAGATTTCAGGGCATTTTTAAACATAACTATCCCTCCAGCTGTGGGAGCACAGCAGGAGCAACACAACAAAAATTTCCTGAAGCCCCTCCAGCCAAACATCACTCAAGCAAAATGCCAGCCCCTCCACGCTCCTGCTCTATTCCTTTTCCACTGGTACAGGATCTTGTCCCAATCTGCAGAGCTCTAACCAAATTACCATTTCACAGACACGTTGGCCTAATGCCAGAGAGCACTGAGCCTGCCACTGCTCCTCCTTCCAACATTTCCAAATCAAGCAGCCTCCTATTCAAGAAAGTCAAGCAGCTTTAGTGGTCAAAATGTTTTCAGACTCAGAGGTGACAGCTGCATTATTTTTTCCTTGTAATTTCTAACAAGAATAATTTTTGAGCTTTGATTTATGAATGAGCTTTTCCCTGAAAGACGAAAGAGGCATGGGAGACCTTGGTTCAGTTCCTCATGAGATTTTTGAATGATGATGGACAAGTCACTTAGGAACATTCTTGGAAAAAACCTCCAATATCTTTGGGATAATTTCTTTTCTTTCACTGGAAGTTACAGCTCTTGGCACCTTTCAGACCCTTTTCCCTCTGTTTTCAGTACTTTGTTTTGCCCATTCTTAAAAAATTAAATATTTTCTGATATTGTCCACCTCGCTAGGTTATTTGGATGATGCAATTATGGACTTTGGAACATGTGAGAAGTAATCATGCAAGCACCTCACCACAGAGACTTGGGAAACTCCAGACGTGTGGAACACAGCTCAGGCCAAAAAAAGATGGTGACATTTGCTCTGGGCTCACGCCTGCATTTCAGAGTGGTGAACCAGGCTCAGAGGGGTGGAGAGACCAGACCAGCTGCCCAGTTTCAGTGTCCAACTTCAGCATTAAAAAAAGTCACTGATTGCTCAAACCACATCTATTTAAAAAATTTAGGTTAACAAAGCAAAAAAAAAAAAAAAAAAAGCAAAGAATTTACTTAAATGGCTAACAGGAAACATCCAATCCATGGTCTAAAACTCTCTCATTAAAAGAGGAGCTTTGTTCATGGCTAGTTGTCAGGACCTCCACTGGACTTTTCATGCAAACAGAATGATTAAAAGCATACTATGTTTCTAAATGAACCAGTTCCTGAAAAAGGCACCAAACGTTTTGGTGCTGTGCTGGGGTACTGGCACAAAACAGTTACCCAAGTCCTGTCCATCAGCTCCTACAGATCATTTGTGCTCCTTCCTGTAGCTCCTCTTGTGGATTTACCTCTACACACAGGTCCTCAGCCCACACATTTCTCCACTGGCTTTAGCTGGCCACATCTGAGAGTACTATGAAATGTTGTTACCAGTTTCCCAAATCTCAGCGCATGTGGTGCAGGAGACCCTTGGCTCACTCCAAATGCAAGGAATGGTCTCAGCTGCATTCAAAGCAGAGAAAAGACTGGAGCAAGAGAGGAGCTGTTTATCATCTTAGTCCGTACGGAGAGAAGCAACATTTACTTTGTCAGTGAAAATGTAGTTATTTTATGTTGTCAGTGAACATTTTGTCAGTTATTTTGGCTGGGGTTATGCCAGCCTTTCCAGACACATGGCAGAGCATGTCCCTCCACTGTTTGCATGGACAACAGCTGAGCCTGCGTACCTTGGAAAAGCCCCATGCTCTGACGTTCAGGAAGGATCTATCTCAGCCATCCATCAAAAGGTTGGGGCAGGCTGCAAAATGAAACCTTCCTGACCTGGAGGCAGCCCTGCTTTTGGATATCCAGAGTCTCCCATGAGGCAGTTGATGCCTTTTCATGTGATGCAAGAGCCCACTCACGCTGGTGGGGAGGGCAGGGGTATCACATGCCCTTCTGACAGTGTATCAGATGAAGAAAAAACCAATATATTGCACCTTGGTATTCATTGGAGGCAGGAGTTACTGCATGATACAAAAACAACAGAAGAAGACAGCACACATGAAAACCAGCCTGGTGAGGAGGTGCCACTGTGTCACAAGGTGAGAGCTGGAGAGGGGGATCCTGCCTGTTATGTCAGCTCATGGGAAGAGGACGCCAGCTCCAGCAGCCTGGCACTGCACTGGTGCTCCCAGCAAACACTGAGGCTGGTTCCAGTGGCTGCCAGGCCACTGCTGGCTCTCACAGTCCCCACG
This sequence comes from Orthonyx spaldingii, assembly GCA_013397795.1. NCBI lineage: Eukaryota > Metazoa > Chordata > Aves > Passeriformes > Orthonychidae > Orthonyx > Orthonyx spaldingii. The sequence continues at coordinate 38,977 of VZTJ01002480.1, read as the reverse complement.
CTGTGGGTGACAGAGGGGAGGGACGCTGCTGGACTCACTCACACACTGATCCCTATTGCTTCAAGTCCATGTGCCACTTCACGGCACCTCTTCCTTGACACATGAGCTGTAATCCTTGGCGTTTCCACGCTAACCTTCAGCTGCTGAGCGCAAAGGAGAGCTCTCCAAGGAGAGTGTGCTATCCCTAGTTTGCACAGAGCCAGAAGAGCCAAGCAGCTTGTGTGACACTGCAAGCCACGGAGAGAAACCAGAATAATGAGCACAGAGACGGGCCGGGAAGCAGAGATCTCTGCTTGTGGTGTTAATAGCTTGCTCTGCTGCTATTACCAAATCCTTCCAGCCCTGGGGACGGTCTGATCCTGTGCTGTTTTGTGGACCCTCTGGGCCAGGGCTTTTCTTTCACGAGGTGTTTGCATGGTACCTGACACAGTGAGGTTCCAAGCACAGGACCAGCAGCACCACCAGGTTCTTAGAAAAATATAAGGAAACCTCAGTTGTGTTTGGCTGACTTGTGAATAGACCTCAGATGAACCTGAAAATTACCAAGTATGCCTTTGAATTAAATTTTGCTCCTTCTTTTCTCTTTTAAAAGAATACTACTAACAAAACAGATTGTAAGCAAAAAATCAGATATAAAATAGCACAGCTGGTGCAGTATTGACACTCTTATGCAAAAAAGAGAGATACAAGCACACATCAAAACCAAAGATGAACCAAAAAAGAGCTCAAAGCTTTTTGGATATATTTCCTGAAATTTTGCCTGTAAGTCTTTTCCTCTAGCAGGGCTTAAGAACTTCAGAAAATATTCCACTCTATTTGAAGTTTAGTACAATCTGCAGTGCAGACACTTCTGGTTGTGGCTACCCATCCCCCACAGCGTAAGAACAGCTTGGTGTTCCTTGAGCTAGTTCTATCTCCTACTCTTCCTATGAGTCATTTCCTACAGTGGCAGCACAGCTCCTTCCTAAAGATGAACCAGGACTGACACATTGCCTCTGCATGGCAAGGCAGGGTATCAACAGCTTCTCTCACTCCTTCCCCCAGCATCCCTGATGGGGTCTTGTTTTTATAATTTTTTTTCCCATCTGCTCAACTGAACACCATAAAAATACACAAAAAACCAAGATAAAAAGACAATTCTTTCAGCCACTGCACTGGCAGGACTGAAGGTTTAAGCAAGCAGCTGCGTCAGCTCCAGCCCCCCAGACCACCTCTAGAACAGGCAGATCCAGAGATGTACAGACTCATGTTATTTCAGCCTCCTTCATGCACTGGACTCGAGTCATAACTCTCCCCCCAGACCACCCCCAGGCCTCTCCTTCTCCAGGGCCCATATGTTGGGATGCACTGGCCTCCCGCATTGCTGATGCCAAGCAGGGAGAGCCGAGCGGGGGGTGGAGTCAGCTGTTTCCACGACAGACTCACCATGTCCCTCACATCTCTGCAAAACTTAACTTCCCTGGAAGAATTTCAAGATCTGACTCATGTCCAGTTCCTCTATTTTAATCATTCCCTCTTACATCATTCTCAGAGGCCCACGGTGTCACATGCAACCTCCCCCAGCCCCCCGCTCCTCCTCGGCTGAGCACTGATCCACTGCCAGCTCTCATCCCAAACAAAGCTAGGTACAGAAATATGTGCGATACCAATTCCCTCCCTCCTCTCCAGAGCATTCACCAGCTTTGCTGGCAGCTAATAAGGGCTTCCAAGAGCTCCCCCCTGCAATGACAACACTGAGATAGCACAGGAACAGCAGCCACGCCAGCAAACATAAGGGTGCAGGGATGGGAGAGACCAGAGAAATCCCAGAAGGCTCATGAAAACCCCAAAGCAGCTGGGAGGCAGCACTGGCCAGGAGATAAGTGTTGGGAAGAGAATCAGGTCAGCTGGTTCCTGCTTCCCATTTCTCCCAGAGACTTCCTGAATAACTGTGGATGTCACTTAATCTTTCTGTTCATGCTCGAAAGTACAATTGTCAACATCGGTCCATTCAAGATTTCTTGTTAAACATGATATCATAAAACAGGGATGGAGCCAAAACTCTCTGAAGGAGCCAAGCAGAACAAAGGTGCTCGTGGATAGCCATTTAATCCCTTCCCTAGATCCCAGCCTAAATACCTCCACAGCTGAGAGATTCCTGCTGATCTCAGGGGAGCCCAGTGACCACCAGACTGAAACCATTGCCTGGAAGATTACAAATCCTGGCCAACCAACAGCTGGAAGGCTTTGAGCCTGCAGCGTGCTCTGTGCAGAGAGAGCAGAGCCCCTGCACCTAACGACAGTTGCTGTGTTTGTTTTGCCCTGGCCAGTGAGTCATGGTTACACCACGGGCTCTGCACTTACTAATCGTGGGGGTTTCTGGTGCAACCAGCAGCTTGCAAAAGATTTGGTATCGATTTCCAGTACCCCTCCAAAAAATCTGCTTGACTGCTCCCCATCCCAGGCAGAGAAGGACAGGCAGGATGGATGTGGCACTGCTGAGGTGTTTGCACGGCTTTTGCAGTGAGAACATCAGCAAGCAGTGGGCGTGGGACTCCTGGGAATTATGTGCTCCAGGTGAGGGGGGCCAGGGGAAGGCACTGGATTTTTCCATATGTAGGTGAGTGGACATTTTGTAAGAAGCTTGTGAGTGCAATGATGTCCAGAGGTCAAAGGAAACTCAGGCTAACATGAAGGACAAGGTGCAAAGGCAATGAGACACAACAGAGCTCCAACATGCCTGAGTTCTCTGCTGATTTCTGGAGCAAAAAGCTTTATCCAACTTCCTAAAGGAAGCATCCAGAACTACTTCAAAGGAGGTTGATGGGGTAAAGTCTTTACTTTCTGTCCTTTTCCTGTTTCCTCTGCTCATTTCAGTATTTTTCCCACTTGCACTTGCTTTTTGTTACAGTCAGCACAGCCCTCCTTGTTCTTCTACACAGCTCTCACAGTTGTCTTCAGCCCTACCTGCAAACACCTCTTCCTCCTGGCCAAGCTCTCACACCTGCCTGGTCTCCTTGCTCCTCAAACACATCTTCCCCAATCTGTTACATCACCAAGGACAAAAAAGGTTTCTGCACAAAACCACACTTGCATTATACAAACCAGGATGGGAGAAGGGTTGGAGAGTGTTACAGCAAGAAGAGAATAATGTGATGGAACTGTTGGGAGGGCAAAGCAGGAGGTGGAACAGAGCCAGTACAGACACTTGGGAAGCTGCAATCATGGTTGGGAATTAAAAAGTGCATCCAGGGAAGCATCTGGCCAGAGGCAGGACAGGAGGTAAGATGTCATAGAAGAAAATCTGAGAATTGTAAGATCCAAGGGTACATGGAAAAAGCCCACTAATGCTTGTGAACTGAGCAGAGCATGGAAGAGAGGAAGAGAGCAATATCTCTATCTTTGGTTTTCTTCCTGCTTAAGAGACAGACATGGAAAGGCTTGTTTGAAGATATGAAGGGACCCAGCCAAAAGCCAAATGTCTTGTTTCCAGTTTCATTCAACAAGGTCTGCATAATAGACGAGGAAAAACTTTACCGGCCTACCCATCTTGCCCCTCTTCCCAGGAACTCCAGGGATCCCCTGCAAGGAAAAAACACAGAGAGAGAGAAAAAAAACCAGTTCTGGTTGAGAAATCAAACAGCCAACCAACAATACAAAACCAAATGAGAAGAGAAAGGGGAATGCAGAACAGGCTAATGACTGTGGCATTGTTCGGGAATCAAAATGTCAGCTACTTGCAGCCGACTGCGAGAGCAGAAGACAATTAACCTTCACCCATTAACTACGGCCTCCCGAGGACACGTGCAGGCAGCATCCCCAGGCTGGGGCTGTGCTTAGCAGGAGCAGTCATTAAGCTACTGGTCTGGAACCGAATGAAGGCCACCATCGAGGCACTCGCTGCAGAACTTCTGTTTATGGTTCTCATTTAGTTATACAAGCATTAAATCAGCGCTGCCAGAGCGCAGGGCAGGCGCCGCCCAGGCAGGCACACACACGCTCACTCCCACATGCTCCCAGGGCCTCTCTGGTTTCTGGAGCTTGCATTTGAGGGAGAAAAGGCTGGAATCAAACAGTGTTCATCTTCCAGCAACCTTTCTTAGGAGCTCTTGTAGCAGAGAGAAGGGGGTCCTTGGATGGGAAGAGATCAGGCTGGTGGGAGGATGTGGGGATGGAGAGTGGAAAAGTAAGGGATGTCCTGTAAAGTTCTGAACACTTGGGTTGCAGGAAGGCATGATGAAAAGGATGGAAGGAAGGGAGGACACACCCACTGCTGTCCACTCACAGCCCCATTCTTGACTGCCCAACTCGATGCAACCAGAAATAAAGACATTCTCAGAAGCCCAGGCACTGTCCCTTCTAAGAGTCAGGCTCTTTCCAAACATCTCCAGCAGAACACATAAAATGCTGAGACAGCGTGGCTGGGAGGTCACTCCTGTGGGAGCAGGGAATCTCCACATACATTCTCCTCACCCTGCCCCACCTCACTAAGATGAACTGGCAAAGGGGAGAGGGAAGGTAGGTTTTTAAGTGAAGGAGAATATAGAAAAATGCCTCTGTAGTCATCAGCGAGGTCTGATGGCCCTGCCTAAAGCCTGGGTTCTCCTCAGCTGAGTATCAGCCTTATACAGGGCCACAGGTCTTCATTCAGAGGTAGGAAGAGACTAAGGAAGGGAAGTTAAGCATTAGGCATGCTTGCCTCCTTCCTCAGGAACTAGGGATAGAGAAGGTTACATCAGGCTCTGAAGTACTGCATTCAACCAACACACCAAGGTTTTCTTTACAAAATACTCACTCGTTCTCCATCAGCCCCTGGTAGCCCAAATAATCCTGGGAGACCAATATACCCCTAAAGAAAAGAGGAAACAAGTAGTCAAATACGTTTCTCCATTAGCATCCAGTCAGTCTGTGTTTCCTGAAGAGCAGAGCAACCTCCAGCGTTGGTCAGTGGCAGCCGTGATGAAATAAACCTTGAGGCAAGTGTATATGCCCATGGACTGCATGGTGCTGGCTTCCACGATGTAGTCCAAGGGCACATACCCTCACACCAGGGATCAGGAGGACTCCAGGCGGGAAGAGGACAGCCAGAAGAAATCTGGCTCTAAGCATACCTGAGGGAAATGGAGCTTGGTTTGAGGTTAGCAAGAGTGATAGCAAAAGTAATCCACAGACCTACACCTCCTTTCACCTCTTTTTTTTGCCTTTGACACTCATTTCCAACTGTCCTGTTGTACCAAGCCCTTTCTGCCTGTTTTCTGTCACCTGGTGGTCAAACACTGCAGCCCCTTCTGAGGCAAACCCCTCCTTTTCCTGGCACCAGGGCTGCCACCACCCTGCAGTCAGTCCTGGCTCTGCCCAAAGCTCTTGCACCACCAAGACCTTGTGCAAACCTTCATCATCCCAAGCACTGAAGACCCTGCCTAGGCTGAGAGATGCTGAACCTGGCATTCCAGGCTTGGGGGATTGATGTGAGGCTCAATCACATCAATGTTGTACATCCACACAGATCCAAACTCTAGGGAAACCACCTTTGCACCAACACATTTCACATAAAACCTGCTGGTTCCACACTCATCAGAAACATTGTGTTTCCAGGTTTTTCTGTGGCGTTAGGGTCCTGCTGAGACAAGACACGCTGCATAAAACAGTGTCCCTTCCCTTGCCACAATGGCAGCCTTGTGTTTAATCCCTTTGCTCAGCAGCCTGGACAAAGTTACCTTGTGTGCTGAGCCTCTGCAAAGGCCTGGTTGGTGCCAAACATGCTGAATCCAGAGGAAGTGAATTCCAGCAGGGAGCCCCCTCCTTGGCACCTCACTGTTGCAAGGGCCAAGTGCTAGCACTGATTTTCTCTCATGTTTCTCCATCATTGCTAAATCTCTATCTGCAAACCCTACCAAACTTTTTCACCAGTCCATCGCTCCCTGTGGGTTGTGTTTCCTTTAGGGACAACACCTAGCTGGGAAATAATGCTACATTAAAACGATCCTGTCTACCTCTGCCTCCTGAATCCTAAAAGAAACCACATAACTCTTGAACTTTTCCTGAAGAAGGAAAAAGTAGAGGTGGAGTATGAAGAAGAGTCCAGAGCTGGCTTCCCCAAACCACAAAATACACATATCCTACCTTAGCACCCAGTTCTGATTGACTGTGGCTGAACTGAGAAAGGGCTTTCTTGGGTCTTTATAAATATTTCAGTCCTCAGCACTTAGCAGTGCAAAGTGGAAAATAACTTTCAAATATTACATTCTGCACATCTACCACCCAATAATTACATGAGGTCCTGGTTAGAGCAGTGAAAGAGATACCCCAGGGAAAACTTCAGCCCTTGCAGAAGTGGGATGAGCAAGTTGTGCTCTCAGATTTTCCTCTCTCCTGCAGGACACTGAACATGCCATCTCCCTTCCCAGCTCAGGAATACTGCTAGCTACAGGTCAGCATTTGTTTATTCCTTGCAGTTTTCCTAGTGATGAAAGCCAGCTGCTTGAATTTACTGCATGTAGAGAAAGCATCACGTGTTAGAGAAATGGGGGGTTTGGAATCTCATTGTGAATTTATAATTGCAGGAAAAGAACAAAATATGATTAACAAGAGCCTTAAGTAGTAATACAGAAAGAATCCTTTGCAGTGAGAATAAAACCCCAGCAATTATTTTTGGTGAGCAAAACCAGGCAGGACAGAGATACTGTTTGTATTTGCACATGGCTTCAAGATGCTGGCTTGCTGTTGTGTGTAACAATATAAATCACTCCCAGACCAGGCCTGTACCCAAATGAGCCCACATTCAGCGTGGTCAAAGGCCACTGAACCACACTGATTGAAACTAAAGAGGCCTTTGGGACATGGGGCTTGCAGGCTTTGATAGGAATTTGTAAGCCATTCTTTCCTCTCCTTCAATGTGAGCTCTGAAGGGGCTGATTTTAGCATCAGCACTATTGGGGAACTGTGATCACAGTACATTCCATGTTGAATTTAAAAAACTTAGCAGTGCTTCAATAAACAAGCGGCGCACAGTTCAAATCCCCTGAACCCAACAAATTAAAGCAACTAGCTTCAGAATTGCAAAATCAAGCACACAGTTTCTTGAGAAGCCTTTGATAAAAACAAGCAGAGAAAAGCCAAATGAAAGGTTGCTTACCCGAGTGCCTTTTGGGCCAGATTCCCCTATGGGGCCAGGTAAACCCTAGAACAGAAGGGACAAAACAAAGACAAATGTGGACAACATTTAACTTAAAATAACAAGCAGTGCCAACCCCCCAAGCACCATCTCTGCATGGTTCTTCTTTACGTGCTTCTTAAAGCTCTTAAAGCTTTAAGTGCTGCGTGGTTCTCCTTTAAGGTTTTGTTTTAAGAGTCCAAGGAGTATCAACAAAGGAGAAAAAAAGACAAAATTATACAAATAACAGATCTCCCATTGTTGGGGAGCTGGGACTCAGCAGAACCTGAGACTGCTGCACATAGTGAGCCTTCCCTGGGGCTGAAGTAGAGATTTCTGATGATAAAGACCACAAGGGCTGATGCAGTGGGGTGCCCAGAGATTGTGTTACACTTCAGATGCGAGGCACAGTGATGCTCTGTGCCCAACAGCTCTGCATTCATCTTCCTGCCTAACCAAACACATGCATATCAAATGCATTCCAATACCTGCTTGGGGAACACTGATGCAATGAGAAAAGTCTAATTTCTACAGCCTAGAAAGTCACTTAGCAGTGCAGGTACTATGATATCTCTAACCCTTTGCAGCCTCAGCTATGGAAAGAATGGAAAATTCATTCCCCATTCTAAATCTATGCATAATGCTGCTCACTTAAAGTACTGCAAAGAAGAAAAGTGTAAAAATGCAAAACAAATTTTCATGTTTATTGCCTTCTAGCATGTTTCCAGATCAACTTTTTTTCTAGTTCCAAATGTTGATGGGATTTTCTGGGGGGGAAAAAAAAAAAAGGCCAAGTCCATATTTTCTTCAGCTGGCAGCACTGCAGGCTCAGCCTGGGATGTGAAAGTTGGGTTGTGCTCTTTCCTGGCTCCTGCATCATTGCCAAAGATTTCAGGCATCAGGGTGAAGTTACAATCCTGCCTGTGAAGCACAAACCAAACCCGAGCCAAGCGCTCTCTCCCATCACTGCAGAGCCAGCACAGCTGACAGGAGTAAGAAGCAGTAAAATCTCACTAAAGCAAACAGCTCTGATGCAGGATACACACAGCATGCAGATAGGCTGAAAAAAGCTGCCTTAAAAAATTTTAAAAGTCACTTTCCTGACCCAAACCAAGTTTTAAGAAGACAGTTTTGTTCTTTGAATGTCAAGGCACAGATTTCATCCTGCTTATCTGATGGGCTGAATTGCTGAACAGCATTCATTAACCTTGTATGTCCAAAATCTCTTGGACCTCTGCTTATTAGTCATCTAACACACATTCACACCTGGGAGACTGTGGCATGTTCAGCTTTAAGAGCCTTTCAAAGTATGAATGGAGCTTTTAGTCAGGTGCATAAAGGTCCCATCCAGTTCTGCCATCTGCACCCTCCAGTGTGCTAAGCAAGGTATCAGTTTAATTTTCAATTTAAAATGGGTCATGCATTATTGACAGTCTGAGGCAGAGAGATGCAGACTTGTTCTGCAGGTCTAGTTCACATTTAATCCAATAGCCTACACATCTGGATAAAAAATTCACATCCAAACTCAAGGTAAGTCTGAAAGAGTCAGGACAGAGCATTTGGGATCTTTGACATCTGCCTGGTCTCCTGACTTACAGAAAAACGTGGCAGAACCCAACATTAATGTGTCCATTTTAGAAAACCTGACAAACTCACTTCACCACAAAATATTACAGGGCTGAATGTTCTGTCCTCCAAGAGATTCAATTTTTTAAGATCTTACCAATTCTCCTCTTTCCTTTCCACTGCTCAGCATCTTACATCAGTAGGACAACAGTGTCCCATCTCGATCCATTACCCCATGCGCACTACTCCACTCCTAAAGTTGTCTTTATGTAAGGTTTTTCAGCATCAGAACAAAGACTTGATTGCCTTTCATCGTCTTTTTTGCAGCTGCAAATATGATTTATATATATATATATATATTTACAGTACATGCATAATATTATGATTATGCCAGTGCATTTTACTAGTGAGAATTCATCTAAATCTCCTCCTCCAATAATAAATACGCCTTTTTCCATCTCAGGTTTCTAACTTGTCCAACATTAGATGCAAAATATGTCTAAAAGAGACGGGTTAGCAGCTTGCAGGTGTCTCTCTGCTCTGCTGTTCTGTTTTTTCCCCATTGTTATGTTGAATAAAAACCTGTCAGAATTTGCTATAGAAATTCAGGTTTTATCTATCATAGACACAAAGCACTTTATAACAACATCTCAGAGCTGAAAAAAATGTGTTATTGGTACAACATCTTGAGGAGGAAAGACGGAAAATATTCAGAGATCAAGTATTCAAATATACCAACATTTTCTAGAGGACTGCAGTGTCCTTAATGGGGCATGTCTTTAGCTACTTGCACACCCAAATCCCTATTCTGTGCACAGCACGATGAGATTTACTGCACCTGCCTGCCAGGATAACCTTTGACACCTGGACTTCCAGCCGGTCCTTGCTTGCCCTTTGGAGAGAAAAAAGAAAAGGCACAAAAGGTCAGGTGAATGTCCCACTTGGGAAGTGTTTTTAGCTGCATCCTTGTGGAACGGATTAACCTGATGCACATTTATCGAAGGGAAAAAGATATTAGGGGGTAGATAATGAAGTTAATTAACAAGGGGGGAAGACACACAGAAGCCAAGTCAATAGGATCCATGCACTAAGGAAGTGCTGCTGTTTCTCCTTCTCCTTTCCTTTGCAGGGAAAGCAGCAGACAGTGTGGAACAAGGAGGCTAAGAGAAGGTGTAAGGCTGCATCTATATCTGGCATATGGAACCGTTTTGCTGGTGGGAAAGCACTGCCAAAATTCTTCAAAACTAAAAGGATTCATGTATAATATCCTTTAACATCGTTGCTAACAGGGCCTGCTATTCATTGCCTTTTTTTTTTTTTACTGCATTGCAAACATCAGACTTAACCAAATAAAGAGGGGGGAGAAAAGGGGAGAGGGGGAATGGGCTTTGGGAAGGGAATTACATATACTCAAGACAGTGTGGTTAGTAAAGCCCAGGTGAAATTAATGTAAAAAGACAAATAAAGGGGGAGGACTATGAACTAGTTTTTCTTCCCCCAAGTAAACTTAGTGTGGCTGAGCAGTAAAAATTAGAAATTAAATTTAGGAACCCCAAGGCAGTCTCCTCCTACCATCCCGTTGATGCTGGGTCCGTGTGTGTGCTCAGATCCCGGTGTGTGACAAGCTGCCCTGGAAGGAGCTGTCTGTCCACACTGAGCAGGCTGTACCAGAGCCAAACCAGCATCACAGCCAGCAAACCCATCCCTCCTTAAAGGTTCACTGTTGGGAAGTGGGAAAACTCACCTGGTCTCCAGGGTGACCTAGTGGTCCAGGGTAGCCTTTATATCCCTGTCAAAATAGGATGGAAGAGATGAATACTAAGAAACAAAAATATAGTAAACCAATTTGGATTTGGTTTTAACTTGTCTTTGTAGGTGGGACTAAAGTTCTGAGAAGAAGCATGATTTTAGACAGCATGACACAATCATGCAAACTTTTATCAAGCTAGTTTGTGCTTGCACCACCCAAACCTGCTGAAGTGCCCTGCTGGGGTCTGGGGTGGTGCATGCTCCAGAAAGAATTGCTCCACGAACATGTTTAGAGTGGTCTCCATGCTCAGATCTATCTATTTGTAATCACACCTTGAGTAAGGCTGTCCTTAATCCTCAGGAAACCACAGGCCTGTAGAATGAAATGTTGGCTTCGGGCACACTGGGGACTACAACAACACGAGTCACTCGTGTTTCAGAGCTCTTACTTTTGCTTTAGAATTTGAAATGCCACAGGAAACACCAAAACAACCATTTACTGTCACAGGAAACTTCAATTTTTCTACCTTGAACTTGTCCATCTTCCAGCTTTTCTAATTATTACAAGATTCAGAGTCCTTCATTATGAAGCTACCAAAAATGGTGAGCAAGCTGCCTCTCAACCTGCTCTCTCTGCTGAATTAATTAGAATGAGTTTCTTAATCCACCTTGCTTGCTGGCAAGTGTTTCAGGTTTCAAATCATTCTCACAGGTCTTTCATAAACCTGCTTCAGTTTGTTTGTATTTCATTTATTTGGGGGATGCAGACACTGGAACAGGACAAGGGCAGCCTGTTTGACTGTAGACTGAGAATTGTGTGTTTTCTAAGGCAGTTTGCTTGCTCCTGCATTTACCTAGAGCTCCCTTCAGAGTAAATTCTGTATGTAATGGACACTTCAGATTTTTTCCCTCTTCTTTATTATTTTGCTTCAGCTATTTAAAACAAACTCAATTCCATCAAGAGAAGCAGATCAGGAGATTAAACTCAGTTACAGAGATTTAGCTGGGCTAACTAGCAAGATTTAAAAAAGAAAAAAAAAAGGGGGGGGGGAGGGGAATTTAACTTGAAACAAAAGGGAGGAAAAAAACAACAACCATGGAACAATCCTTACACAAATACTAGAGAAATAACAAATTGCTTTCAAGGGTGGGTTACAACTAATTGTACCTCAGTCCTTGCCACTCACCCTGTCCTGGCCAGGGCTCCAGCCCACCTCATCTGTCTGTGAACTCCACAGGGAGTGTCCCTGCTCTGGAAGCCATCACCAGACCCAGGGGTGACCCAACACTTGGCCTTTGGCTCCACTCACCACATGAACCTGGGACTGTTTTCTGCTCCCAGGTCCACACCTCTGCTTAACAGCTTTTTTATTCTTCCCACGGGCTATTCCAGACCCGCAGCCTGAGCCTTTTCTGGCAGGGTGTGCAATGCTCTCAGCCATCCTGGCCACTACCCACTCCCCTTTGCATTCCTCCTGCTTTGCTATTTCAGACAGTCTGGCCTGGAAAGATGTTGATTCCCTTCTCACCAGTTCTCTCCTGCTTGACCTTGCTGATGTACCAGGGCTCTGGACAGAGCTGCACCTCTGACCTGAAAGACCCTTGCTTGAACCAGCTCAAGGGTCCTTTCTCCAAATGCTGTGAGAGCACTTCAGTCAGACACTCCTCATTGGAAGTGCCTCAGCAGCTCTTGGAGCAAGACCAGCACACAGCATTCCCTGCCCCTCTCCAGGAATCTGCCCCATGAAATCCCTCCCGCTCATCCTTCCCTGGCTCCTCGACTGGGGCTTAGCAGATAGGAGGGAGGATGCTCCACCCTGGTTGGGTGTCTGGCTGGAAGGTGAGAGCTGTCAACAGAAACATCCCTGGGTTCAGCATCTCCATCATTCCCTGGAATTTAGATTTCCATGGGGTTTTCTCCTGGGACCTCTACACAGTTCTTCCAGTCTGGAGCAGGAGCTACCTTTGTCTCCAGACAGCCGGAGCACCAAGCTTAGAAATATCCTGCTTTTCCACTGATAAGAAAGATGTGCCTGGCTTGGCTGCTCTGAGCCATTCTGCTCCAGCTGGGTTTCTTCAAGATGGGTGTTTTGAGCCTGCAATGTCCACCCAAAGTAGGTGGTTGTATGATGGTCCCTTGAGATGCTCAAAGCATGTCCTGAACTAAATTCTGCACCAAGCACCACATTGCTATTTCTGTAGTGGTAAGTGAATGGCATTTAGGTTAAATATGTAGATACTCTGCTACTGTTGTATTCTATTAAATATCTTCTTCACTACATATTCTGGGCTCTGGGAAGTTTCAAACATGTATTTCTTCACAATATATCATAGTTGTTTCTGCCTCAGGTTAATTATAACGAGGGAAAACCAGAAAAGTTTGTGTATGTTAAAGCTGGCTGCAGTGTGAAAGTATTTACCTGCTAAAATCCTCTTCAAATAGCACTAAAATTACAGGGCAGAGGGTATGAAAACAACTGCATTTGCTCTTTTATCTGAACACTTCCTGATGATTACAGGGCACTCAACACAAAGGGCTGTGATTTAGAAAGAAAATTGCACTCCAGTGAAGGATTTACTAATCTCTGATGATATTTAAAATCCACTCTCTCCTAGCTAAAGGGATCCTCTTGCACTTTGGTAGGAAATGTGAAGAATAAAGGAGCCAGAGAATGAGACCTGCATACAGGATGTTTTGAAGCACTGCCCATTTCCCAGCTCTGTCTTTGCTCTCTGACTCCAATGAAGCTTTGCCTCTCTCACTGCTGCTGTTTTCTCTTCTAGAGTAATGAGGCTGCTCTGCTGAGATCTATCTCCAAGGTCGCAGTGGTCTGCAGCCCCAAACCAAAAACCAAAGCCCACAGATACCTCACAGGCACCAGAGAGACAGGAGGGAACATCCAAGTCCTGCCACCCTTCCTGAGAACTCCTGGTCTGCAAAAGCACCATTTGCTCTCTGTGGAGAGGATGAGGAATACACCAGCTGCTTCTAAGGCAGTTTCATGTACTTGTAGATGTGTGGAGCTAAAACAACTTTGGGGGTGCTCTGAGATCAGCCTGTCCAATCCTACAGAGTCCAAGTCCATCAGCATTCCCAAGGCAGGCACTGAGGAGTGAGCCACACTATCCAAAACCATATACTGCTGCTTGTGGCTCCAGCTCACGCTGCTGAGCCAGTGGTTTCATTTAGTGGGAAAAGTATTTTGTTTCTCCTGGTGAAATGTTTTGCCCATTTGAAGGTTTCTACGTGGTGTTCTCAGATCAAAGCCCTGAGAGCCCTTTTTGCAGCCCCTCCATGGAGTGAGAGGAGGGATGTCCATTCCCGAGGCGTTGCTGTTTTCCAGTAGCCAAGATATGTTGCCCACCTTCAGCCAAGTACCAGTGTATTTTCACTGGGAGAATGCCAGCAGGGAATCCAGATTAAAAAAAAAAATTAAAAAATTTCCAAACATTTCTCCAACAGCTGTAAATTTTTTCTCAATGCAAGATGCTAATAAAATCCAGGTTACACCAAACCCACTGCCAGACTAGTGCTACTGGGAGGTGTTTTTAAGCTGCACCAAAGGAAAAATTTCAACATCCAACTTGCTCATTACTCGAAGAAACAGAAGCATACACCTGCCTTTACCCTGTCCTGTGAGAGTTAAGATCAGATGTGAAGGCCATGTGCTGGACTGGGGAATGTTTGTTCAATCTCCTATTCCTTCTCTGCTTTTTCCACTATGAGTCCTTGCACTCCTGACATTGCATTTTGCTGATCGTAACCACAGGGTTTTGTTTTATGAGCTGTTATACCAGGAAAATGGTATTCTTTGCACCCTATTAGTTAGAACTTGTTTGTGATAGCAAAAGATCTGTAATTAATCACTCAATTGCTCCTACTCCACACAGCACCCCAAGCGTGACCAGCCTTGGAGTAGAAAAATAAACTCAGCCCCTCCTCTTGGCAATTTGGTTCTAGTATAAAGCATACAACAAATAATCACAGAGAGGGAGGGTTCCTTCCAGCCTCCTCCACACTGCTCTTTCTCTCCATGGAGTCTTAAAACACACCCGAGGAGGTGTTTGTGTGCAGCTAATTGACCTGAGGAACAGTGTATGGTCAATGGCCCATTGACTGATGAAGTGGTGGAAACAAGATGCTAATTTTAACTGTTCAGTTTAGCTGTGGCAATATTGGCTTGCTGGGGAGTCGTGGCCACTGAGCCCCACTCAAACAGCTCTTTGCAACAGGTCCAGCTTCCAAAAAGAGAAACCAACCTACCAACACAGCCTGGAGCTAGAAATTCAGCTGAAATACTCTTGATATATGAAAGATGTGAGTTCCGCGTATGGATGGCTGAGCTATTGCTGTGCAGCCCTGAATGCATGGATACAGACACACACCCTGCTGTCCCAGGAAAACAGGGATGGATCTTGTGTTCTATCCTTACATACCCCTCTCTAGGCATAAATGTGTTGTTTGTGATGTTAATGGTGTTGAAACATCAATCTGGAAGCAAATAAATTAAAACCTGATCAGTGCTGACAGTCTCCAAGGAAAATAAAAGAGAAGGCACACAGATACTTTCTTGAAACATGTGTTACCGGGATAGACAGTCGTGGTTTCCTTGGAATGCTAGTACTGTTCTGAACACAACCTTTGAGTATTGCTGTTGGTTACAGAGCCCTTTAGTTAATGCACTGGCTCACCAGACCTAAACTGAGCTTGCTGAGGAACACCCAGTGTCAGGGTGCAGAGAGATGTGGAATACAAAGAAGGAACAGAATTCTGTATCCTGAATTTCATTTCACACTCTTACATAGTCTTTAGGCAGTTGCTTCAGCCTATCTTCCTAGGTTATACACCTGCAAAACAGGCATAAGGCTCTTTGCGTGGGTAGTGGGACTTTTAATTAAATCTTTTAGGCAGAGTTAAAGAAGAAAATTTTAACATAAAATTACCGATCTAATTCATTAGAAAAGAACACTCTTACCTTTCTACCAGGTGGTCCAGGGAACCCAGTTAAACCAGGTAAGCCCATGTCTCCCTGCAGGAAGCAAGCAAGTTCTATCAGTTTTCAGCAACATTTTCCCTATGCCTACTGCACTTACTGCAACTATTTTGCCGACACCAGCCCCCAACTATTGATATTTCTGGTTCTAATCACAACTCTTCAAAACCTGACTGGATAAGAAGTGTAGATTTAAACAACATCTCTATTAACTGGCTCATATAAATAATAACCCCAGTTAATTAATGGCAGCTGCTGCTGGAGTCCAGCTTTTTGCAAGCAGAATGAATGCGAGTTTTTTTCCCCTCAGTGATCTCATTCAGTCACATGCTTTATTCGCCTTTCAATAGGGATTGAAATCGTCAAGGCAAGGAAATTTTAGCTTTTAAATGCAATAAGAACAACAGGTACCTCAGCCAAATCCTGTGATTTGCTCTCACACTTTCCTACTGGACTGGCTCAGCCCATGGCTCCCATTCAGGTTGTGCTGGTGGTGTAATTATTTAACTTGCCCGTCTGACACGGACTGAAGGCAGGCTTTGGTGGGAGGGTTTGTTCAGTGGCCTGTCTTTCTGAAAAGGGATTGCATCACATCCCAGCTGGCAAACCCAAACCATCACAGAACAGATGAGCGCATTGCTGTGAGACCTCTCCAACACCCAACTCTTCTTTGGCCTCCTCTGATCAGGGTCAAAAACCCTGGAGTGCCTTCTTACTGAAATTCAGCAAATTTCCAGTATCTAGCTTAAAACTTCTACCACTCCAAACTCCTGCTAGAAACTCCTTATTCCTTTTACTGCTAACAGGAACAAGGCCCTGTTAACATAAGCTAAAGGTGATCTGGATTTCTCCCTTTTTTACACCAAGCATTATCTTCAAGAAAACAGTTCCAGACCCTGCAGGTGGATGATTCCACGTGATGCCACTCCAATATAGTGTACCAGAAATTTCAAAAGACATCTCACGCTGTTAAGTTAGAAGAATCATTTCAGACATAGCCTTCTGAATGTTTTCTAGCATTGCCTTCCATCTTGCAGTTGGTGTGGCTTCACTGTGCTTATAGAAGCATCTGGTGTCAAATGAAGGGGTCAAGCTCCTTATGGCTGGTGCTTTCTATGAGCTGTGCATTTATAGCAAGACTTAGGGTGAAAGGAAGAGAACTAGGCTTCTGCCCTGAACACGAGTTACCAAGGATTGTGCAGGCATCACTGAAAGAGCTAACTGAGGTAGATGTGGTAGAGCCCTGACTGCCCTACTGTTCATTTCTAGAATTCTGTGAGGGCTTGTTGCCTCACTAAAAATCACTCAGCTGTGAAACAGCAAAAATGAGAGTTGTAACTTATTGAAAAGAATTAGCAGAACTCTGATCCCTAACAACTGCTAAACCCAGAAAGCAGCTTTCCTTCCCAGCTGGGTGCTTTGTGTTATTTGAGCAGTCCTTGGTGGTAACCCCTCAGCGAGGTCCATGCCTTAGAAGCCTCTACCAAGAAACCTCTACCCTGATGGGGCTGCAGCATGAGGCAAATCCCTGCTCCTCGGCAAGAACATCCTTTCCTTGGCCTTCAAGGTTTTATTCCTTACACTGGGATTGCCTCTTGCTGCAGCTGCATGCCCAGAGCGTGGCTGTGCCTCAAATGTGCTACTCGAAACACTTGGCTGAAGTAGGCACATGCCTGTGGCAGCAGGGACTTCAGCTGGGCTGCAGATTGTGGATAAATTGGATAAACACTCAGACAACAATACTGTGGCAGGTGGCACCTCGGTGTCCTATGATCATTGACAGCTGCCTCTCTTCAGTCCTGAATGCAAGGTCTAAGCCTTATTTCCCAGTCCAATGTCTACTCGAGCAGCTGTGATACTTGTGGCTGCAGCACAGACTCCCTGTGTGTGTTTGCACAGGTCTGAAAGCCCACTGTGGCCTCGGGGTGACATCTCACCTTCTGCCCATTGCGAGCTTTTCCAGGTGACAGCCCAGGATCACCTTTCTGACCCTGAAATGAAAAACTTACATTAATGACATAATCCAAGGGCTCAGCCCACAGATGTGGTTCTGCTTCCACCAAGCCTCCAAATTAGAAAAACGTTTTGTTTTATCCCAGTCTTCCCCTACATCCCAAACATATTAAAGTGGCCAGGAATAGCTGTTTTGCCGGGGGTGGATTTGGTGAGTGATTGCTGCTGCTAAAGAATTGAGTTTTAAATAACAGTTGACAGTATTAAATTAGCTAAAGAAAGGATAACTGGAAGAAAGCAGTGTCAGGACTTTTGATACTTACTAGAACAAACAGTTGTGATTCCTTCCTTGTCTACAACTACCATCACAAAATAATTACCAAGCCTATTACTGGGCCTAAACCATCTTCTTGACAACTCACTAGATGCTGTTGCTTTTTTAACTGTGAGGAACAGATGAAACTGCAGAGAAAGTTATACTAATTAGACACCCCCAACAGCAAGAGCAATTGTGAGGCTCCCAGGCTGGCAGAAAGCAGCACACTTGACCTTAAGTGGCAGCATTCCTTATTTTCCTCCTTAACAACCATGATGAGGGAAATTACAGTTTGAGGCTGTGATCTGACGAACACAGGCTGGAATCTCAGCAGCATTTGATCATCTAATTAAAGCAGATTCCTTTGGAAATCCCACTTCAAATTCTCAAAAGGTGGAAAGGTAATGTGAGCACCTAACAGGGGGAGAGATGCAAACAGGAAAATCTAGAAGAGATTGATGTGTGCCAGGTTCTTTGGGTAGGGGAGAGGTAAAGTTTAGCACACATAACATCTCTTCTGGCACAGCCAGGATGGGTACCCCAGGATCAGTCATTATTTAACACCCCATGAATCATAAACAAGCCACAACCTCTGTGTGCCACATCAGCACAGGACAGTTGGGAGGGTTAATTAACGGCTGTCAAGTGCTTGGAGGGCAGGGGAGATCCAGAAAGGAGCAATACTGGATATTAACTGGCACTTCTCATGAGCAGCACAGAGCTCCAGTCACAGCCAGCTGAGCTGCTCTTCCACACAGCCTCATGAGAGTACATTCCACATGTACTTTCCACCTTGCACAGAGTGTAAATCTCCCCTTCTCCTCCTCCTCCAGCATCCACCACAAGCTGTGAGACTCAGGAGTGAGACTGCTTGGCTCTGAACTGTAGGGAGCACTGCAGATTCAAGGCAGATGCATCTGCACAAATTCTGAATGAAGGCTGCCGGGTTTCCAAACAGTAAATGAAGTCATGCAGATAATCTTGCTTTGCATGCAGCTGTTATCAGGGCAATTCTCCCACTCCTTGAGCTTCAGAGCAGTCAGTGGGTGCTGCCACTGCTGGGAACAGATTAGAGCAGCCCTTGGGACTGCTGGGTGTTAATTTCTACCCTGCAAAATTAATTTACTGCAGCAGGTAGACACCCACCACTTTCCCTAAATCCTCCCATGTGCTCCATGCAATGACTTTGAGACATGGAAAAGAACACAAGCCTCTTGTGTTTTCCCCTGGGAAGCTCCAGGTCACATTAGCAAAGTCTGCTTGGCACTGGTTCTGTGTTCAGCACTGCTGAGACCATCACACAGGTGGAGAACTCAGGCACAAGCAGGATCACATGTCCCCAGGATTAATTAGCAATGGGACCAGAGGGAATGGATGCCTGGATGTGAGAGCTGAAATTGTGGATTAAGTGCTTGAGTCTTTTTACACAGCAATGACAACAGGGGAATTAACCTAAGTCTTGTCCATCACCAAGCTGTAGCACCTTTCCCACAAGCTTCTCTCTTTTCCCTCCTAACTTACTGAGAACACTTCTTCCTCTTGTAAAGGAAGAAATCATTTTCTTCTATGGTTTTTTCCTACCTGGGAGAAGTCTAGAGCTGTGCAATTTAAACATCTCAGTTTTGCAATCCCACTAACACTATTTTAAACATCAGTGAGCCAAACTGATGAGCTACCCTGGAGAAAAAACATTCACTAAACTCAATGTTTTCTGAGCGCTTTAACAAGAGATTTATCCAGAGCAGCAAATCATACTAATACCTGATGCCAAAAGCCTCCAGGTGAGAGATGCAAACCCAACTCTTGAAATGGCTTTTGAAAACACATCTTGTCAGATCATCTTCCCAATCCCAAACTCTGTTAGGTCATCCTGAGAGCTACATCCAGTTGTTAGCAAAACCACCCCTCCTATCCCCCAACAGCTTTCAGGTGACAGACCCAGCCACAACCCCAGCCCAGCCTCTGTGGCTACAGCAGTTTCAGAGGTTATCTGCAATAATCAGTCTCTGCTAACCAGATGCAACAGCAATTTTACAACTGCCAAGGACAACAAGCAGAATGCAGAAAGTGGCAAGAATCCCCCCTTAAGCAGTTTCACATCATGAATTGCTGAGCTAAGCACCACAGGCTAAATTCCCAGGTGGCACAAGCAGGTGTAATGCCACTGGAGTCAGTGGAACCATGCCCAAGCAGATCAGCAGGATTTTGGCTCAACAGCTACAAACAGCTCTGTGCAAAGGATCAGCTTCCTGAGCCCAAGGAATTACAAGTGCTCAGCTCCAGTGGTGAGAATAAAGTGGGCTCTGCACAGGGGTGACTGTGAAATGCAGAAACACAACTGAAACACTACAACCAGGCAGGAGACACACAAAAACGCCCAGAGCCTGCAGTGCCACACCACAGCCCTTGCACAGAGCTTACAAGGGCTCTGGTCATTCAGCTGATAAAAATTATGCTCCTGGGTCCCTTTGTAAGTGACAATGACTTGGTGTTAGTCATGGTTTCCAAGCTGTATCTATCTGGGAAACTTCAATTTCCTTTCTTAGATTGCTTGGTTGTTTTTTTTTTTTTTTTCTGTGGGATTAACTAAGCAAGACCAAGTCCAGCAGCCACTGGACAGCTCTCAGCAAGAGAAGTTCTACTTGGGGCTGCTCTGCCCCAAGTTGTCCAAGTTGAGATCTCACAAGTCCATAATTTGTGCCATGTGCTGGGTCTATTAAGAAGATTCATACCTCTGAAAGTGTCCAAGGCCAGGTTGGATGAAACTCTGAGTGACCTTGTCTAGTAGAGGGTGTCCCTGCCCATAGCAGGGGGTTGGAATGAGATGAGCTTTAAATTTCCAACCCAAACCATTCTTTGATGATTTTATGATGAAGACATCAGGTACCAGGTGCAGGCAGTTAAAACATAAGGGGGTGAAATACCACTTTTTGGGGCAAAGTCCATCTTCTGGGACTGGTGTAACACCAGAGAATTGAAGGGAAGGAGCAGAGTCAAAACTCTGACATCTGACACACACCTTCCAAAGAGCATTTCTGAGGCAGAGATGATGTAATCATGGCTTACCAGGCTCTCCCTGCTAGAGGTGAACCTTGGCCGTGGCCTGGGCTGAGCTCCAGTTCTCACATCCCACTGCAAGCCTAATACTTCTTTTGACAAAGCACCATGAACAGACCAATCCTGCAAATGGTGGCTGGATAAAAATAAAATATATCACAGAGCCTGGTGACACCAGATCTCTGCTGCAGACTTGCAGCTCTCCATCCACTGAGACTTCCTGCTGCCAGACTGTGCATTGAGATGGAGGAAAAATGCTCACAGTAAGATTTAATTTCTATTAGGTGACCAACTGAATATAACTTTGCAGCCAAATGATGATTTCTGACAAGTCATTAGGCTAAAAGTGTTTTAAAAAAAATCCTGTAGCATAGAAACATAGTTTGACTCTACAGCTTGAACCAGGCTGGATTTGCAGGGCTGAAAGTTAGATAAAAGACGTTTGATTTGACTTATAAAACTCAACAAGTGTGATCTGGAAGTCATTGATGGAGAATAAATGCAGAACACTAAGATGTAGAACTTTTACAGGCCCACTTTTCAGGCCGTATGTGGAATTTAAACCAGCTGCTGTTCACCAGCATGTCTCCAGTGCCTAATTTTTAATCACGTAGAGGCAGCATGCCAAGTTTCCAGAATCTTTTTCCCAGAGCATCAATAGTGCTCATAACATCTCTGCCTACTGATGAGATCATGAAAAGACAGAACTGTCGCTCACACCTTTCTCTGTTTGGCTGAGACATCCCACAGCGTCCCTGGTACTGAAAATCTCTGTTAAGTATTGCCTCTCCAAACTCCATTGTTCTTTAGTCCAACACAGATGTTATAAAATATAAACCTATTCCTTTGTAAACAATCATACCAAAGCAATCCAAACCAATTTTCCAGGAACTTTACAGTCTTTAGGTAACACAAAGCCTTATACATGGAATGAGCTGGGAATTAAAACACCTTTTGGAAGGGTTTTGCTGCACACTGCATTAGGACCCCTTCAGAGCCACATCTGTGCTCAATACCAGGAAAAGGAGAGGGTTCAGCTGCAGGGGGTCATTCCCACCTCACTGTGTTTCAGCTGCCACCCGGAGGGAATGTGTGCACAGGAGAAAAGGACAAAACACAGGGCCCCTGGCACTGCAGGAGGTCTGTGAGCCCTCGTGGGAGAGGTGAGGGCATCCAGAAGGAAGCCATGAGATCGGTTTGGGAGGATTGATGGAGTTCAGAGTTCCCAGAAACTCTGGAGAGGGAAAGAGAGAAGGAGTTTCAGGAGGACAACAGCAGAGGAAGATGCTGGGGGCTGCCAGTCACTCCTGCCACTGTCCAAACTCAAAGGTGGAGGAACAGACTGCAAAATCCAGAGGAGAGAAATGAGGAAGCAAAGAAATTCAGAGCTGGTGGAGGTCTGGAGTGGGAGGATTCCCCTGCTCTCATGTAGCATAGCAGTTTGTGCCCTGGCACAGGCATAGCTTAAGCAGGATCCTAATTAGGCAGCCTCTGAAATTCAGGAGAACCAAGGATGGAGGCACAGAGCAGGGTCTCTCGGGGCACAGGAAAAGGTCTTGGCTGTGCTGCTGGAGAGCCCTGGTGAGAGCAGGAGGGAGGGAGAAATGGGTTCAGCCACTGTCTTTTTGTACAGAGCAGGATAAAGGGAAGCTGTCCTTCTCCCAGGATGTCCTGTGGCATGGGAAGGTGAAAGCTCCTCACACCAGTTCATACTTACCTTCAGTCCTGGGGGACCAGGTGAGCCGGGGTTTCCATGGGGACCTGGGGGGCCCTAAAACACACAACAAACACAAAACTGAGTCAAAAGGAGACAGTGGGAATCTGCATTAACCCTGGAGCAGCTGAAAGCCTCTGGCTGTGCTGTGCCAGACCTAACCCACAGCCCCAGAGCCCGTGCCCTGGCAGGGGGGTGGTGGCACTGGGACCCTCCCTGGCACCCACAGAAGGGGAAGCTCAGCTGCCGATACCCACCGGCCTCTGCGGAAGGGGATGTGTCACTCTCCACAAGACATGTCATGACACTGAGATAATTTGGGTAAACCAAACATTCCACAGGTCAGGGGAGTCCAAGCTCTGAGAGGAGACCCAGCAGAAGGGGATGGAAGCAGGCAGAGGGGAGTGGAAGTGTGTGGGGGTGTTAACAATTTTCTTTTTTTTGGTCAGAATTGAAGAGAACAGAAGTAATTACTACAGGGAAATTGTTCAGCTCTTTGGGGTGAACTTATTTTCCCTACAAGGCAACCAGATTTTTGCCTTTAGAAGTTGGAAAGAAAATGGATAATCAGGCAGCAATACAGTGGGAATAGCAGTAAGTCCATGTAAACCCTTTAAATCCATATTTCACATAGCTAAATCTCTATTTTTCCTTAGATCTCACAAGCCAGTGACACTGTCAGAGCATCTACCTCAAATCACATACACCAGTATCTCCTTTTACACCATGTTTTAAAAGCATCCTGCATATTTTCCAAAGACTATTTAAGGAGTTATCTGGAATAAGGAGCTAAGAATAGTTTATGCATGGGTTGCACACAGCACAGAAGATCTGCTAACCTTTCAGGCAGAAGTAATAATAATTCTAAGTCCTCTTGAACACGTTCCTGGGAAATGAAACAACCTGAAGATTCAACTCCAAGAATTCTGCCAAGAATGTGTGAGAGCTGTACACCACCACGAGGAGCCCTTTATATACCCTCGAGTAAGGGGAGTACAGGCAAGGGGATAAAAAAACCACTCAGGCACTTTCTCAGCAAGCTGTAGGATTTTCAATGAGCATTTTGGGGACAAAATCTTCAGGGTCTGATTTCCAAGGAAAATCACTGCACTTAAACATGCCACTGCCAGCCAAGTCCAGTGCACTAATCTCTACTCAGTTTTATTTTTACTGCATTTTAATAGAAAATAATGCCTTTTATTAATGCATCTTGTGGTACAGACAGTTACTGAGTGCTCAGTTCTATTTCACAACGTGCTGCTCTGCTGGAAGAGGCTGCTTAATTAAAAGACTGAAACTGAACTTTTCAAATGGCAGTTTTTACCCAAATTAACATCCCATTCTTAAATTCCTTCCAAATTTTGTACCTGAACCCAAATACATTTATTGCCCCATTCTTAATTTCCTTCCAAATTTTCACCTGAAATTCTTCTGTTTAGCCTGGCTGTGAATTTCCAGTAAAACTGAAACAGCTTTAATTAAAATTAAGGTGCTTGAGTATCAGCTTTTCATCTGAAAACCCATACAGCTGCTGTAGCCAGGGTACCTGGACACTGAGGAGTCTTTAAATAAATTCATCTTCCCAGCAAACTGTGGAATCACCTGCCTATATTATTGGGTGGGACACTGAAAGAGAGACTGAATGTGCTGCTTAAGGTAATTCACCAAGTCTGTGGTGGCAAAAATGCTTCAGCCCAAGTCTTTCAAGTCTCAAATATTTAGGAAAATTAATAATAAGTGAGTGACAGAAATCAGAACAGCAAAGTCTCTATAAACGATGAGTTCCTAAAAAGCTTTTACGCATAAGCAATAATTGAGGTAGTTCTGAACAGGGTTCATAAATCCAGCCTGCTGCTGGATTTCAGGAAAGAATTCAGCTGTAATTCAACTTGGGACTGAGGCAGCTTGGCCCAAAGCCCACGTCAGTGCAGTCATTTGAAGTTTGTGCTCCACCATAGCCCAGGGCAGGCTTACGACAGTGTCCTGCTGGAGGGGAGCAGCTTGGTGTGGTGTGACTCCCAGATGAAAGTGATGGTTTCCAGCAGGAAATCTGGAATGTGGGAAGCTCAGCTGCCAATCCAGAGCTCCTGGATAAGAGACTAATCACACCCCCAGCAAAATCTGGTGTGGGCTCTTCCAGAGTAAACCAAAGCACAGCAACAAAATCCTAAAAAGCCTTAACCAGAAGGAGGGGAGACGGGAGGAAGAATCCAGTTGCAGTTTCTAGTGATTAAACATGTGATTATGAAAACAGAGACCCTTGAGATAAAACAGAGCCTTCACCACTGAGCTCAATGAGTCTGACAGAATGTATCCAGTGTAATCCAGGCAAAAGAAGGTCAGAGACTCATCCTGTCCCTAAAGACCGATGTGGTCTTATTCTAGTGAGAAGTGGCCACATCCTGATGATGAAGTGACAGTGGGAAGTCCAGTCTGGCATGAAGGAAACTGCTGTGACCAGTTCTGGGGTTTGTGTTAGACATCTGAAACTGCTCTGGGAACTGGGGAGAGAAAAGGGTGTAGTCTGGCAGCAGTCCTAAAAATTGTTAAAAATAATTGATCTTGATGTGTTCCAACATGGTGATCCCTGAATCTATGATTCCACCCACATTCTTGGCAGAGGAGGAAGAGGCTGTGTGGTACAGTTAGATGGGCTGAGTAACAAAAGGTGCAGGACAGCAGCTGCATCACGAGCTCTCAGCAACAGTTAATTGCCGTATTTTATTCATTCGATCCTGGATTAATTCAATTTGCCACTCACACCTAGAAATTTGGATTCTCCTAAATATATTTATCATCAATACATCAGTTTCGCTCTTCTTATCTACACACAGGGTAGGACAATGCTGAGAACAGTGAATGAAAAAATCCCAGTGCATGAGTCACTATTTGCTTGGGTGCTCATTCTCCCACCCCCTTTGGCTTCCTATAGCTGCTGAAACAATCCAATCTAGCAGCAGGCAAACTTGCATCTGAAACCTTCCAAGCCTTGTACCAGAAACTCCGTGGAAAATTTTACCATGGAGCAGCAGCAGCCCAAGGTTACCCCATGGCACGGAGACCAGAACAATCCCTGGATTTGTTCTCCAAGGGAGGAGGGGTTCCCATCTCCCTGGAATGTCTTCTCCATGAATGTGAACGATGCTGCTTGAGAATGACACTGGGTCACCCAGTTCAGCTTGGGGATTCCTGGAGATGGGACCCTGCTCACAGAAGCGCTTTTATGACTAGTGGTTCACAGCCCACAAAAATTAACAAAAGTGTAACTGTGCATAGCTCCTCCCAATCCTCCAGCGTTCACAGGGAGGGGGAAAAAAATTCCTCCCAACTCCTGCTAAATGCTAGAGAGCTCCAGTCAGAGAAATGACCGCTCATTTGAAACTCATTATGTCTTGGGGTTTCACTGCGTAAAGCAACTCTTTCTGCTTCTGACCTACAGATCCACTGTGACCTCTGGCTTATTGAAAAAGAGCTAAATATTTGAAGTGAAGTCAAGCAAACTGTTTCTTTAAACACTTTCAGAAACTGGAAAATCTTCCTAATGGAATGAGGATACTGGGGAATCTCCACAGCTGATTGAGTTGTTTGTTTCATGAGGGAAGCCCTGCATTTCGAAGGAAAGGGAGATTTTTTCCAGCCACAGACCAAATGTAACAGGGACATGTTACACTCGGACCTCACAGTCTTTCAAGCTGCTGTGGTTCACAGGAGGATGGCAAGTGCATCCTGAAGCATCAGGGAGTGCATAAATATTGCCTTCACTCATCCATTTCGATTTCTCCCATGTTGTCTCTGAGTTTAAATGAACCAAGAGCGATTACAGCATGTCAGGCTTTTTATTCCTGATTCTGCCTCTGACCTGTTGTGTGGACAGGGATAAAACACTCCTTGTACCTGCGTTTGCTCACCTGTTGGAGAAGGAGTGACTTCCAGTGGGACCGGACTTCCTGAATTATTTAAGTGTTTTGGAAAGTTTGACCATTGCTCTTTTGTTGTTGTCCTGGAGACTGAGCAAACAACCAAGGCCAGGTTGGACAGGGCTTGGAGCAACCTGGTCTAGTGGAAGGTTCCCTGCCCATGGTGTCAGGTTGGAACAAGATGATCTTTAAGGTCCCTTTCAACCCAAACCATTCCATGAACGGGACTCCTATCTGGCATGTATCTGAGACTTACTGTTTCCTTTACATAGAGGCAAAACAGGTAACTGGGATTTCCACAGCCTCATTTGGAAAGCAGAGTTTAAGACCAAGTGTCACTCCTCACAGCACTTTTCTGTAGACCTGACCACACTGTGGGCACTTTGTGGGTCAAACTACGCCAGTGAGGGCTGGAATGAGTCACAGTTCGTCGTGGATGCAGATGTGCTGTCCAAAACCCCTCATGCAGGCAGCACTGGGTGAAGCTCACAGAGCCCGGGGTGAGGCAGGAACAAGCTGCAATGGCGAAGGAATTACTGCTCCAGTGGGAGCCCTTTGTTGACAGCTCCTTGTAGAGCTTGTTGGCACGTCCCTGAGAGCAAACCCCAGCCCCAGCCTCTGCCTCCCTGAGAGACCCTGATGTTTGAAGAAATGCAAAGGTCAGGAAAAAAAGCTCAACACACACGGCTTGCACAGAACTGGGGGTGTCACCCAGTGCATCCCCAGTGCCACCACCCACCATTCACTCACGTGAAAAAGCCGTCCCACAGTCTGCCTGGCATTCCACATCATATAAAGCCAGGGAAATCCTTCATTGCTAACACTGCCATTCCCTTAGACCTGACACAGACACTTGATAACGCACACAGCACATTTATCCACGAACAAGCAGTGTGGACAGACCTCTTCTTATGCCTCAAATGCTTTACTGCAGACATGAAAGCTGAAATATATCCTAGCTGGATACAGACACAGAGAAACCTTTCCTGGAGAGCACACATGGCAGTACAGCAATATCTCTACTGATTGGAGAGCTCCTGAGATATATTATTAGCCATTCCCATTGCAATTTTTAACTCCTTTCCCTTGGAGTCCCTCAGGAAATAATGAGAAGAAGAAACACCCAGTTTTCATTTGTTATGAAAATGAAAATTTATCTTCATAGCTGCAGAGAGCAGAGCACAGGAATAGACTGAATCTGTCTCAGTGGGGCCCTGCTGCTGAGTGATAGGGTGTACAATTAAGTCCATGCTTCTGAAATGGGCATTTGCTTTTAAAAATTGAGAAATTGTTATTTTCAACAAGACTACCACTATCCACTCTGTTACCCTGCCTTGGACTGCTCTTGAATGCTGAGCTATGTCCTGATCAGAACCTCTTCCATGCTGTTACAGAGGCTGGGATGTGTTTTTGCAAAGCAGGTGGCATTGCCTACATGGAAGATCCACCCCCAGACTGCACAGGCAGGTCTGGTGATACTCATCTGCTGGAAACCAGCAGACAGATCCATGGGATCAGTCAGATTTTCTTACAGACTCTCACCCACCACAGTCTCACTCTCAAGGCAAAGCCTAATCAGAGACTTCATTTTACCCTGACCAACATGGGGGAACAAAGAGAGGAGACTATATGGGGTGGAAATTCTGCAAGTTACACCAAGGGCAATTAAATCTCATGCATGAGGCCATAAACTGCATTGGTGACCAAAAGATCCTTCTTTTTTTCTGCATCCAGCACTGCAAAGTTGCCTGCAATATTCACCTCTCATCTGGAGCTCCAGACTTGGGCTGGAGCCTGATGGGACTCCTCATGGCTTATCCATGGGCTGATGCAAGAACTCTGCAGCTGCTTTTTTGGAGGATTAGGTTAGGAGAGGTAGAGCATGACCCCTAATGTTGTGCATTTATTTTTAAGTGGTTCAAGCACAACAAAAGCAAAAGATGCAAGAATTCCCCTAAGCCTGTCTTAGTTCCTGGCAGCTCCACTTTCTAACAAATCCCTAAACCCCAAAGAGACACAAGAAAAAATTACTAGGAGAAACACAGCCTGAAGTCAAAACAATTTAGGCACAGAGCAGTCCTGTCTCCAGTGCTCCAGGCCAGACATTCACAGAGTGACCCTTCTGCCCCTTCCCAAAATTAGCACAGCCTCTTTGCAGAGGTTTGAGCCAAGCCAGGCTCAGCTGTGCTGAGCACTTCCTAACTGGGAACTCTCTCCTGGACCAATTCTCAGCACCTCTGGCAGGGACTGAGCTCAGAAACCCTCTTGCTTATTGTCTTTCAGATGATCATCTTAAATATAGGATGGAACATGCCACAGCTGGGGAACAACAGACCATAATGACACAGCTTCCATGATGCTATTTCTTTCAGAAAAAACTCAAGTGGAATTGGGATGTAGAGCTGAAATTTGGTCACTCATAGAGCAGGCAGGGGATGCAGCTGGGGACTCCAGACCTGGAGTTTAGTTTGCAAACCACAGGACTGCCAGAAGTAACACCAAACACTCCTCATAAGCAATGACCAGGGGTAGGAACCATCTCCCAGGCTTTAAAGGGGATGCCAAGAAATGCGAACTCTGAGCAATCTACTGATGTGGGAGCTGCTTGGGCACTTGTGACAGAAGACATCATGGCTGATGCTTCACTACTCTAACGTGGAACTGATTGTCCCATCTGTAAACATGAGCCTGGTGCCAAACCCTACTCACTTACAGCCCAAATCAGCTTTCAGGGCTGTTCACACAGGCCCTGGCTCCAGGGGTCCTGCAGACCTTCTGTGTTTCACTGTGTTGGAGAAAGGAGATGAGTTTATTTTTGCTGGTTACTGCGAGATTTCGCAGGAGTGTAACGAGTGTCCTGGGGGAATGCCGAGCCTCCCAGCCCTCAGCCTCTCGCTTGTTCTTTAAAGACATTACACGGGGTTGAGTTTTAGCCAAGTATGTGTGAGGAAATCTCCCTCTGCTGCCAGGCCAGGATGCTGCCTGGATCACAGATCCAAATATTCCCTTCTTCCAGCCTCAGACACTCACACCTTTGGATCCCCAACCCAACCGGCCCAGTGCTCAGGGAAGGGGCTCCATGGCTGTACCCTGTGGGACAGCACCATACTCCCAGGAAAACGGCACCATGCTACCAGGAGAACTGTGCCAGGATTTCACTGTATCCAGGTCAGGCACACTGCCCAGCCCTGGGAGAGTTAGGCCAGCGCAGAAGGCTTTTCTCACAGCTAGCTGCAGCACTCAGCTCCAGATGTTTCCTCAGCATAGCACTCAATGTTCAAAGATCATCATCAGAATTTCATTTGGGGACGAAGAAGTTCTACGAGAGCCATTGCGAATTCCTGAACAGATAAGATATTCTGCTTTAGAGCTTGAAACGGAGTCAGAGAGCAGGTCTCAGTCTGGGGAACAAAAAAATTCATTTCTGTGTGTGTTGAGTCCTTGGTCCTGGACCATGGTCCCACTAATGAAGGACTTTGAACTAAACAGTTTGTGAAAGATGGGGAGAGTGAAGGCAAGCACAAAAAGCAGCCAAAGCTAATATTCAGCACTGGGTTTGCAAGAAGGAACAGATACTGGAAACAGAATGAGACAGACAGACCTCATTCTTCTGACAGCCCTTTGGAAACATCCATCCCCAGCCTATACTGATGCCAAACCTTAGCTCTGAGGCTGCAAATCACCAGTGTGGCTTCCTGAAAACCTCCAACAGGGAATGAGAGAGAATGAGACCAGGTCTCAACAGAGAGGGGCCTGAAGCAATCATTACTTGGCCACAGGAACTACAACAGCCCTTGGAATAACAGGACAGGCAGATTCAAATACAACTGGATGGAAGTTTTTAAAGCACTTACACGAGAACCTCTCTTGCCAGGGGGTCCTGGTAAGCCCGGCAGACCTGGTGGGCCCTAGAAAAACGAAAAATAGGTATTAGTGATGGTGCTATAACAGGATGATGCTCCTGACAGTGCTTCACAGAGACCCATAACAACAATCATTTGGAGAATACCTGGGGAGAAGGGCCAACTACAGCACCACAGCCAAAACCCTTCAGCTTATGGTTACTATAAAGTTACTATAAAGGGATAAAAAGCCACGCACAAAAGCATCTGCAGGAGCACATATTTCCATGGAATAGAGCCAGAGCATCCCCATCTTTCTGCTGCAGCCTGCATTCCCAGGATCACAGCTGTATCACAGGGGTAACACAACTGTCTCCCAGCTTCTGATTTTCCTGCTACGTGTTAGCACCTTGGCAAGGGAAGCACATTGTGTGTTCTAATCTGTATCAGCTGGACACGTGCAGCTCTTGGGATTGTAGGTTCCTGCATGAGTTACAACATAATCATAACTCTAGCACTTAATATTTTAGAGCAGCAGGTTATAAACTGTAATAAAATTGGTGTCAATGTTGGAAATGCCTAAGTACGGTTCTGTGGCAAAGGAAAGGTCGAGTCATACACGTCAGTGTAGTGGGGGCTCTTGGAAGAGGGTAGGAACAAAGTGGAGATATCAGGAGCCCAGCTGTGGACTGATCTGAAACAGGTTAGGAAAAAATACTTAACCAATGAGGTTTGAACGCCTTTGAATTTATTCATCTATTTATTCTTTTTTTTTTCAATGGGCTGGATAATTCAGATTTCTGGAGAGCCATCTGCAACTCCTAATAGCTCCTCAAAACTTCTCTTCCCCCAAGCCAAGCATGTCTGACAAGAATAACTGTTAATTAAAGCATCTCCCAGAGGATCTGTATTCTGGTAGCTTGCTACAAAAGACAAGTTTCCATTGCATTCAGTGGGGAGAGACATCCAGAGCAGCCGACTGAAGGATGTTTGGAAGGCAGCCTGAGCTCTCTGACTGCGTGGCGGGTGGGAGAACAGGTCCCAGGAATAACATTCCACAGGGATGAAGGTGCAGTGCATGGAGCAGGGGCAGAATGAGCCTCATGGCCACATTCTGGCCTTGCTCCCTTCCCACTGGATCACCCCTGTGGGATCTCCTCCCTGGGCAAAGCCCACTGCCAGGCTGGCCCTGCTGCTCAGAACTGCTCAGGCTGCTACTTCCCCTGAGCAGGAGAAAAAAAGCTCATGATCTCTAGTGCAGTTGCCAGGAGTCATCAAGGGCATGATTCAGTAACAAAAAAATCGACCCAGGAGATCCCTACCCTGAATCTCATGCCCAGGAAAAGATTTTGGAAAGAGAAAACTTGCCTGAACCATACAGGATGGATAAATACTTCCCTGATATTACCAACCCTCCCACACTTAAACAGCACATCAAGTTGTATAGAAGTGACCTATTTTAAGAGCCAAATTTGGCAAAGTAGAAAAAAAAAATCAGGGAAGGCACAAGCAAAGCCCAGTTTCCTCTGTGCTATTAATTTATCAGTACAAAAAATAAATCATAGCTTTTTATTCCTGTAGTTAGTTCTAGCTGTAGCAAAGATAACAAGAAAAGGCTTGTTTAAAAGAGCCCACACAGCACAGAACAGCTAATGCCCCTCAGTGAGACACATGGGGATGGACTTCTGTCACCATAACACTCACTGCTGGCTGCCCAGCCCTGCCTGCCCTGGAGATGTCCAGTCTCTGTAGCCTGGGACACTTCATCTGACCCCTGTGCCAGTTGCTTATTGCTGGCTAACACAGTATTACTGGTCTTTGTATTAACAACCCTCATTGATACAGCTGAACCTCATTTTAGCAATATCCCAGTGTTTTAACCTGCCATTGTGCCAGCTCAGGGCCCCGTGCATAATGCAATTATACAGCTGTGCAAATAGACACGTAATTGTAGGGGTTTTTTAAGCCTCATGTATAATTGTGCTCCAGAATCCCAGCTTTTATTAAAAATATCCCCCTGCCCTTTTAGTTGGGATGATAACTGTCAAACCACGACTCCAGTGCAACTGAGGCAACAACAGTTAACAGAGTTTATCCAAGTCCTTAACCTCTTCTCCATCAAAACCCATCCCCATTTACCCTCAGAAGAAGTTAAAGAGAAGATGCAACTGTCTGAGCACGGCGTTCCCTGTGTACCAGAATTGAGGTGACCTTTTCCACCTTCCTGCTAACAGCAGCTGCAATTGTACTTGGCCACTTGAGCAAAAACCTTCTCCAAAAATGTGGGCTGCTCAGAACAGACTGAAACTAACACAAAAATAAGGAGAGAGTTAATGCCGGCACTGGAGTAGGAATACGGAGTTGAGAGAAAGGCTTCTAGCTGGAAAAGCACAGAGCAGTACACAGTTCAGGAGTCCCTGTCACTTTGCTTTGTTTTGTCATCCCTTCAGACTTATTTTTTCCTTTCTTGAGGAGTAGGAGGGATAAGGTGACTGTGGGATGACTGACTAAAACGTGCAAAATCACTACAGTAACTGCAGAAGGTAAGAATGTGACCACTTATAAATTTGAAGCCAGTCAAGGTGGAAAAGGGCTGGGGCAGTGGATGGACACAGGCAGTGGTGAGAAGCGACACACTGTGAGGCTACTTTGTACTTCTCACATTTCTCAGTTCCTTGGTAGCTGGATTGGATGGGACGTGGACTGTGCCTTCCTAGTGACTCGCTTCCCCTCTGCCTTCCTATCACCCAGCCCATGTTCTCACGCAAGAGGCTCAAGCTCTTGGACAAGAGCCCCACATCCCACAACTGGGGAGAGTAATGCTGAATTACACTCAAGGAAAATGTGCATCCAGAGAGGCAGCCAGAGGAGAATGGGCCTGGATCAGGGCCCAGCTACTTACAAATAATGGATGCAGTCCCACTTCAGGCGTAGGGCTCCACAGGGAGAGCAGGAGATGTCTATCAGTGAGGTGCCCAGAGCCTGCTTGGGGGTGGTGCCCACACAGCCCCTGCCCTCAGCAGAGACACCTCCACCCTCATCCCCCACTCAGATCACACAGAGCCCGTGGGGACCTCTCCACTGTACCTTTTAGGGCACCCCTGGGGAATTTCATCAGGTGCAGAGGGGAGTGCTCCAAGGGGCAGGAAGATTTCCTGCTCCTGGCAGCGGGATGAGGATATCAGTGTTCTGCCCCTGCCCTCCCATCACAGGGATTGGCAAAGCTGAGGCCTCCCGTGGTGAGCTACTGCTCCTGGCACTGTGGCTCCTGTCTCTCTGGCTCCTTGCCTGCTCCTTCTGCAAACTGATGGCAGAAAACACACACCCTCTTATCATACAAAGCAAGATCAGAGATCAAGGAGAAACTCGGCAGCAGAAGATACTCTCTCTCTTCTCAAGCCAAATAGCTGAGCTGTTAACCAGCCTCAACAGTTCCTGAAGCAGCTCATGGCAGCCACAATAAAGTTTAACCCTTCTCAGTTTCCCACAGTAGCATTAGCAACGATGACCGATCCCAACAAATGATTTATTCCAAGCTGCTGCTGGGAAACTTTCTGGTGCAAAAGAGACATTTTTGTAAGCTTAGCTCTCTGAGCTTCAAATTGCAAATGGAAAATTAAGCTACCTTGTTGAAAGGAAAATACATGGGACCCTGAGGATAAGGGAAATCTTGCCATTTCCTCTCGCAGTTAATTCATACCTTTGCCTCTGCCCCACTCTGACTCCCCTCACACTGCTTCTTCTGCCCACAGCACTGCTGCAGGGAGCAAGGTGCCTTCTGAGCTCCAAACTCAGCAAGGCCAAACCTGCTGTGGAAGGCTTGAATGGAAGCACACCGAGTCCAGGAATTGGTACTGGAAATTGGGAAATGACTCCTTGGTCAGATAGCAAGGGATTCCTGTAATTGTTTCCCCAGGGTCGAGTACTCAGCCTGGCAGAAAAGAGCTGGGATTTCCCAGGAAACTATTAAGCTCATATTCCAGTGCACACTGACAGATGGACACATTTACTTTAGGGTCTTCCCAATGTATTTCTGCCCAGCCACTAGTGGCACAGTTCTCCTGTGTCCCAGAAAAGTCTGTTGCAGAAGTGCAAAACACTGCTAGGACTGAGGAGAGAGGATAGAACATTCTTCTTTCTCAGGTTCTAATGCCTGTGGTAAAAGCCAACTTAAAAGGAAGTTCAGAAAACACATCAAAACCATCTCCCCACATTAGCACCAGGTTCTGAGCAGTGAGTGACATTACCCCGGCAGATAAAGGACCTGAAGAAAAAAAGAAATATTGCTACAGGAAAAAAGGCCACTGCCACAAATGTACCCTTTAGCCTTGTACATCTGGGAAGCACTAGCAAGGAAGGAGTGAGCAGCTACAGGGACAGCACTGGAATTCAAAATTCCTTGCTTAGGAGAATAGAAGAGGAGGAGAACACCCTCATCTTCAACAGCCTACCAATCCTTCCTCACCTCCCCGTCCTTCCCAGGCACTACACAGCTTCAAGAACTGCCTAAAACAAAGCTGGAATTTTAAGGGGAAAAAAAACCCCCAACACTTTGGTTACTTTCGTCTCCAAGGCAGGCTTATCATATTAAAATTTGGACACGTCTGGGTTTCAACCAGTCTAAAAACAAAAAGCCCTCATAATTCTGGCAGGAGCTGAGCTGCTGGTGGAGAGCCAGCCTTGTAACACAATTTCTGCACTAGGCACAGATGTCTGTTCTGGGTCTGTGCAACACCTATCACACAGAGGTCCTTGTCCACAACTGGGTTCCTCACAGAGTGGCAGCACAGTACACAACAAAATACGAGTCTTCTAGCTTGATGAAAGCAACTTTTCTATGGAAACATTTCAGGAATAGACTGCAGGGGATACTTCAGACACTGGAGCAATCCCAGACCTTGGAAGGCAGCCTGAAAGGCAGGGAAGGAATAGAGGGATCACCTACTCTACCACACACTTTCTATTTTTAAAGATTTATAAAAATACTTGCATATATTTGTACAATCCTAGATCCTTTGCAGCACATTTATCTCAAACACACTATGAACTATCTCCCTTCAAAATTAACTTTATTTTACACAAATAAACCTCTCTGATGCTTGGTCATTTGCCTGCAAGATTTCCCTTCAGGAATATTTCCGGTTAAATCACAAAAAAAATTTGGTCCAATTGTGTGAGTAAGGATAAAACTTTTCCCATGCATTACACAAATCATGCAGTCTCCCTTTTTTTTTTATTTTTATTATTAATATGACTCATTCATTAATAGACATTCAAACACGTTGTGTGTTCCTTAATTTATCATGGACTGGCAGCTCAAACAGCCTTTTCTGGTGCGAGGAGGACTGGAAACAGGCACTTCATATATTTTATCAGCATTTCCAGTCACCTCTCTTCCCTGCCCGCTGATTGAATTGGCTGGGATTGCTTCTATAGAGAAGGAGCCAGGCTCCAAGACAAACTGCTCGTGGGGAGGATGGCAGCTGGAGAAGTCTAGACCGGGGACGCACTCGGAAACACTCGTGCCTTACAGAGAGAGACAGGGAAAGAGGGAGGGAGAGGGAGCTGCCTGCCAGGCACCACCACTGCCTCTGACCTGGGGCTCCTGGCTCTGCACATGTGGATGGAAGTGAGGGCTGCTCGGCCCCTTGTCCTCTGACTGGGATACTTGGGGTGTCCTTGAAACACACTCCCTGTTCCTCTTATGTTCCTCAGTGCTTCCACAGCCTCTCAGCGAACTCAGCCTGCTCCTCTGCGCATTCAGCATAACGGGTGGTTTTCTTGCTCTAAAAATAACCCTCAGACTTGCCAAGAGTCAATACGGGCTTGTCTGTAGGGACCAAAAAGCTACGGAATTGCAGCTTTACATAGGAGTATGTGTGGTCTGACCTGGGGTGCACTGTGCTAGACCCCAGCCACGCCAGGGCAAGGGGTTTGCCTCAGCTTTACCTGGCAGGTGGTGCTGGTGGGCAGGGCAGAGGTTACAGAAGCCCCCCAAAATCTCCCCGCCGAACCTGCTGCTGGTCTAGACAAGCAAATGACATCCCATCCACTGGAGGATTCAAACACCCATCACATCACAGCCCTAGTTTGAGAGTTTGACATGCTCACAACAGATACTATTTTTCAGGATGCATTTTTCTTTTGGGGGAGGAGTTTAGGCTACTTCCAGTCATGTGCTGGGGTCACGCTGCAGGGCCTGGAGCTCCGGAGCAAGGCTGGCTGAGGTGCTTTGGGCAGTGGGGATGATTCAGAGGGACCTTTGCCAGCTGCTGAGTCAGTGCTGCATTACTGACTTCTCATGATGTCTGGGTGTTTCTTTTGTTACTTCTCCCCTCCAAAAAAACCATAGAGCTGAGATCCCAAATGCTTGTGGTTATTAATGGTTCCCAAGAAGTTTTTTCTTTTTAAAGAACATATTGCCCTCCCTCCTCTAGCTGCTCAGCAAACCCAACATTCCTGAAGAATTAATGCTCTACCATGAGTTACATGTGGGATGCAGCATCTCTGTTTCCTTTTGCACAGCGTCCTGGTGGTCCTTCAGGACAGATGAATACACGGATGATGCTGAATTTTATTCCTAAATAAATCCTTTCAGTCCTTTGCTCACACTCCTCTAACCATCAAACAAACACCTCCTATTGTTAGATAGGGCCTTTTTGCACAGCTAAGATTATTCCATTGGTTATTTTAGTAGAATTCACAAAGCCACAACTGCAGACACCACAGAGCCTGAGTCATCATTGCCTCGCACCATAGCTGCCATTCCCATTGATATCGGGATAATTAGGATGAACAACAGTCCTTTCACTCTAGGTGGAAGGGTTCTGTGGCTGCCAGTCTGCCCGGAAATCACAGCCAAGGTGGCTCCAATCCTTGCTGAACAGGCAGAAGGCAGTCTCCCCACACACCTCCCTGCCCAGGGTGACAATCTTCTTGAAGAGACCTTGTATCAGGCAACAACTGGGAAAACGAATCAATCACCTTATCCTTCTCTGCATGTGCCAGACAGCGGATGACATTCCCAGCCCACACGCTGCCCTGGCCAGGCCAAGCACTGGGCTGGGATATCACTGACCTCATCAGAAACGCCTGCCCAGCAGCGTGAGGATGGCGCCAGGTAATTACTCAAGCACAGAACATTTATCAGCACTTGTTCTGAAACATGCTTGTCTGGCCACGGAAGTGCTGCATTAATTTCTCAGCATGTCAACCCCATTCCGGTCTATTCTCCTCTTTCCCTTCCCACGTCAGAGGCATCCAAGGAAGCGTGGTACAGAGATGTCCAAGTGAGTCACAGGAGCTATCAAGCACTGTGTGGCAGCCAGCTGCAGCCAAGCCATAACCTTTCCCTACCCAAGCCCTGATTTTGTTTCCAGCAGTCAAAGAGGATAAAGCCAGAGAGAGCCTCAGCAAGTTCTGCTTTCCCTCAGTTCAGGACTCCAGTTGTTCTCAGACAGCATGGAAAAATCCTGCCATCTCTTCCCTCAGCCCACCGCAGCCTGAATCCATTTCTTTGCTATGATTCACAAGACTGAGAGAGATTTTCCACTCCAGTTCAATAACAAGCTCTTTACATTGCAGGGGCCTAGAGCTTGGTCACCCTCATGACACTTGAGGAGCACGAAACTGGCAGAGGTCAGGATTTTGGTGGGCTTGGAGCAGCCACCCAGATTCACCCCTTACAGCTGAGTGATGTTTTAAGGGAAATGCACAACTGCTGAATTTCTTCTCTCGGAAATATGCCTGAAACGACGCTCCACAAAAACCAGAAGCCTGCCCAAAGATCAAATTGCTGGAGCTTGTTCTGTCTGCCCAGGAATTTAGCAAAACTTCTCTAAGCACCAAGACTCCATCAGGGATGGGTGCCTGTAGCCCATGCTCAACCCCTGCCCAGGCAGCACCTTCACCTCTCCAGGGGCAGGAACCTGGGAAGAAACACCACCCTGGGTGATTCCACACCCAAAGTGCAGGGAAAGAAATCACCACTCAGCTTTGAGATGGGTGTTGGGGTTTAGGATTTTCTCCTTTTGTTTCTCTTAGGGAATTTTCTCCCACTTTGTTGTTCAGAGACAATAACGACAGGGTGCTTAGGAGAGACAGAAGAAGTTGCCAAGCTCAGGGGAAGAGGGCACCTGGTTGCACTTCTCTTATCTGAGGGTTTCTCTTAGAGGGGCAGAGATATCGGAAGATTTGGGCTGGGGGAACGGGTTGGGTACAGCTGCTAGCTCTCTCCTGCTCTCTTGGCAGTTGGAGGGGAGACAGGCTGTGTTCACTCTGGGAAGAATTTGCCACCACTGTGGGGTTCTGTCTTCTGCTGCCTTCTCCTGCTGTGAGTGGAGCTCTGCTTGTAAGAGTGGCCGTTGCACTGGGACCTGACTAACACCCTGCCTCACCAAACAAAGGACCCTTCGCCACCTACCCACCTGCTCAGGTGCCTCAGAGGAATCCCCAGGATCCTCGAGCCCCTTAGCCCTCCAAGGGAGCCTCTCCCAGCTGTGCTTAGGAGCTGAGCCGCCACTGCCCAGCCCTTTGCCGCTCCTCTGCCACTGCTCCAGGTTTTTGCTACACTGTACCCCACATTCCCTGCTTGCCAGGACGCCCGGCAGTTACAGCTACAGCTGTGGGGTTTCTGATACATCTCGCTTACCACTCGGGGATTTTGCTCGTCCCTGCCATTCCAGCTCACTGTTTCCGAAGTCCCTGCTACTGCTCCTTTCGCTATCCAGAGGGGGCA